>JAHFWJ010000425.1:0-355516 GCA_028555115.1 Himalopsyche japonica | reverse complement strand
TTCAAGTCACTTGACGAGTGTAACCGATGATATCCTTATTATTGATTGTGGCGTTTTCGGCATATTGGATTTCTTTAACGTTAATTGATGGCTTACGAGAAATAAAAAAACGGACTTTTTTCAAAAAGCTTTCTATGGTAAAAAGAAAGTATGAAACTATTTCAGCCGTACGTATGTATTTTTTCAAAGAGCAGCGGCTGAGAAAATAAAATGCGGGTCTGTAATTTTCCTCTTTTGACTACGTTTTGTATTTTTATATGGTTAGACTTTAAATTATTAAGCCTTAGTCAGTAAAAAACGTTTTTAATATTAAATCTGAAAGCTTGGGCGGTTTTTTAACAGTGTCCACTGATAATGTGTAACATATAGCCTCTTAATATAAAATCTCAAGAGAAGTTGTTTTAAGGCAATTTATAATGAACTTATTTAATCTCTCTTTGACAGAGAGAATACAGTTATATTAACGTGATATGAAAAGATTATTACTTAAAAAAACAATAAACTATTCTTTTATTAAGCACTAAATGTTGTATTTAGAATAGAAAAAAAGTATTTTAAATAATAAAAATACCTTTTTTTAGTACTTTTTCCACAATATGTTTTATGATCAGGACCGGTTTTGCTCATCGCGAGGATTGTCAACTGAACTGATCATCAATTGATAATGCTCGCGATGTGCAAAATCGGTCTTGATCAAAAAAAATATTGTAGAAATAAGTACTAAAATGGGTGTTTATCATTTAAAATATCATCCCTTTCCATCAAGAAGTAACAGTTAACACATTAAAAGTGAAAAAAAACGTGAAGACATCGAAATCTTTTCCTATATTTTTTAACTTTCATAAGACATTAATTGTTAATTGTATTTTGAAATATTGGCGTTATTGAGTTTTGCTAAATGTACAAAAAAGGTTTAATAATGTAAATCAATTCTGTTGTAATTCAATCTATTATAATCTTAAAAAAAAAAAAAAAAACGGCTTTGTTCAGATGAATAAAATTTTTGAAAGAAATAGAAGCTGGATGTTTGCGCACGACATTGACATCTTACTCGCAAAAAAGTTATATGTATGTTTAGTATGATAGTATAATATTATTATATAAGGAACGAAGACTTAATCAATTCGATTATTTTTTCCTTTAATATAATGATATATATTTTTATTCAGTCTTAAGACATATTCTCGCATTATTCTGAGTGGAGAATTATAGATTCTTTGCAGATACTGCCGTTAGATTGAATTTAATGTTTGTTTTATAACTTCTTACCCTTATTTTATCCCTGACATCACTTCCGCTCCTTTGTTGCCTCTGAGGGGAGTAAATATTCACTAGTTAGTTTATTTGCCGACGATAAACTTTCTCTTCTGCGTCGCGCAGAAAACTACCGAAACAGTCTTAACAGTAACCATGAGTAATATAATAAAAAATTAATTAATTGCATCATGAAGGCACATTTTTAAAAGAAAAATTAAGAACTGCGATCGCCAACCTTTCAACTTTATGGAGAAGTAAATTCACAATTTTAGATCTTATAAAAAATATAATAATGATGAATAAAACAGATTTGAATTGTTACAACTTAGTACGATTCCACGTGTTTTGTCACTAACGACCCGGGTTTCGTCTTGCGGCATCTTCAGGAATTCTATCACACGGGTGCAACAGAACTGATTAAGTCTGTTCTGTCTGGACGAAACCTGGGTTGTAAGTGACAAAACATGTGGAATCGTAAAAAGTTGTACCAATTCAAATTTGATATTGAAATTACTTCAAGCACCTTCAGTCGATATCATAAATTAAATAAAATAGATTTGAAAAGTTTGCTGGCGTTATGCTCTGCATTAGGATTTAGCTACACCTGGTGCAACAAGCAGTTTACTTTTTTTCGATTATAAACTTTTAAAAACATTAGGAATTTTAACAACCAGGAAACCTAATTATGATGACATTTCCCTTCAAAACAATCAACTTCATCTTTCTAATTGATTATAATGTACGTTATTTATAATATAAATTTTATTTCAATATAGTTAGGAACAAGTTTTATTTTCTGCTTATTATTATTTTGTGTATACTTTAAAAAAGGAAAAGTATGAATATATTTTAATCGTTATTAAACTAAAAGTCTATTATTAAAGCAAACCACTATAAAAACGTTTATTTAATAAGAAAAAATATGTTAGTATGATATTTGCTTAAGAAACAGAAATGTATTATTGTCATAGGAAAAATCACCAAAATTTTCTCTTCTGATAGTCCGCAGGTCAACGGTTGACGGCTGCTGATTTAGACCACTAATGAGGACACTAACCCATTAAAACTTTATGTAGCGGTCAAAATTAATTAATAAAAACGTAAAGTAACTCGTAAATCCACTTAAGGGGTGGTCAGGTCTGTAATAGTTAGCCCAAAAGACCGTGATGGATATTTTGGTGGGGATGATTAATTTATATCGCTCTATTTTCGGGGGCTTTTTTCGTTTGGCATGCCAAAAGCTTAATTTTCTTATTTACGGTATAAAAGCTTTTTTAGTAATCAAATGATAGTTTTAATAACACAAACTTAATCTCAGTTCGCTGAAAGTGTTTTCGATTCCGAATTACAATAGTATTTTAAATGATATATTTTATATTTCTTGGATCAAAAAGCATTAATCACTCAAATGCCAATAAAAATAGAGAAATTTGTGGTATAAAATAATATATTGATTGAATTGGCATTCACTTGGTAGAACTCCATTATAACACGGTGGAAAAAAATTGCAATGTATTTTAGTTCTACAAAATACTTTTTTTAAGATATAGTTGATATCTATTTCGGCTCACGCCATCGTCAGAACTATGTTCAAACGTACATTTACTTAGACTTTCCTCTGCGGCATTTTCAGGCTATCTAGTTCACAAACACATAGTTGACAGAGCCCAGTTAGCTAGTGAATTGTACAAAATATATAATAATAAATACTCATCAGCGGTATGGTGTCAACTGTCACTCCTTAATGCAAAAACATGATAACACGGTAAAAAAAACCTTCATCATAACTATTGATTGAATTGGCATTTATTTGTGCAGAACTCCATTATTATACGGTGAAAGAATAGCAATGTATTTTAGTTCTACAAAATTATTTTTTTTAAATGTAGTTGATAGCTATTTCGGCTCACTCCATCGTCAGAGCTATGCTTAAACGAACATTTGCTTATCTATATATAGATGTGTAGAAAAGGTACACGATACATCTTCTCTCCTGTTTTAACGACCTAGCTTGTTTCTAGGCCACAATATAACTAAAAATTTTAAATGAAACTAAAAAGGCGGCTATATCGATAGGTGTACATATGGCACGGAAATGGTCTAGTACGGTAACAAAATAGCACCCTGTAGAGGGTTGAGCATTGGCGATCGACATATATTAGTTTGTTCGTTAAGAATCCTTTCGTTCAATGTTCGTTTAAGTATAGTTCTGACGATGGTGTGAGCCTGACAGAGCCTGACAGGGTTTAAATAAAATACAAACGAAAATTTAACGTTACGTTATCATAGTGACGCATTTATATATCATCGCATTTATGTAGTTTTAATGTAAATATTTAGTATGAAAATACTATCTTAAAGTAAACTTATTTTTTATTGGAACCTAAAACTCTTATTCTAGTTTAGTTACGATATTCCTGATAAAAGAAGTAATTATCTCTAAGTGATACCGCGCCAAATTTAGTTCAATTAAAAGCATATCTTTTTTAATCCATCTGAAAAGGTTGTCATGAATAAGTACATTTATTGTTAAATATATATATTAATAAATATGTATATGTATTGTGTTTTATTTTCTTTGTTTACTCTACCCTTATCAGATATGTCGGACAAACTTTTTGGTAAGCCTCTCTTCGTCGAATGGAATTTAATTAGTATGTAGGTAAAAACATTTATTCGAATGAGCTTTCTCATAGGAGGCTGTTTATGATGTATTGTGCAATGGCATTTAGAACGTTAAGTCTGGATTAAAATAAACTAATAACTATACATATATTAAAAAGACAATAACATTTGCGATTTTAGAAAGGTTAGAATAAGGTCGACCTTTTTAGATTAGTTTCTATGAAAGGATAAAATATGTACCAACGATGAAAAATCAGCAGAAATTTAGTCGAAAGTATTAGGTATTGATTTACAGGTAAAATATTAAATGGTATCTCATGTATAAATTATTAACGGTTTCAAAGATCAGTTTTATTTATTTATTTATTTATTACAACTACACGGTACAAAACTTACAAATTATCAATTCAATGCTTTCGCACCGTAACATATTAACATATTTAAATATAAGAATATAAAAATTCAATAAATAAACAATAAAACAATCAATAAGGATTGCAAAAAAAGAAAGTCAACCAAGTAAGCTCATTAAATGTCTACTTTAACTGAAAAAATAGCATTCGTCTGAGCTCACTTTCGTCCACATGAAATATGTCAACATCCGAAGCAATACTGTTGAACATTGTTAATGATCTTACCATTGGCATCCCCATTGGCAGACTGGTTCTAACACTTTGGAAGAACAAACAAATTATGTAGACGATTTCTTAAAAAACTATTCGGAACATACAAATTGATATTATTAAGGATGGCAGAATTTTCATTTTGGCCTCGAATTAGTCGAAAGAAATATGTGGCTAGATATATTTCTTTTCGATTTTTCAAACTTTTAAAAGTGAGCATACCTAAAAGAAAGTCAGTTGGATAAAGCCACGAATAGTATCCGTATGCCCTCAAGTAAAGAAGTCCTAAATTTCTTCTGAACCTTTTCCACCATAAGGGCATATTTCAAATCACCTGGGGCCCAAACAATAGACCCACTCTCAAGTCTGCTTCGTACTAAGGTATTGTACAATAATATTAAAATTTTAACACCTGAAAAGCTCTCGTAGTACGTAGGATAAAGCCCAACATTTGCAATGCTTTGTTGCAGGTAGTACTATTGTGACTATTGAAGGTTAATTTAATTTCGAATTGTACTCCAAGGTCCTTTACTGATGAAATTCGCGTGAGTTCGGCCACTCATTGAATAGCGGAAAAATAATTTTGTCGATCTATATAATTTTTTTAAACCATTTTCTAGTGGATGTTTTCCGTAGAGTTAATGCATTTTATAAACATATTTTAATACTCGTTCTTAAATGTAATCGACTGAAACCGCTAAGATTTTTTTATTTCTTACTATTTGCTTCAATGATAACGAGAAAACGTCGAATAAATAAACAAGTGTTTTGTTAATACTATAAATTCATCATCACCAAATTACTGATTAACACATAAAAAAAATATTTATTAAGAATATGTTTAACCGGTTAACTGCCGGCAGGTACATGTATGGCGGTACCCAGCACGCCGCGAATTTTACGACAAAAATAAAACCTTCTAAACATATCGTTATTGAAAGTGTAATAAAGTTTATTTATAAAACTTACCAAATAAATGAAGAGCGCGCCAGTCGTGCAGTCATTTATCCATAATCAATTCAATATATTTGTACATTTTAAATAATAGATTTTCTTTAGTAAAAGCCCATTTAAAACGGCGCGTCTTAAGACGTAATTTTTGTATCAGCGGCGCTCCGTTCACAGAAAATTATGCGTCTTAAGACGCTTTTGGCAGTTAACCGGTTAAAAAAGATAAATGTCTTATATTTCTTTCGACTGATATGAAGCCAAAATCAGAATTCTGTCATTCCAGATAATTTTAAATTGTATACTACCGATGATTTTTTGGGAAGTCAAAGATATAAGTGTAGAACCAGCGAGTTCTCACTAATAAAAGTAATAAAGTTCAATATTCAACACGTAGACGATAGTGAGTTTAGACGAATACTACTTTTAATGCATTAAAATAAATTTTGCCTGAGTTGACTTTCCTGTTATTATTTTTTTTAATTTACAATGTTACGTTTTATTTTTTTTTTCGAATTTAAAAAAAGCATCAAATTTATAATTTGTAATTTTGTTTTGTACGTATATCAAATAAAAAAAATGTTTTCGATTAAAAATATAGTTATTCAAGTAAAATAACGTTAACCCAGGCCTACATTTTTGTCTGTATGGTTGTTCATAGTTAGTATGATATTCGCCTTTATCAGTGCTCTGATAAAACTTTTAATGGCGGAAGCTATCAAAAACCGTATTTGAAAAATAAATTGTATCATTATTAAAATTCATTATTCTTAAAAAAATATACAATTCAAATACATATTGATTGCATCGACATTTACTTGGTAGAACTCCATTTAAGCACGGTGAAAAAACAGCAATGTATTTTAGTTCTACTTTTTTTTTTTAAAGATATAGTTGATAACTATTTCGGCTTTCGTGAGCCGAAATAGATATCAAAATACATTGCTATATTTTCACCGTGTTACAATTCAAATACAAACATACAGTTATTTTCATATATTAGTTGGACCCCAGTCTAATAAAAGTTTACTTTAAGTGTTAGAAATTTATGTACTAATTTCTATTTCTATGTCAGATTGTTTAGATTCAAAATTTGTGGATTGTTTATATTTCGCATTTAGTTTTATTCAATTTTCAGTAACTTTCAACAGCGTATTCCCTTTTGAAGCCTTTAGCTTCCGTATAAATCATTGAGTAGGCCGTCGTTTGAGAATAAAATTTTGTGAAAACTGAAAGCTAGAGAAGTATTTCTACTTAAGGAGTTAAATTTATAATAACGGACGTATTTGACATACGAAACTTTTAAAGTGACCCGGGGTTAAATGTAACAATACAAAATTATGAAATGAAAATAGAAAAAAAATAAATTTACAATTTCTGGAATGTTTGCATCTTACAATGTTTTGAATCACCCAAGCCCCCTATTTGTTAACATTTTTCAAATACTACGTTATTGAAACATTATCTATCGCTTTGCTGTTTACTTCACAAGGGGAAAGAACAATATCGACTTTAGAAAAGTAAATACACTTAAAGGAAAAAAAGTAAATAGGCTAAATTATTTAGATGATTTTTAAGCGATATCTAAATATTAAATATATATGCGATCTTAAAGTTTATTAAAACCCATAAAACATTCATTTATTGACTCAATTAAGTGTGTATTTCATGAGTTTTTTTAATAAAACGCAATAATTTGATGTAATTTCTTTTTTATTAGCAAAAATTCGACAGAACCTTGTTTTTTTCAACACAAAAACTAAATAAACTAGACACTGATTCGGTATTCGCAGCAAAAACTCTATTTAAATAACGTGTATTAAGTTGTAAAAGTTGTGACAGAAAAAAAACTGTTTTAGGATAACGTATGGTTAGGTCCTTTTGCCCTCGTAAGAATCGATATGATGAAATAAAGAAAGGACCATTTATTTTTGCATCGTTTTCTCATTGCCCGATTTTAGAATCGGATATGAAATGTGTAAAAGGGGTCACAAATTAAATGGCTTTATATGTGTGTTACAATCGTTGAATATAACAGGGTGATCATTAAAAAAAGTTTACAATAAGTGAGTTTTAATCAAATATTAAATTAACACTTCGCTAGTTTTAGACCTAAGCTCGATTAAGAAAAAACAAATGCTTTCAGTAAATTTTGATGCGATTTATTTCTTGCCGAAAAAATTTTATCGTTTCTCTGCTGAGGCACATAAAAGATATTCTTACATCGAAAAAATAAATACACTATTCAAAAATGCTGGTGTTTAATAGAGTTATAATAGATATTTTTTTGAATAATTCAGGTCATGTTAATACTACGAAAATTAGCTTGCACACAGGCTTAAAGTTTTGAGTATACATCGTCGATATACTGTATTAAGTTATCTCAAATGTTGAGACGTTTACAGTCAGTGAGTTTAAGAGTGTACGAGACCGATGTTAATAATATTACTCAATTATAACAGCGCAGTAAGCATCGCTGATTTTGGATACCATTAATTTACTATTGTACATAGAATGTAAGCCAACGTTTGTATTGTAAAAAAGTAAAAAAGGGCGACTTAATTTGTAAGTAAAGTCGAAAATTTCCATTACGCAGCTTTTCGTGAAATATTTCGCTCAAGTTTTGAAAATCGAGAGAAGAATTCTCTTTGATATTCAAATTTTGCTAAGTTGAAATGATCCTCATACACAAAGCAACATTGACGTACTAATAAAAGGTTGATTGGTATGAAAAAAAGTATGTCGATATTATAAAGTTATTTAAAAATTAATGATTTTTTTATGACAACATATTTGACGATTTCGGGTTCATAGTTTATTAGTTAACGACACTTTTATCGGCTACGGTGCTTACGGGCTAAAATCCCAATATTTTTGACAGTTTCAAAAATATGCTTTCTTCTTAATTGATGGATTATTGGTTTAAATCATGGATGCATGTGATCTTTTCTAGGATGTTAACTGTCACTTCTTGATGGAAAGACATTATATTTTAAATAACAAAAATACATTTTTTAGTACTTATTATTATACTTATTATACTATATATTTTATGATCAGGACCTGCTAAGATTAACTAAAAATTATATAAAAAGACTTTCTTGTAATTTGTATCGCATCATTTGATAATGCTCGTGATGAGAGAAACCGGTCCTAGTCGTGAAACACATTATGGAAATAGATACTAAGTAATATATTTTTATTATTAAAAAAAATGCTTGTGGTGTCTAGATTTTCCTGGCATCTAATCTAATTTTGAAAATCAGATGTTGTGAGAGAAATCAGCCAACTGATAGTTTTATTTTGATCTCATCTTGTAGCCTTATTATCAAATAATTTGTAGCACACGAAAAACAAACAATTTTCGTAGGAAAATATATGATTAGACAAACTTTATTGGTGATCCATTAGCTACAAATTTGGACCATGTATGATTGAAAAAGTTTGTTTTCATTCAGTAATTATCGGTGATTGATCAAAATATAAACGCAAATGAACGTTTTATTGTATATTTAAAAAATGCTTAATGCCCTACAGATGCTTCGAACCACCATTACTGGCCGTTTTAAAAAATACACATACCTCGAAATGTTCCTGGAGTATTATTAAAAATAACAGGATCGGAACATTTGCATAACAGCTAAGAAATACTTATTCCATCGGTTTACTTACAACATCTGATTTATGATGAACTGCTATATTAGCATTTGTGATCCTTTTTTTCTCCTTCTACGTACTTCACTGTACATTTTGAATTTAAATATTAATATCCTAAAATATCATTCACGAAAAGAATTAACAGCCTTAAGGCAAATAATAAATTAGATCTGCAGAATTTAAGAGGATTTTTGTCATTTTATAAAACATTTATTTTGTATTTCAAGGATTTTCCATTTTGTATAACAGAGAAGAACTGAATTGTTTTTATATTCTTTTATTCAATTATATGCAATAATTTTTAATACAGTTGAATGTTACTATTCATACACTACGTAGATTTAAGCGACGTTTGCTTTTTTATACGTTGAACATTAAAGAAAATCTGGAAGCAATAAATGCTATCATTTTAAACAGTTTAAAAATATTCAGAAACGGCTAAGTTGCCTTTCTTTTGCACCAGAAATGAATGTATTTTACAATTAATATCAAAATCCAGCCTCTCTTCTTCTTTGTCTTCTTAAGTCTTTCATTTTTGTAGCAGAAGTATTGACGTTTTCTGAGAATATTGTTTTTTTTCTAATTTGACAAGGCTCTATTTTCTTACTCGCCCCTAGAGTATATTCCATACTAACGTTTGCCGAGGGCTTCGAAATCCCATTGGCAGGAAGAAAAGTCAGGCAGAGTTGACTTTCGGCATGGATAGACACTTGACGTAAAATATTAAAATATTACTTGTATGCATAATTTCATATTAAAAATAATATGTTTGAGACATATTGAAATATATTTTGCAAATTAGAAATAAAAATCGTCACGATGCGCTCAGTATTAATTTAGGTAATATATTTAATAATTGAATTGATTTTTAGTTATTTTTGTAAGTGATTGATGTAGTGATATTATAATCAAATAAAATGTATTTGTATGCATATAAAAAAACTCATTCGTATAGAATTAACTATGTGTGAATCAGTTTTATATCTAGTTATTTTATTATTTATTTAAGATACGATGAAAATGTTTAATAATTGCATCAAAACACGGCTGATCAAAAAAAATTTCATCAAGAAACTTTATTCACGTGATATTCTTAACGACTAGTTCTTCTCAATTCTCCCTGGTATATTACTTACGTGAGATTGGTTTAATAAGCCGACAATCTCATTAATTAAACTCCCATATAACGTCAACTGATGTTTTATTCCCACCGTCAACCACCAATTTGAAAAAAGTAGTATCTATAAGTTTAATATTAAACAATCACATTTAAATGCAAGTAGATTGTTACTTGTTGTAGAGTCCTTTTATCAAAGACTTATTAAAAGTATATATTTAGTGTTATTAAAACTTATAACAGGCAATTGAGTGCCATTATTATTTAATCGAATGTATCTTAAGTTATTTGTTTGAATCCTATCCTTAGGGTTTGTGTTTTTCCTTGGTCATTTATTTTTATTGTATATAATTAATGATAGCTGTTCATTATGTGTCAGTTTTGTTGTATCAGTGAGATAGAATGCATGAAGATCCCGAAATGGCAACATCGCACAAAACTTAAACATTTTAACTTTGATATTGAAATTTCGTCTTACACCTTTAGTCGATATTATAAATTAAAAATTTTAATTTATGATATTTTTAGTTAAAACAAAGCCCACTTTAAATGGTATAGAAATTGTATTCGTAGATAGAAAAAAGATGTGAAAAGTGATTTATTTCTGAAATCATTAATACTATGCAAAACAGCAATGATATCTATGTGACGGATCTTTGCAGAAGCTTAATGTTCTTCGTAGATTGCTTGAGATTAACGATGTGGTCGTTCAAGAAAGCTGTCGTTATTTGTATCCTTACTGAGGTAATTACTTATTTTCTGTATCGCACTATTGAAAGTTCGACAACTCACTAAGCTTTTTGAGCAATATTAACTGTTCGAAGATAATAAAAACATCTTCAATGACCACCATAAACGCAAGCTGTAAGCTAATAACAGAACATTTCATTAACTAAATTGTTATTTATTTATTACAGTACAGTAAGCAAAAATGTCTTTATTACTGATTTAATAAACAGAGAATATTATTCATATCCACAAAAAACTATTAAAGAAGAATTGTTACAGCTTTGTACGATTCCACGTGTTGTGTCACTAACGACCCGGGTTTCGCCTTTGGGCATCTTCACGCATTCTATCACACGGGTGCAACAGAACTGTCAAAAGTCAGTTCTGTCAAAACTGCAAGTCAGGTCAGTCTGTTGCATCCGTATGATAGAATGCGTGAAGATGCCGTAGGGCGAAACCCGGGTTGTTAGTGACAAAACATTTGGAATCGTACAAAGTTGTGACAATTCAAATTTGATTTTCAAATTCCATCAAGCACATTCAGTCGATATCATAAATTATTAAAAAAAAAAATATTTGATTATTGCATAATGTTATATAATTAACATCGACTCCTGTTAAGTCTTTCGGTATCTTCGTGCACTATATCAGACAGATGAATTAGAACTGTCTGTTTGCAAAGTTTGAATAATTAAAATTAAGTTTAACTCAATATGAAAGGTCTTTTCTATTTATTTAATACTGCGTATTATTATGTGTGTTTCCTATACAATGAACGTCCAGAGCTTTTGATCTGTAACCTAATATTAGTGCAGCACAGATATTGGAAAGTTTACCTACATTTCGTACTAATTGAGAAGATTATGATTATGTATACTCGAACCCTCTTCTGCTTATATAATATTAGTATGTAAAAACGGAAATAAAAATGACAGTAATTTCCCTAACTAATTAAAACGAATCTTTCTTCAAATCAAAGTAGCAGTTACGCTTGTGTGTAAGTGACTACACAGCCCTGGATGCTTACGAGAGCTTTTTTTTGGAATATATCATACAGTATGGATTGTATTATACAAAAATAATAACTTTTAAGGGAAAGCTAGCTAACTTTTGTTAATTTGAAGCTTTTAGTTTATTTAATACAAATGTTTCGTAGTTCCTAAAACTACTTAAATATGTCATTGAAACGTTTACATGAATAATTATCGATATGACAAGCTGTTGCCAATTTAGTTTTAATGTCGTTATAGATAAATTAAATTTCCTTGTAACACTGAAAATGTTTACATTTTGTGAGATTATTTAATATTGTATACAATTTAAATATATTTGAAGGCGAAATACGAAGTACGCTATTCTATCAAGACACATATACTACAGTGATATTAATCGGTAGCTTGTTGAGTTTTTAAGGATATCTTAAATACACTAAAAAGACTATTTAAACTTTTCAAGGTACACAACGTTGTACCCACCATTATTTTGAAAAAATTATAAGCTTGAACGTTTAACATTGTTCTATCATACCAATAAAAGCATTATTTTTAGCAAACAATTATTATGTAATACTTGGTCAAATGGAATTCAATATGATGTGGTTCAACTCTAAGGGTCGTTAACAAAATTATTACATTCTGCCTAATTTGTACGCACCACAGCTATCAAATATTATTCAAGATTAAACCAAGTTGTACATCATTATTGAAAATAATAAAATTTCTGAATAATTATTTATTTATCTTTGTTGTCTTCTCCGGAAAATTCCCAGAAGAGTTGACCGACATCCTGCTTTTTAATTAAATATTAAAATATGCTAACTTGGCAATATTGTTTTTGAAATAACATGCGAATTAATTAACATAAACGTGATTTTTGGTTTTCCATTTCTTTAATAAAAATATCTTTAAATTTTACTGTTGTATTGAGAATGTATAAAAAATTAACCAGAAAACTGGGTTGTGCGATAAATAAGTCCAATATTTTAAGACCTACGAAATAATAAAACGGTTGAATAAAAGGCGGAACACCCTCGGGGGGTCATAAATTTGTAGTCGGGGTGTTTCGGTAGTACCATCCCAATTAAATTCTGAACGGGAAAGACTTTCCAATAAAAGTGAAATCGAGAAAGCGTACCTGGAAACGAAAAAATCCGTTCATATTTTATTTAGTGCCTTCGAATTTTACAACATTCAGTTACATTATAATGTACTGCGCATCAATAGCTGAATAGTATATTTATTAATAATACTTTTAGGTTATTCCGTGCTTATTTTTTTTTATATTATCGTTATTGTTAAATAATAGTTAATTTACAATCTTAGCGTGAAATTTAACGCCGTAACGAGAAAATATCTTAGGACAGTTTTTCTTAACTGGAGTGAAAACCATTCACTGAGGGCGTTTTTATATTTTAACATATCCACTCCTTACTAATCGACTATGACGAAAATACGCCAACAGATTTCCACAGACCCTTAGAGAGATAAAGAGAGAGCTTATCTTCTTAAACCTTAGATAAACCTTTAAATACCACTCCCTTCATTAACAGGATATCTGACTGGTGTAAGAGCGTATAGGAACCAGCATAAGAAAGAAGAAGATGAATACACGACTCCGAAGATCTGGAGTATTGATCTTTTAACTTCTCTCGAGGGTAAAAAAAAGAAACGACACAAAAATTAAACATTATTATATATAGAAAAAAAGGGAAAAAACTTACAGCTCGAGGTAAATATATCAACAATATATGTCACTAACATCAAAAGAGATCTACGCACTAAGGATATGACGAGAACAAATTCACAACAAAACAAAGAACAACTAAATATGAAGCTAAAATTAGGCCAGGGGCAGGTGTATTGCATTAAAAAGGATCAGACACCACATTAGCCTTAACATCTCATTATGACCGATTAAGTCCTTTTAAGATGGGTGCCATCGATACGTAGTGTCAATATATTTGAATTTTCTTACATTAAAACAAGTACCAAAAAACATAATATTTATTATAAATAATCCACCAAACAAATACTACAAACAAAAGTGTATGCTTGGAATTTCGTTTTTACGTGATAAATAATTTATCGTCGTAAATTAAGCAATGGCTTCAATAAGGTTTAGAAATACTGCGTTTTACAAGGAGCTTTGATATTGTAATTAAAATGTAGCCTTGGGACCAGGTACACCGTAAAAGCTGCGTGGAGCTAACAAAGGGCGAGTTATTGCAGTATAATTATTATGACATTGCCCCTCGGTGCGAGGCTATACGAATCCTATTTTAGTTGTTACTAAAATATTGAGTATCTTTTTGCAATTAGGTATATTATATAAACTATTCGGATGCTTTATATTCAAAAGGTGATTGATATGCGAAATAACGAATTTATCAGTCTACTATTCTGTAAACAACATATTGATATATTTATAACGTCACGCATGTGTTTTCGTATTTTCTCTCTAACTTGATAAACATTTCAATTGTATGATTTTGTTAATTGTTTCGCTTAAGTTTTAATTCTTATTTATCAAAACTTTTATGTACAAAACTATCGATGTATAACTAAGTTTTGCGATTGTCTGAAAATGAATTAAAAATAGTCACCTTTAATGTGGTCATTAAATGATCGTGTGGCTTCAATTCTTGCACGAGTTGGATTTTGTAAGCACGCAAACCAAGATTTATCCGCAAAATCTTCCATAAAGTGGATAGACACATATCGAATTCCTGTGCATGATGGCGGATAGACTGATTCTGGTCTTCCTCTACGCTACGCTATACAGCAGCAATGAATTCTTCTGTATGCACTGTACAATGGCACTGTTAATGCGTATTAACATTTAGAGTAAGCGTGGTGCGAAAACGTTCCATAGTTAATCGAATTAATTGCTCTGATGGACGATTATGTTGACCGTAAAATGGACGTAGTAATCGATACGTATTTCGAACAGAACCATGATTTTCAATATAAATTTACACAATCTGGAAGCGTTGTTTAGGCGTTAGTCTATTCGTGTTAAAATGCCAAACCCAACTAACCACAAATCACCCAACAACTGACAAAATGGCCGCCAGTTAAAAAAGTTTTTCCAACATAAAGTTCTAAATCTCTAAAAAAACATCGTATATTTTATGAATCTGGACCGGTTTCGCTCATTGGAAGTATTATAATCTGAACATTTTAAAATAGTGGTTACTGAGATAAATTGTAACTGCTTATCAAAAACTGTAGAATAAGTATAAAATAATGATTCATTTATATTATTCAGTAAGCACTAAAAAGGTGCGTACTTAAGATTTTTGTAAGTCCGTCTTTGTATGTTGTTGATGATTGATTTAAATCTTTGTATTGTAATTGTTTTTTTTCATGTCATTTACGATCATTTATAACGCAATAAATTTCCTGATTTTAACGTCATTTAATTTCTCATTCAAACCACCGAGAATAAAGTCATGATATCTGTAAAATTATTTTCATTTGTAAGTATTTGTAGTATGTTAGTTAGAAACTCGATTGGCGTAAATGCAAAGTATATACAAAAGCTTGGTAAAGTTTCCGGTAGAGGCGACTGCGGAAGTACGCAGGATTCCCGCCTAGCGGTAGTATCGACCTGACAAACAAAACAAAGAAGAGCTTCTATTTAAATTCAGGTGAGATTATTCCGTATCCCGCCTTTGGGCAGCGCTGTGTTAACAGTACGAAACAAAACAAAAAAGGATATAGGAATAAACAAAGTTGATTGGATTTTTTTTTTGCACAGATTTTTTAAGCAATCTCATCTCATGATATAAAACATACAAAATTCTCATGAAATATCACTTACGTGGTTCGTGGTCAAAACAAATTGTCGCCAAAACGTTTTATTGAAAATTTTATGAATGATAGGATATGTGATAGCTTTTGGATATTGTTGCGGATACCAGAGAAAACACAGTTTTTTTTGACACTGCACTTAAAAATACCAACATTATTACAGAAAGCATAGTACAAAAACGTGTGCGTAAAGTTAGATCTTTTTCCAGTCGCAAGTATTTGTTATGCTTATGATCTAACATTATAATACGGAACCATGGGGAAACATTACTACAATTTGTTTATATAGGAATGGTTCAACGTTAGTAAGCCCTATTTCTGTACTGTTTGAATACCAGCATGAAAAGTGTTTTTTTCTAATTGACATGTTTGACTCCGTTCAAAGGTATGGCTGTTTATGATGTCTAAAAATTTTCTCCCACCCATTGGATTCTTAAACAACGGGACGTAACGAGAAAAGCTAGCCAACTGTTACTTCTGCCCAAGTCTTAGTTAGTAAAAATATCTCTTTCATCTTTATAAAAATAGTGAAGCAACTATGTTAGAAGTAGCTCTCGAACATAAACCTATTTTGAGATATTTACGTTATCAGATCTCATTTCTATTTATTGACAGTTAAAATTTTATAATATCGACTGAAGATACTTGATGGAATTTCAATATCAAATTTGAATTGATACAACTTTGTGCGATTCTACATGTTTTGTCACTGTCACGACCCGAGTTTCGCCTTTCGGCATTCGTCAGTTCTGTTGCATCCGTGTGATAGAATGCCTGAAAATGTCGAAAGGCGAAACTCGGGTCGTTAGTGACAAAACATGTGGAATCGTACAAACTTATAACAATTCAAAATTAAAATTAAAAGCTTAATGAAGTTTACTTTCATCATGCATCGTTGACTTCACACATAAACAATAGGTATACATATTGTTTGATGAAATAAGTATTGCCTTTTTATAAAGAAGTGGCATCTAATACCTTAAAATTGATTGATGAAATAAGTATGAAAAACCACATTTGATGGTATATAACATTTAAAACCAGAAAATACCTCTAGCTTACATATAAAATTGTACAATTTTTTCAAACTCTTTAATTTATATATGTATACTTTTAACGTTTTACCAGATAAATTCTTTTTAGCTTTTTTATATAGTCATCATAGTTGTTCGATAAGATAATTTAACGAAACTTTACCTGTTTATATAAATAACGTTTCTCTCGGCTTGACATTTTGTGGAATCAACGGCATTAAATATCAATCAAAAATAAAATCGTAATCCGGTAGTTGCTCATTACACCCAAGAGAATACTTTTTCAACAGCTATATTTTTCTACATAAACAAAGTTACATAGGATATTAGTTTATTGTTTAATATAATTCTGAATTTCTAAAAAAATTTAAAAACATAAAATGTGTCTATTTTATCCCGTTTTTGTAAGAAATTTTCTCTTTCGAATACAAAACATTGCGAGATCACTATAATATTACTGCTCTCTAATCGAGTGTATCAAAGTTCAGTTTTCTATTAAAATAAAAAAATCTTTATTTATCCCGTATTGCTACATAAATGTTTCAATAATATAACGTTATATCTTTATTATAGAAGAGAAAATGTTTGTATCTGTCTCTCTGTCACGAGAGCTCCTACCCAACGGTTAACCGTAGTGAGTTGACATATACGAGTGTTATTCTGGCTGTCATATCTAGGCCAACTATGCTATTTTCATCATTCTAATTTTGATATAAGCTTTAATTTATTGACTATATTTAATTGATGTTGCATAAGGTACGACCCACATAAAAAA
This sequence comes from Himalopsyche japonica, assembly GCA_028555115.1. Taxonomy (NCBI): domain Eukaryota; kingdom Metazoa; phylum Arthropoda; class Insecta; order Trichoptera; family Rhyacophilidae; genus Himalopsyche; species Himalopsyche japonica. Next base: position 337,940 of record JAHFWJ010000425.1, on the reverse strand, counting down.
ATTCAAGTCTTAACATTCAACAATAGTTTGAATGTACCCAAGGGGAGTTGAATTGAAATAACAGATAATGAATAATTTCATAAAAAAATCAGTATATTTGACAAAAAGTTAGCAGTCGTGTAATTCCAAAATTATCGTACATTAAAATTGAGAATATTTGTACTTTACTTGTGCATTTATTTTCTCAAATAATGTGCCACTCCATCAAATATCGACAGTTAACACCTCGAAAGTAATTAAACTGAAAAGCTTTCATAATTACATTAACACAAATAACAAAATTGTTAAAAGTTCATTTTGTATAGAAGAAAAGCTTCGCAATTGCATCGCTGAGAGCTTTTTAATTAGCATGCTTTTTGTATGCTAAATTCTATGGTTCATTTTTCAACGAACTTCTTTTATTTCTTGTGTAACTCACAAAGAATAGTAGTTATGCATACATTTTAATACTTTTTTGGAAAATGTATAGTCATTATCGAAGTAAAGATACATTATAGTAAGTAATGCAATATTTTTGTGCTTCGAAAAAGTGATTAGGAGGTTTTAAGTTGCAATATTTTTTTGTTATTTTACAAATATTTATTAATATTTGAATGACGGTTAGGCACTAATGCTTTGAGATTTCGTTTATTTTGGTTCGTTCATTCAGATAAAAGGCTTGAACCACCGCTTGGAGTCTTATATAAAACATATTGGTTTATTTATTGACGTATGAATTTCGATGAAAAAGCATGAATGTTTCTCACGTTTTTATCCTCGCTTTGTCGCTTGTAATCCGATCTGATGGCAAAAAGCGTTTCGTTTACTGATATTTGTTTGATAAAAACATATTTTTTTACTATTGTTAGTTTACAAGGTCTACATAAAAATAACATAAACAGACGAAATATATATATAATTTACGATAGGACTTATATTGTATTCCTGTGATAGAATGCTTGAAGATGCTTTAATGTATAATCCGGGTCGTTAATGACAACATTTTTGCCATAAAAATGACAATGTACACAGCTTCAACAGTTTAAACGTTTTAAATTGCATTAAAAATACCTTTGCAATTGATACAAGGCAGACTGGCACCTTTAACGACAGTCCAGTCCAACGGTAAATTAGGCAATCAGTTGCCAAAAATATAATATTTAACGTTTTATAGGTATTTTGTATATTTTTTGCAAGCCGTTTACCTAATTAAATTAAATAAAAGCGTTGTCAAGTTTGGATACTTTGTCTAAACGTAAAGAAAAATGTGTCGATTATAACTTGTGTTATTTTTAATGAATAAAAGTGCGTTTAATTGCATCGAAACATGGCGGATAGAAAATTTTTCTATTAGGAAATTTCAGAAATAAATAGAGCTCAATTATATAAAAAATTTATATTAAGCGATCAACTAAACTTTTTTGTAATTTTTCTCCATATTTTTACGCAATAATACTTCATTTTATTTGAATTGTTAAAACTTTGTACAATTCCCAATTTACAAGTGTTTCGTCTTCCGGCATCTTCAGGCATTCTATCACACGGATGCAACAGTACTTACCCTTGCTAATGTTAAATTAGAACCTTATCGAAATTAAATAAATTACAAGTAAAAACCTAAGTACTTCTTTTATTAATTTATGTATGTTGTGCTTATTTTAAAATTAAAATTTTGATAGAAAAAATACACTAACGATAGTATTCATATTTGATTCAACCAAAAAGCATGAAAACGTCTTTTAAGTCGACATATCGGGGTTTGCTTTCAGACGTGTCATATTATATAGTCAATTTATTGATAAGCGCCGTAAATAGACATTTAATTAAATAATGCATCATTAGAAGCGATAGCATAAGGCACAATCGATTTTCCATCGCTTGTTACGGAAAGCACAAAAACTATTTTTCACATAATACCATGGAAGCTTTTGAATTTTGGCAATAAGCCTTTATTTTACGGTAAGTACAAAGATTACCGTGTCCCGCCTATCGGAAGCTCCGAGCGTTCACCGGCGCTCGGAACAATAATTAATTAATCTATCGGGAAAGTGGCGAATTTTCGTGTAAACCCATGCGTTTTATTGGCTAGATTAATTTGAATTCAGGCAGCGGTGGTAATTAACAGATGTTCTGGCCTAAATTCGATTTTATACGAACAAAATATTATTTTAACACCAATTACTGCGACTTGACCTTATCGAAAACATATTGCATGTAAACATTGACACACGGTGGGTCAAAACAACCCTTAAAGATATAAGCAAATAAATAATTAACGTACAATGTATTTTAGTGAATTTATGTGTATAATACTTGGAAAGGTATCATCATTTTCTACAATAAAATATATCATAAATAACTGAACATAATGAACTAACAGAGCTCTCTGAAATAATTAAATATATTTATTAAGAAGTATTCGTTCATAATGAATTGTATATGAAATCTTCTGAATCAATTGCAAGAGAAGTTGCTTAATCAAAACTACCTAATAATAAGAAGATTAACTTCTATATTTTGAACTTTTATTGAGATAAAAATTATATCATAAACAATTTCAGAAATAAACAGAGCCCAGTTGAGTTCATTGCTTTTATTAAAACTCCCAAATTCTCCCTTACTACTTACATTTATGTGAGATAAGTACAGGAAGTTAGCAATCAAAAAAAATCATTCTTACAATAATATTTCCGGTGGTATTTAATATCATCACGAAGTACAAATAAAAATTCACAATTGAATTTTAATGGAAGAGAATTTTTGTGAAAATTTTAGATAACAAAGTCCTTATCCCGTATTAGTTAAACTAATTTATGATATCGATTGAAGGTGCTTGATGAAGTTTCAATATCAAATTTGAACGGTTACAACCCTGTACGATTCCACATGTTTTGTCACTTGTCACAACCCTGGTTCTACTTTTCGGCATCTTCAGGCATTGACTTATCACAGGCAATTGTGTTAATGATTATTAAATTTATTTAGCTGCCATTTAGTTCTAGCCTTGAGGCCAGTGTTTTCCTTTAATTCATTTGGCGTATAGACGATGCTAACTGTTTGTTGTGCGTCAGTTCTGTTGCATCCGTGTGATAGAATGCTCGAAGATGCCAAAAGGCGAAACCTGGGTGGTAAATGACAAATCATGTGGAATCGTAAAAAAAATTTACAATTCAAATTTTATATTGAGTAACTGAAGGGACCTCCAGCTCTCTATATATAGAAAGCGGTTCGATCGATTTATTCTTTTACTACAACATTACCTACCACTTTTCAACTGACATTTTTCCGATTTGAAATGCAAATAAGCCTAATGAAACAATTGAATTCAATTATACAGTCAGGTAATCAATTACGCCCGAATTTTTGTTCGGTCTCTTTTTGGTTCTGAATGTAATTCGCTAAGTGCGAATATAGAAAAGCATTAAGCTTCGTTTTAACCGACGTCTGATTTCCCCAGGTAACGGAACTTCACCCCACCGCGCGACTTTTCGCTTAAAAGCCTTCATTTCCTCATGGCTTTCGCGTGAATACCCTTTTCGCAAATTTTATTTACATAAGCGTTTCAGTGAAACTGTGCTTTAACCCAGACACTTGCTTTGTTCCACTTCGCTATGACACATCTCAAGTGCCTTATTTACATAATATGAAGATTTATTTTATTATCATGAGCACTAGATCTATCTCTGATCGATTGCTAAGTGGAAGCTTTACCCCACTTCATAGTCCATTCTAACTTAAAAAGTTAACTAATTTAGTTTCATTTTAGATTTACACTCATCCCTCGATTTACGCGGTGGATTCGTTCCAAGAGAAAACGCGTAAACTGAAACCGCGTAAATCGAAACAGCGTAAATCGAGACTTCGAGTTCATACAAAAACAGGAGATAGGTTCCAGAAAACCACTTAAAACGAATACATTGTGTATATTTATATATCTATCATTTGAGATACATTTAGAATTAATAAGGGATCCGGAGGTGACACTTCTTTTATAAGAAGTGTTATTTCATTTTTTTAATTGTACGGACAGTAAATTCATTAATTCCATAAGTTTTTGCAAGAGATTTTGCAAAACTTTCACCTATTTGGAAGGTATCCAGAATTTGAATCTTCATATCCAAAGAGATTGTGTTTCTTTTCTTCTTTAAAACATGAGTAGCCATTCCTGGGGTAAAAATGAATAATTATTTGAGACAGAAAAAAAAACAAAATTCCTAGTAATTTGATTGGTTTTCAAATGTAAGTACTTTTTAATATTCCTTTAATTATATTATAAAACAGCGAAATCTTGATCGAACTACCTGCACTCCATAACAACGCTGGACGTAATGAACGCGGAATGGAGGAAGTAATCTGATGCAACATACGCGTTTGTGTGACGCGTACCACAAAACATGTTTGATTTAAAAAAAAAATGTCATTTTTTTCTGACCGCTCAAAAGTGAAACCGCGTAATATGGGTACCGCGTAAATCGAGGGATAAGTGAAGTAGATAAAAAAAGTATACATATATATAAGTATGCATATACTCAATAAGAATACCAGGAACTTTTTTGACAATGTATTTTAGTTCTAAAAAATTTATAAGGTATATTATATAGTTGAAAGCTTGCTTGGTGTCTAATCCGTTTTAATACAATACCCAAGCGATTGGTCTGATTTTAGCTTCATCTTTAGTTTTTTGTTGTTGTTGTTGTGAATGTGTTCTCGTTGGGTTCTTGGTGCGTAGAGCTCTTTTGATGGTTGTGACATTAATTGTTGATACATTAATCTCAAGCTGTTAATTTTTCCTCCTTTTTTATATATATAAATGTTACTACCATGTTCTGTCGTTAATAGTTTTTTTTAACAATCTTTTTTTCTACCCCCGAGATGATGTCAAACAATTAATGCCCCTAATGATTTTGAAGTTCTCTCTTTGGGGTAGTAGTTGATAGCTATTTCGGCTAACGCCCTCGTCTAGGTCTGATGAGGGCAATCTAAAGGGCGTAAGACGAAATATGTATCTTAAAAAAATTGTAGAGCTAAAACACTTGGCTATTTTTTCATCGTGTTATAACGGAGCTCTACAAAGTAAATACGAATTCAATCAACTATTTTTATTTTAACTAATTTTCGAGTTCTTTTTAAATCAAACAAAATTTTAATATTTATGAAATATGTAACATTCCAATAAACGTTATACAAAAACGAATGTATCTTTTTATAAAAATGTATTAAAAAACAAAACTTTTTTTTACTGACAAAAAATGTTATTTGAAGGAAGCCGTTCAATGTGGAAATCTGACCAAAAGTTGTGGTACTTTTTACAAAATATAACGTATTTCTAAACATAAGTGACAGGTTAATATAACCAAAAACAATACATTATAAGACAAATAAAACTCTTTAAGCTTTATTCATATAAACCGATTATTTAACAAATATTTAAACCCAATCCGTGTGCGTCCATAGTATACAAATTTATTAGCTGTACATTAACATAAAACCAACAGTTTCTCTTGCAAGTCCCGTGGTATTTCATATTAATTATTGAACTCAAAAGTGACATTTTGCTTTTAACGGTATTTTAGAACTTTAAGCGAGTTGTTAATGCTTTTGCGCGTTCGCATACTGAGTCAAGTCAAGGGTTCAATTTCATATTATCTGTTATATTATATAAATATCAAGCAATTTATTTATTAAAAATTGTGTGACTGTATTTTGACCTCACTACTATTACTATTTATTTATTTATTTATGTATTTATTTATTTATTTTAACAAGTAAAAACTTATCCCATAATTTTGAATAAATAACCTTAATATTTTCTACTTTATTTACAAAAAAATCATACCTAATGCGAATGAGGAGCATATGAAATCTATTTTTTTTGTCGGAGAGGTAATGGTAGACGAATATACTATGACAGGACTATAAAATGGTGTTCACAATAATGCTATTGAAAATTAATGTTAAAACATAAAAAGTTAAAACCTGTGAATCGAGTCAATAGACTTATTATATATAATCTCGGCTTTTTTTTGGTAAGTTACTTTTAAAAAAAAATTATATAAACAGCTTTGTTTTTAATTTATGATATCGATAGAAAGTGCTAGATGGAACTTCAATATCAAATTTGAATTGTTACAACTTTGTAAGATTCCACATGTTTTGTCACTAACGACCCGGGTTTCGCCTATCGGCATCCCAAAACAAATGGAATCGTACAAAGTTGTGACAATTAAATTTTTTCATTTTAGCTTTGTTTTTCTTCTGAATCTGTGACTAATTATAATTTCTAATACCGTTTTGTGAATATTGAAGATAACTGAGCGATGTGTATCCGGTATATAACACTAATTTTCAATTCATAACTTTTTTATTTCGTTGGTTGTCTTTTTGGGTGAACTTATTGTCTGTAGACGCTTCGCAAAGCCTTCACACTTAGTGAAACAACCGGTTAAACAAAATAGAAATGAATTTTATTTTTTATATAGATTTTATAATCAAAATTTTCATTGAGTTTTTGTGCTGTGTAATGAAATTGGACAAGTGAAAGAAGCGATAGAAAAGTAATTATTGGAATGGATAGGTTTTTCTCGATGAGAATTTTTCATTTTACTCAGGAGTGTTTAAAAAAAGCGATTCTGCCTAAAGATAGATATTTACTACGGAGAAAGTCATATAAACGAGTGGCAATATTGACACCGGAAAGTTTGTATAGTCGTAAAGAACACACCTTCGCTGTAAGTCAGCTGAAATGGACCGTAAAAATTGTCAATTGGGAAGGCTAGCCTTATAGTGCTTTGTCTATAATATAACGTTTCCCAAGTGGTGTCTCGCGGTGGAAAGGTGTTTTATGAGCTACGATTAAGTGAAGTAGTTAATGACTCAAGACGTAAATTCTTCACGGGAATTTTCGAGAGTCAAGAATAGATCTGATATTTGGTTTTAGAGTGATTGAAAATTATTGCCCTAAATATTTTTATATCTGCAGTAAAGTATTTTACTTAAAAAATGATAGTTATTTTACAGGAAATGTAAAATTCATCAAATTTTGAAAAATAAAAAGTTAGATTGTCTATGTCACAAGACAAAACGTAAAAGGTCACAGTATAATAAGAAAATTAAAAAATTCTTATAAAAAAAGCAATGTATTTTAGCTCTACAAAATTATTTATTATTAACTGTTTCGGTCCAATATTTAAGCTTATTGAAATTGCCGTCTATTTAGTTTCATTTACATAAAAATAAAATAGTTTTATTGCTAGCAAGAAATTAGCTAGGTCATTAAAACAGAAGAGAAGATGAATGGTGTACATTTTCTACACAGCTATATATATAAGCAAATGTACGTTTAAACATAGTTCTGACGATGGCGTAAGCTATCAACTGTATCTTTTTAACAAAAGTTTGTAGAACTAAAATACGTTGCTATTTTTTCACCGTGCTATAATGGAGTTCTACCAAGTAAATGCCAATTCAATCAATAATCTTATTAAAATATTTTTATACATAAATCTCATTTTTAACAGATGGTATAAAATTAAGTGGAAAGTATTTTTTCCCTCAAATCAATCTATCATATAATCGATAATGCTTTTCGACTTCATAACAATTCCGTATGTATGGCCATTAAAGAGTGCCTAATGAAATTTACTCAAGTGACATTCAAATCCGCTCTCCTAATACTAGCCTTATTCTGGCCTGTTCTACTTCCATCAGAATGGATTCGATTTCGTACTGTAACCCTGGAAATTCGTTGATATTATATATTTTACATTCAAAAAACGTACCCTGTAAAGCGGTGAGACACTGTCATAATTTCGGAGGCCACTTTGTGTTGCACTGAAGATTCATTTTATATGGTGAGAGAAGAAAATATACACATAAAATATTGAAAAGGGTTCCGTGAAGGCATTTTATTAAGAAGCACTGGTCTAATGTAAATATAATACTATGCATAGGAATGTCTTGGTCAACCAGGAGTAAGTAAGCGGAAAACAGAGAAATAAATGTGTTGATCGATGAATATTTAAAAAAATGACGGATGAAATTTGCTGTTCAAATTTTTTTCACTTAAAAATTGCTTATTACTGTATATATTTTTTATCGACTCGATACACAGTTATGCGTAGTTCATTTATCTAGTTAAATTTTCGATTGTTAATAAGGTGTTAATTATTAATTCTTGGTGGATAGAAATTTTATTTGAGCATATAAAACACAGTCTGAATTGAATGAAATCCACATTTTTTTGACAATTGCGAAAATATTAATAATTATAGTAACTTAATTTTGAATGATATGTATAAAGAATACTTTATTTTTATTAGACAAATCTTTTAGCTAAAATTAGCGAATTACTTGCGGGCTGTCTTTTATTTTTATTTTCATGTGTTGCTTGTCAGTTATTTATGTATATTAAATTTGCTTAGTCCTACATAAAGACTCGATAAATACATAAACATAAAAAAATATTTAAAAAAATGTATGTTACTCTTTGAAGTGTGAAAATGAGAAACAATAAACATATTCGAAGTTATTACCAATATTTAAAAATAAAAGTGTCTATTTCAGCTAAGCTTAAAGTCTGTTGTGAATATGAAAATTCCATTTAAAATTAATCAGTACCGGTTTTTTTGTTTATTTTACATATCATTTGATAAAGCAAAATAATTTTATTTAAACTTTTTAAATTTCGTTTCATAAGTAAATAAAATGAGCATAAGTTTGAGAACAAAAAAATGCTTTTCAATTATTTTTAATGATAACGAACATATTTTAACATTGAATGACCTAGCCTTTTTTGATATAACTATTGCCACTAGAATATTAAGACATAATTCATTACGTACTATGCTATCATGTCATATTTTTGTTCGTGATATCAAATGGTTGACGATATTTTCCATGGGTGTTTGACATCTGTTGCCGCAGAACATTTTCATTCTACCGCGTCTTCTAATGCGTATCAACATGCCACCGTAAGGTTCTATTTCTGTAGGTATCTACGACACTATTTCGACCCTCTAGCTTTCATAGCCAACAGCTGTTTCTACTAAATAAATTATTAATAATATTTTAATGTCAGGTGTCCAGTTTCATTGTAAAGACATATTCTTTACCTACAAATAATTGATGTCACAAAAACACGAAATGTATAAAGATATATTGTAAATGTATTAACAATTTTAAAACCAATACAAGCATATAATTAATTACAGACAAAAAGAGTATACGAATACATGTTTGTATTTTTAAATTCTTAATTTTATTCTGTTACAAAAAATTAACAGACCATCGCTAATTATTTCATTGCCGGTTTTGTAGCCAAGAGTTTTTTAGTGTTGTTTCTATTTATTTGTAGGGTCCGCGAGTTTGAATATCGATACGAATATGTTAATAAACAGTTGGTAGTTGAATCCAGTTAAATATTTGTGTTAGAAAGCCTGTATATCGATAACTCTAAAATTATTGTCTATTTATTCATATTCGATTGACCAAACATTTTAACAGATCGTAGAGTTCTACTTTTATTGTGAATGTGACTTTATATGCCGATGGAAAGTGTCTTAAGAAAGAAAAGATAATAGATACTACATTTAGTATCGCTTCTTAATATCTTGCTTAAATGTGGAGTAAAGATGTAAATTAGTATAGATTTAAAATTTATATAATAATATCGATTGAGTGTTTATTAATTCAAAGCCGAAGAATTTAGAATTGGTACGATTAAAAAGCAATATCCAACAGTAACCTATTTTCACTTAACTCGGCTCCCGGGGCGACTTAAATGAGACGTCTCACCTCCTCAACTTTACAAAAGCTCCTTCTGACATGACGTAGAACTTAAATTACGTTAGCGGTGGGGAGCTTTCTAGAAAAGCTTCGGCGGGGTACGAATTATTATTATAAATGTGGTAGTTTCGTATCCAGCAATTGCTAGGTTGTACTTGGTCGGTAGGCTGAATACTAATTGCTGAGACATTTATTGTAATTAAGGTATTTTAATTTAGAAACTGTTTCGCTTCGAATTTCAATAGCAAGTTGACAAAATTATGAATTGCCGTTTAGTATTTTCATAATTACCACTTCATTAAATATTTATTTATAACATGAATAAGCTAAAAACTTAAGTGTTAGTTTGTTAATTTCATTATAAAGTTTTAGAACATCAATCAGAATTTGTTGAATGATTGATGTGATTCGTTAAATGATGGTATTGTATGATTTCTTTGTCTTGAGACTTATGGAAGAACAAATTAATAATTAATTAATTCTAAAACAACATAACAATTCATTGTAAGGTCACGTTTCGATGGGAAGGCATTATATTTAAATAATAAAACAAGATATTTTGAACCATCTCCTTAACTTTATGGTCCTTCTAGTTCTAATTTGCAATCAAAAATAAAATCAAATTGATTTCTCATTAAAAGCTTCCAAACACTCTTCAAATATTATTGATTGAATTGGCATTCACTTGGTAGAACTCCATTATAACACGGTGAAAAAATAGCAATGTATTTTAGTTCTACAAAATTATTTTTAACAAATATAGTTGATAGCTATTATCGTTAAGAATCAAACTAACATAATAATATCGCCACTTGTCAAGCCGTTGCACAAAGGGGTGGTCTAATTTGCTCCCTGAAGGACCACTTCCGTCCCACACATAATCTTATTGTCATAGACACCTATTGTTTCATTTAGAATTTTGAAAATTTAGTGTCATTGTGTTTAAATAAAAAGCTAGGCGGTTGGAAAAGGAGAGAGGAGATGTTGTGTACCTTTTCTGCACAGCTATATATAGATAAGCAAATGTTATTTTAAGCATAGTTCTGACGATGGCGTGAGCCGAAATAGCTATCAACTATATTTGTTAAAAATAATTTTGTAGAACTAAAATACATTGCTATTTTTTCACCGTGTTACTCTTCAAATATTTTATGATATAAAATTAATTCTTAACTATAAAAAGACTTTACTCTTATTTTTAATTACATTAGAACTGTTTAATGTTAAAAGCATAATTAAATTTTATTTTACTTAATTTTGATAAACATTGTATAATTACCATTTAATTATTTTCTTTTAGTTCTTGAACTGTTTGTTTTGTATACCTGATAATTTTCCACTAAAATTTAACATAAATAGCCTTGTTTTAATTTAAAATATATTGTGGGAATAAGTACTACAAAAATGTGTTTTTATTATTTAATTTATAATGCCTTTCTATTGATTGAAATGATATTTACTTGGTAGAACTCTGTTATAACACGATGAAAAAATAGCAGTGTATTGTGTTTTACAAAAATGATGAGATATATAGTTGATAGCTATTTCTGCTTACGCTTTCTGGTAGTTATGATGAAACGGTCCGTTATATGGTATAGCCGCCTTTTTAGTTGAATTGATTTTTTTTTTATTGCTAGCAGGAAAAAAGCTAGGTTGTTTTAACAGAAGAGAATATGTATTGTGTACTTTTCTACACAGCTATATATATATATATATATATATAAGCAAATGTTCGTTTAAACATAGTTCTGACGATGGCGTGAACCGAAATAGCTATCAACTATATCTTTAAAAAACATTGTTGAACTAAAATACATTGCTATTCTTTCACTGTGTTATAATGGAGTTCTGAACAAATAAATGCCAATTCAATCAATAGTTATGATGAAGGTTTTCTTTTACCGTGTTATCATGTTTTTTCATTAAGGAGTGACAGTTGACACCTTACCGCTGATGAGTATTTATTAATATAAATTTTAAACAATTCACTAGCTAACTGGGCTCTGTCAACTATGTGTTTGTGAACTAGATAGATAGCCTGAAAATGCCGCAGAGGAAAGTCTATATTTCGAGTGATAAAATGTATGGAAATATACGTAGAAACATACCCACTCGAGCTAAGGAACATGTAAGATCATTCAACCGTAAAAAACGTATTCACAATTCGCTAATCACATTATCAAGGAATCATATAATATAAATTCAAACTCAGCGCCTAAGTGTAGGCATCTTTGTAATAAAGGTCGCAAGATGATGGCTTTAAAACAGCTGGAAATCGATATATATCACAAAGGATTCTTGACGAACAAACTAATATATTGATCACCATTGCTTAACCCGCTACGGGGAGCCGTTTTGTCACCGTAATGGAACATTTCCGTGCCATATGTAAACTTATTGATATTGCCACCTTTTTAGTTCCATTTACAATTTTTAGTTTAATTGCAAGCAAGAAACAAGCTAGGTCGTTAAAACAGGAGAGAAGACGCATTGTGTACATTTTATACATAGCTATATATAGATAAGAAAATGTTCGTTTAAGCATAGTTCTGACGATGGCGTGAGCCGAAAGAGCTATCAACTATATCTTATAAAATTTTGTAGAACTAAAATACATTGCTATTTTTTCACCGTGTTATAATGAAGTTCTACCAAGTAAATGCCAATTCAATCAATAATCTTATTAAAATATTTTTATACATAAATCTCATTTTTAACAGATATATAAACATGAAGTGGAAAGTATTTTTTCCCTCAAATTGATCTATCATATAATTGATAATGCTTTTCAACTTCTTAACAATTCCGTTTTTTTTTTCACCGTGATACGTAGTTTGCTTCATCTTGATTGTTTGCAAAATTCAACATTTGTGAAACTATATATTTGTATATATTTCTTTTTACCATTCGTCTGTATTAAATTCTTTTACTCTTATACACTAAAAGTATTCTTCAATTTTTTTAATTAAAGACAAATTATCGATGTCTGTAGATTAAATAACTCTCCAGTAGTTATTTACCTCAAGATTCCCTTGGGCTAAGTCTTCATTGTTATTTTCGTAGTGAAAAGCCTCTCGAGCCGCAAGTGGCAATAATGTTTGACATTGACGAATGCGTCTTGAGACGTAAAGTAAGCAGTAATAATTCAGATCAGGGAGTTTAGAGCATATTATATTTCCTGTGAAACCCGCGTATATAATGTTAATGTGCATTTTTCAAGCAATTAAAATTTATTAAATAAAAGCTCAAAGCTCTGAAAGCTTAGCGCTTATAAAAAAACTGCTATCTCCTGTTGTAAGATATACCGAGTCTTGACTGAATATAACGGGTTAAATTAACAAATTATAATATACAGTTTTATAAAACTTAATTTAGAAATCCGTCTTAGATAGTTTAATGGTCAACATTTTTGTCTGACGTCACAAATTTCATAGGTTCAAGATTCATATCTAGTTATAAAATATAAAATAGTTTTAACTATCAGGTACCTAATGGAACTCAGAAAATAACTTATGTTGAAATAAATTATGCGAAATCTTTTAAATAATTAAACAATAATTTATGATATCAACTGAAGGTGCTTGATGTCAGTATCAAATTTGAATAGTTACAACTTTGTACGATTCCACATGTTTTGGCACTAATGACCCGGGTTTCACCTTTCGGTATCTTCAGGCATTCTATCATACGGATGCAACGGGATTTACGTTCTGTTGTTCTCTTAATTATGTTGCATCCATGTGATAGAATGCCTGAAGATGCCGAAAGGTGAAACCCGGGTGGTGAGTGAATAAAACATGTGAAATCGTACAAACTTGTAGAAATTAAAAAATATATATATTTAACAATGTTTTAGCTTTCTCTGTTTATCATCATTAGTTTAATTCATGTATATATCTGTAAAAATATTTTTTTATTTTTTCAATACTGTTGGTATAATACCACCTCATTTTTTACTGTGTTTCAGAATTCATTTTAGCGTCACTGATATAAAAAAAATTATTACGTTTTATTTTTGTACACCCTTTTGGCAATATATATTGTGGTTACTTAAAATAATAAAGAGTTGAGTATTTCATAACTATTAAGTGTCTAATTAATATTTTAAATGTAATAATAAATGGATTTATTTTAGATTAAAAAATTTTAGATAATTAATTTTAATGATTTTATTCCTCAAATATTTTACATTTGTATTTATATTATATGAGATTAATTGATAATTATTTTATCAGTTCTTGAACAATTGCTTTCGTATTAGAAGCAATGCTTACAGTGAGCAAAACCGGTCCTGATTTTGATATTATAAAATTGTAGAAATAGTACTAAACATTGTGTTTTATTAACATTTTAATTCATAAGTGATTCAGTTTTGAATTAATATATTTAAAACGTTGTTTTTCTAATGTTTATAACTCAATCTAATATTTGTAACACAATTAGTATAAAATAGTTAAACTGCCTCACTTTAATCTGTTATAAAGCATTCACACCCCATTAAGAAATGAAAACCGCCTAATGTCAAACTATCAAAAACATCGCCTTATACATTAGTTTTAAATAAATTGCCTCAATAAACTTTATTAAAAATAAATCATTAAAAAGTAAAAATAAATGATCAACTTAGAGTTAACTATATAACCGAAAAAACAATGATTGTATGTGTAAAAAAATGTTTTTGAGATTTTAGCTATCAATATAACACATAAAAGTGAAAAACAAAACTATTTTTCAAACAATCTCTTATAATAAAATCAATAACTATATTTATCCATTGAATTGTGTATAAAAATCCTTTTTCTATATATTGAAAATACTGAACAAAAACTATTTTATTTCAGAGCCTTTTTAAAATAAGCAACTGTAATAGATTTAATATAGATTTTTCGATAGTTCAAAAAGGTTAAGTAATTTTGAATTTACCATTTGAAGCTATATAGTAGGATCAAAGGACTTTCAAAAGTAAACCAACCGATCCTTTCAGGTATATAGGTAATCTAAAATTGTTTATTTAATCACTTCAAGGAATGCCAAACTCCGATAGGGAACCGCTTACTTACCAATATTTTCAAACATATTATATATATATGCAAGCACAACGTCAACACACATTCGCATCCGCCGTGCGAAAATCTTGTCGATTTCAATCGCCACTCTGATACGTATACTTCCCTTATCACAGTCAGGAGGCTTTTGGGAGTTGCGCGCGCAACCTTTGCCGCCCGATAACGCCAAGTGCCTCGTTCAGCGGCCAAATGATTTCCCCGGAGGCTGTGCCGGCAGTCTGTGACGTCACACGCCTGTCACCATCTCGCTCACTCAAAGCTTATTACCCTCGACGAGAGATTCGCAAACTATTCGGCCGCTTTTCCATACTACCTACAAGCCACAGTTGCTTCTAAGTATATTTCTGTGATCGCCGGTCTATGGGGGATTAGCCACATACGATTTTTTCTCAAATTGATATCGCCATTTTGGAAAAGTTCAACGGCAACATCTATTTAATCGATATTAGATTAAATACGGACAACCTTTGTAAAAGTTCTTTCAAAGGGAAAATAGTACTAAGTCACTTTTACTTGACGCAGCAAGTTTCTGTATTTTATTTGGAAAAAATAGTAATGGTCGAAAGAAAACTTCTCGACTTCTTTTGACACTTTCAGATTTTTTTCCGAGCGCTCAATATCAATTATAAAAAGGAATCGTTGATGTATTATTGAAGATAGGCATTTGGCACCCTGAAAAAACCTCATGGAGCAAAATCACTGCAATATTGTAGTCAAAGCGTTTTTCTGATTTTTTGGGGTACTTATCGATTGAAATCAGAATAATAGTCAGAAAATTAAAACGATAATTGTTATATTTTTTTGTGGTTGTCATTGATTTAGGTGACTCTATTGGAATGCTAGTATATTTGTATTTTAAGTTTTGGACGTATTTTAATTAGTATAAACATTTATATGTATAAAACAGCAGTTTGTTTAGTTCTTCTCAATGATGATCCTATAAAAAAGAAGCGCATGTGATATTAAATAACTCATTAAGCGAAAAAAAATAATCAATTTTGTATCTAAAATTGTGATTTAGTTTTTTGACATTCGTTTTGTTATGGATTTTAAAATAAAATAGTTTATAGTTTCTATTTCACACACCTAAACATTATAATAAATCTTGAAATCTAAAAATTTCATTAAAAATCCAAATACGTCTTGTCTTGACAAAAAAGTCTTGATATATAAACTTGTCTACTGTAATCCTAGGTTGGTTCTGATCATCTTGCGAATATGTATCCAATTATAAAGGCTTTTAATTGAAACGCTAAAAGATTGTTAGGTTAAAGCAGACATTTTTCAAAGTGTTATCTATAAAATATGTTGTCAATGGTTAAATTAAGAATGAATAATTACCATAGAAGGTTATAGTGTTGAACAATGTATGCAAATTATCAAATTTGCATCGACATTCTGCGCAAGCGATTTGAGGACATGGAACTGGCCACCGAGATCGTACGATTTAACGTTTTTAAACTTCTTTCTTTGGAGTAATCTAAAATTAAAAATCTATGCAAATTATCATCAAAGTCAACATAAAAAACGCCATCCAACAATGTCATTGAAAATTAGACCTCTCGGATACGAAACACTAATCAAAGCCGCAGCGGACATTTGAACGACAAAATATTTTATTCTCGAATCCATGAAATATACTTTCGAATTTAAATAACAATTGAGTGGATATCACATACTTATTTAAATTTAAATTAAAAAAAACTTATTTTATTTAAATTTGTAGCATCTATAATATAATATAGATGAGGAGAAAGATTAGTTGATCATTGAATTTGTTACATAAGTAGTGATATATGTATGGTTAAAATAGAAGGCATACATAACAAGATTTATGCATTCGTTACAAAATGTTTCCAAGCAAATAATATAGAATTACTCGTTTTTCAATGATAGAAATTTTCAATATATTATTCTTAAAGATAACAATAGTTGAGAAACATTGAACCATTTTTAAACTAATTCGTGGGAATAATTATTGCGGTGTCAGTTGGGTAAATAAGGAGCTGAAGTTTGTTTACTGTCAACAGGAAGCCTTCAATGTCCATCCAGCAATATTTACATGAGATATCCCTTAGGCGTCCAAAGGTATCTCACTTCAACCAGGGCTGCAGAAAATATGTAATTTAATAAAAAAGCTTTCTGACGAAATTTTAAGATTGCTTTGAAAGTTATGGAAAGCTTTTTTGAAAGCTTTTGTTAATTTTTTAACCAATCACGTTTACTTCAAAAATTAGAACAATAGCTATAGATATACTATTGTATATATAAGGCTTTAGTTTTATAAAACAGTAAAACTGCGTCAATTGGAAGTGAAAAATAATTATTTATTGTGCAAAAATTATACGATGAAATGATTAGTTAAGAGAGTTTGATTAACATGAAAACGACATAAAATTTTTAATCAAGCAAGAGGTTTAATCTTTGAATCTCAAACAAAATCTACTTTAATATCAAAATGTGCATGTAAAGGGAAATTTAATAACTTACATTTTTAAATATGGTATTTTTAAATGAATTTTATTAATCACATCTCGATAAATTATAATAGTAAAGTGACCTTTAATTGTAGTACCCAAAGAAGCACTGTTGGACTTTGATTAAGCTCTTTCCAGTGGAATTTTGATTGTCAACTAGTTTTTTGAACTTCTGAAAAAAATAACTCAAAGAATATGAAGTTGAATATAACTGAAAAGAAATGAGTCATTCTCGAATGGCAAAACCCGGGTCGTTAGTGACAAAACATATGGAATCGTACAAAGTTGTAATAAATCAAATTTGATACTGAAATTCCATCAAGCACCTTCAATCGATATCATAAATTATCATTCTAACATTGTATCAAAGAATAATCATTAAAACAATTGCGGAATCTAAGTGTCGCAAATTTCCCTTTACACAATTTCAATGTTGTAGTGCGAGACGCATTGTATAAGCATTATCTCATCACGGACATGATCTTTGAAAATCTAATAATAATTAACACAATTGCCTGTGATAAGGATCTCGTTAATGAGTCATTCTTGAAAGGGTTTTAAAATAAATAATAATAAACTCTCAAAGTATAAACTATCAAATCTATTTAATATTTGATGACCATTTGTTGTCAAGCGATATCAAGATATGACAAGGCATTGGTCTAAAGATCGTTTGATCTGTTTATTGCAATAAAACTACAGATGTCTATAAGATTGCCAAAAGTGGGATACAATTAAAAAAATGATAAACAAATTTGTAAAATTAAACCTGAAATTAAACTTAAAATTTTATCAAACGTATCCAGTTAATTGGATGGGTACTTACGAAAATTTAATATATTCCCCAAATAATAATAAAATTTCATCGTAGTTTTTTTCCAGTGAGTCGAAATGACACTTCAGATTTGAACAAGTAAAGAAAGCATCCCGAATTCTTAAAATATCTGACCAGGTTTACGACTCGAAGCTCCTCAAAAGAGTACAAACAAGGATTATGGCATTTAGAGCTTTACGTTTTGAAAAAGTTATGACTGTGGAAATGTACCGACGAGGCTTAATAGCATACTTCTGTAATACGGGGTGGTTAAAAATGGAGTCATTCTGAAATTTTCATTAAGATGTGTATTTTTGTTATCCTTTACAGATACTTGTAGATATTTAGAGATTATTTTATGATTATTTTTATCATAAGCAATTCGTTGATTCTTCTATTCTCGTGTAAAGATATTAAAAAAATAATGTATCCCAAAGCGAGAGTTTCTATTGATATATATAATTATTTAACTATAACGTGTTCAGAGCAATAAAGACTGACCTGTCTAGAATGGGATATAACTAAACACTAGGCTATTGATTAAATTATTCTATATCAAATCAAATTATCGTTGTTATTGAAAATAGAAATGTTCTTTCAAAAAGACTAGAGTTACATATTTTTTATATAAAATAATGAATTATATTGGTATTATACGACTATTTCTATCGTCTTGAATTCTCCCCGTTAAAACGGGAATTAGAATGGGATGGGAATGTTAATCAAGGAAATGATTCTACAGGTGTGCGTTTCCCTAAGGCTATTTGTCTATGTCAAAAAAATAATTAATTTTCTACTTAATCGTTGGCACAATTGTTGCTTTTGCAAAAAATTCTAATTAGTAAAATTGTACGTTCTTTAATGATACATTTTCTTGTAAGAAGAAAATATCCAAGATATATTCTCTTTAAATTTACAAGTAATTACGTTTTAAATATTCCTTTCACATGAATTCAAGATGATAGAAGTTGGATTTAATTTATTTAATAAACAGGAGCGTGTAATTATAAAAAAATTATCAACAAGGGAATAGGCATTCTTTTAGTCTTCGTTTTCCATTCAAATGTTTCATAATAATATATGACAGATTTTTTTACTGTACCTGATGTCATAGTGGATTTATTTGTGATATTGTTAAGAACATTTTCAGTCATACGATTGAGATCATTTCTTTGTCACAGAAATTTTATGGCTTATCATCCTATTCAAGAGAGTGCTAGATTTTTTCATAGACAAAAAATATATTTGCAAGAACTATGGTTTATCGGTCTGAGATTTATTTAGTTTAGTTTTAGTTTATTGAAAAAAATATGAGACCAATTATAATTATTTTCTTTTTTTTCATATTTCATTAGGCATGTATGTTAAGTTATAAAAATATATTACATCTCATAATAAATAAGCAAATTTTTAATATTTTATTACGCAAAAAAAATGAAAATTTGTAATGCTTTTCAAGATAAACTTGAAGAAAATAGACATCATCAAGACTTCTAATTAAAATTGCTGAATCTTGTTCTTAGGCTCATCTAATCAGTACGGTAAAACTTGTACATATCTCTTGATAAATTTTGATTAAATATGTAAGAAAAACATGACTTTCTTAGTGTACTAGAATGATTTGACCTCAAAAATAAATATATTTACAATTTTAATTATAATAAAGTGAAATTTTTTTGTGTATCTGAACAAAATTAAATTTTCGTTAGTTTTTATTTTGACACAGTAGCAGTTCTCTTCCATATCTTGGTTCTTAAATTAGTTAAACGTAATCAAATATGACCAAGCATAGTATAGTCATGTTACAATAATTGTGAATTTTAATACGTCAAGATTCTAAGTTGCTGAGAACTATCAATCTATTAATATTTGGTTGACAGTCAAAACGACGAAGTATTACGAAAATTGTATAGCTATCAAATAATACGAATGAAAGTAGATAAAACTTCCATATAAATTTTTATCGGTTATCTCAACTTAAAGCTTCCTAAACTAATAAAATTTTCGAACATACATGAAAACAAAAGAAGAGTAATTGACTAAATTTTATATGCAAATAACATATAGAAACTTTTTATTACGAGAAATGAAGGTATCATTATGCTTAAATATTTAATAGAATTTAAAATATTTACTCATACGGAAGAATTGAATACTTCTTAAGACACTTAACAAAATGTTAGGAATATTATATTGATGAACAAAGAACGATTATACAAGTAGTGTATAATGAATTTTCAATCACGGTTTATCGTCATAAATAAAAGACTAACCCATTTAAAATAACTACATATTGTACATTTCGAGAAATTAGCCTTTTTTGTATATCCTTAAACTAGGCTTGTTAATTGTTCGGTTGATATGAAGATAAGAATGAAATATCTCTTTTTAACTAAGCTACATTATTTGACTTTATTTTGAATAACGCACGTTCTTTCTACCCACTCGTTTATTAAAATTGCAGAATTTGTTATATATGGATTTTATTTTTAAAGATAATTTTTAATATTTACAGTCAAAAAATTTCAATGAAAGTCCGGTGACGTGTACACGTATATAAAACACTTTTTTGCTTCATAAAATCAAATTAATAGGATTTTTTAACTTCTGAAGAGATTAACTTCAATATCTCGATAATTATTTATCCATTCTTTAATGTCTTGAAATGGGTGAGTGGTATTTTAAAAAAATCCATTTCCGCTTCCTTGGTACGCTTGTCGCTCCTGGCACTCTGTGGACTTAAGAATATGATGGGAGAGGGTAGAAATCTACTGTGAAAAAGGCTGTGTATAATGGAACTTGAACTCGCGAGATTTGCAACGAAAACCATCGATCTATATAACTTACTGTCTGTGATTCGAACGAAAAACCATTAAATATTTTACAATATCAACCGAGGGTGTTGCTTGATAACATTTAAATGAAAAATTTCATCTATTGAAATGTTGTACAACCTCACATCCGACGGAAGTCGTTTTCTGTGTGTCAGTTTTATTGAATCTGTATGATAGAATGCCACGTACAAGGCTTCAATCGTAATTCATATCAAACATAATTGATTTTTTATTAAACGAATAATATAAAAGATATTTAATTAAAATTGAAACGCAAATTGAAATATTTTCGTACTTAGATTCAAAAACACTGGAAAGGAAAATAAATCGCGTTTCATTTAAATTTGTTTGAAGAAATTAGATTCACTCGAAGGAAATGACAGCAATTCTGCAAAATATGTTATTTCAGGAAATGGAAAAAATTTCTCAAGGTTAGGTAGGCTTGCGAAAACGTAGAGCTTTGACAAAATTAACTGAATAATGTCTTACAGATAGAGTGATTACATAAGAACAATATGTATTAAGTAAACTTAATGTTAATTTTCGTTAGAGAATTAACATTTTATTGGAAATTTGTAGATAAAAAAGCACATTTTTATATGTTGACATATTTTTTTTAAAATTCGTTTGAATACATATTTTTTTTTATAATATCGACTGAAGGTGCTTGATGGAATTTCAATATCAAATTTGAATTGTTACAACTTTGTACGATTCAAAATTTTTTGTCACTTACGACCCGGTTTCGCCATTCGGCATCCCTTTACTACGATACCCTTTCAAGAATGACTCATTAACAAGATCGCCATATATCATAGACAATTGTGTTAATTATTATTAGATTAATGTTATAAAATATCTTTTATCTGACATTTACTGCTTGCGGTGGGGTTTTATCTTTCCAGTATTTAATACCTTTGGTATATAGACGATACTAACTGTTTATTGTACATCATTTCTGTTGCATCCGTGTGATAGAATGCCTGAAGATGCCGAAAGGCGAATCCCGGGTTGTTAGTAACAAAACATGTGGAATCGTACATAGTTGTAGTAATTCAAATTAAAAAAATACTATCACCATTACTGCTTTTAATTATATATATATATAATAACATTTAAAAACATCAAAAGATTTTACAAATGGTATATATATTTTTATTCAATTTTGACAATAATTGGAAAACGGTATTTTACTAAAAGATACCCCCCCATACGAATCATTCGAATTAAATACACTCAATCTTTTTTTTACTAGATAAATTCGTTGCAGAATATATCGCATATAAATTTCGTGTAATTTGTTTTTTTTTATCAAATTATTAGAGCTTTAAGATTTTTGACGTTTTAGCATCAGATAGATTTCTTCCAAAAATCAAAACTACGCATAAAAAAATACCAAGAACATTAAAGAACAAAACTTATTTTTCAAATTTGAATACATATTGTTTATCCCTTTTATGGCATAAACTGTCATAGTCTCTTAATAAAAATGTTTCATATGAAAACACCACAATTTTTTTAATTAGCACAACACTGATCAGTTGGTAATATTCGATAGTGTTGCTCAGGTTGGCGAAATATTCCACGTGGGTGAGAGTGAAATCAGACGAATAATTTAATGTTTTTTAGTGTATCAAAGTAGATTTTATGTGTGCTTGTTGGCTTAGTTGGCTTGCTTGTAAGTTTTTTTCTTCTATCAGTGTTACCTTTTATAATTCTTATATACGTTGCAAAAGGAGTAAAGTTATAATAACCTGTAAACCGTCAAATGTCATTTCTTGGAGGAAAGATATTTTTTATTACTTTTACTGCAATATATTTTACAACCAGTACCGGTTTTTCTCATCGCATTAATTGATGATGAGCATCATTTAATAGTGTAAATATTTTTTGTTACGTATATGCACCAAATAAATACTTCAATAATATTCGTGATAATTGAAGCCGGTTATGATGTTAATTACATAATATAAAAGTTTAGAAATACTATGAAACAAATGATTTATGCATGTAAAAATGCACTTGTTTTTAAACTCTCCGAAGACAATATTGCGAAATATTTTTTTACCAATATATGAATTTACAACTTAACCCAATGATTCCCATTTGAGTTAAAATATTCAATATATGCCTTATAATGCAAAACTAGGCACTTATCTTATCTATACTTAGAGTTCTATCTGTAGTCGAAAAAATTGTCGAGAAATTTTGACCTTGCGTATAGAAATCTGAAGGAGTAGTGTCAAAACGCTCGTATAAAATAAATACATTCTTTTGTATCCAACATATCATCATATTCATCATCAATACAAGGCAGAATAAAACATTCATCCGAAGTAGAATTGTAAAAACAATCTCGATTTTCCATTGAAAAATACTTCATCTGGCGAAATGGGTACATTTTTATGTACAAAAATTACTACAAAAAGAAATGTGTGATAATCGTACATTTACGACGGTTAATCTGCGACAAGCTTCTAACATTTTTCATTAATTGACTATGGCTAACTAAGGTGTGATGACATGAATGTATTGATCGACTAAAGTTGACCACTGTAACAGGTTGGCAACTAAGTAATTGCGGATTTTTTTAGAGAATCAAAGACAAATTTTTTCATGGAATTAAATAACTTTATTCTGTAATGCATTGCCCATTTTGATCAATGATCTTTTGCCATATTTTAGGAAGCATCATAATCCCATGTTCATAAAACTTCTGGTTTTTATTAGCAAAAAACTGAATCAAGTACGATTTGACATCATCATCATTATTGAACTTTGTAAAGATCGAAACAAAAAGTAATCAGATGGTGCAAGGTCAGGGCTATATGGTGGATATGGCAAAACATCCCAACCAAGCTCCAATAATTTTTGCCGAGTGGCCAAAGATATGTGTGGCCTTGCATTGTCATGATGGAATACAACACCTTTTCGATTTATCAATTCGGGCCGCTTTTCTTCAACTGCATTGTTTAATTTCGTTAGTTGTTCAATGTAGACATCAGAATTGATCATACGGTTGAGTGGTAAGAGTTCGAAGTAGAAAATTCCTTTATAATCCCACCAAACTGATAACAAAACCTTCTTTTGATGAATATCAGCTTTTGATGTTGTTTGAGTTGGTTCACCTGTCAATAGATAATTAGATAAATTATGGGTGGAAAACAGAGACTGATAAATTAATTGTAAATTATTTTATTTAAATTTATCCTTCTAAAATTCCATTGTAAGATTTAATTTTAAGGCGATTAATTAAAAAAGTCTTCATTAAACAGCATATGTTAAGGTACTTTCCAAAAAGAAAATATTTTATGCTCTCAAATGCTTGCAAGCAGGGCTGTAGATTCGTAGTTAGAGTCGGAGTGAAAATCGGGCGGCTATGACAATTTTTTCGATTAAACGATTTAGAAGAATATATAATATATCTATTGTATAAACAATTGTCCAAAATGGTCAGTTGATCTTTAATTTAACGCAACTAAACAGGAACGGTAGGAAAATAAACCTATTAAAAATAAACTTATTTTCGCAGTCGTGTTGTTGGTTAACGTCGGAGCCGTAGTATTATTTAACGAATTTATAGCCCTAGATACGAGTATTGTTAAAATGAACCAACAATATTGATTGAATTGACATTTACGTGGTAGAACTCCACTATAACACGGTGAAAAAAATAGCCATGTATTTTAGTTCTACACAATACACATTCTCTTCTGTTTTA
This sequence comes from Himalopsyche japonica, assembly GCA_028555115.1. Lineage (NCBI taxonomy): Eukaryota > Metazoa > Arthropoda > Insecta > Trichoptera > Rhyacophilidae > Himalopsyche > Himalopsyche japonica. The sequence continues at coordinate 313,266 of JAHFWJ010000425.1, read as the reverse complement.
ACGACCTAGCTTATTTCCTGCTGGCAATAAAAATATTTTTTTTAATGTACTCGAAACTAAGCAGGCGGCAATTTATATAAGTTTAAATATTGGACGGAAATGGTTTATTACGGGAGGGCATTAGCCCCTTGCAACGGTCGGAGGAACGGCGACCGACTTATGTTTGTTTGTTAATTTAATATACCAACCTATAACACTTAATATTACTACAATTCAATACCGTGAAATAAAAACTATTTTTTCTCAAGCTTAATAAAGTCAATTCATTATTAGTTAAACGTAAGCCATTTCTTTATTTTAAGATTAAGAACACCACCAGCCTGCGAAAATATGATATTCAAGGGTTATAATCTTCAATAAATAATGTTAAAAAAATGTTACAAACCACTAGTTGTGTTTTCAAATATAGGCAATATAACGTACATATATGATAAGAGAATTGCATTCACATGTAACAGGCGTAAGCTCGTAAATATATGAACAGTTTGTTGAAATATATTTTGGTCTCGTTTTACAATAATGAGAAATAAATGGAGTTCATACATTAATCTCCTTTAAGTAAAAACTTTATAAAAGAATTTGTTTTTTGTATCCAATTTTAGCACAAATTTTGTACGTGCTGTTTGTTTTTATGATAAAAATAAATATGATTATGCTGGTCTTTGAGATTTTAAGCAATTTAGAAAAATTATCAAAAGGTCAATAAGTTATGACTTTGAAATTACGGCTATCAATCAAAATTGATTATTTTTAATGGAATTAACATAGAGTTTAATGCACTTAAAAGATTTTTTATCAATTATGTAACGTTATAATGCGTAGTATGGATTTGATAGTATGATAAATATATTTATATTTTATTTTTCGCAAAACATTAAAACCACGTTATTTTAATATTATTAATGTGGTGTGTAATAATTGGAACTATAGATCATACGAGAACTATTTATGTATATATATATATTACATTATAATACGTCACAAAATGCTTTAACAGCTTTCAACAAAAGAAAAATATTTTTTGAAAGTAAAAACATTGCTTAATAAAACGGACTTTTACATGTTCGTAAATAAATGCAAACTCATTATTAAACCTTTCGCTGCTAACGTTTCAACCGTTGAGACAGCTGATTTTAATTGTGTTGATAATTGATACCCGAAAATATATGAATTAACCGTGATTAAAATTTTTTTTTACTAAATTTTGAGTTGATACATTGCTTGATTTGTCCTGACAAACTCGATATTACTCAATAAATTTTTGAATTCTAGATGTTGGAATATCGTTTAAACGGCTCCGCAGGGAATGAGTTAAAAACCTCTTTAAGTTAATGAAAACCGACTGGTATGAATATAAATGTGTTATATCGCCAATAAATACAGTTTTTATCAACGAGTCTTTCAAAAAAACATTTTTCTTCAAGCCGTCTTTTTTGATTTACCCATATTTATACATCCCTTGGAGATATGCGATATACATTTTATGTGTACGTGGAAAAAGAACCGCCAAAAATGATGCTTTCAGTTGGCACTTACTTGCGTTAGAAGTTTGAGAAACTGAAACATCTGTTGCTCAAACTTTCAGTGAAGTGACAGTACTTTCTTCGTGAAAGAGACAATCTTGATAAAATAAAATCTTTTATTATTATACTTTAAGTAGCATATATCGAATCCACTGTCTAGCTATCCTGGGAAATAGAGTATTACATTCCCTCACTATATGAACATTTGAAACTAAAAAAGAATATTTTCAATGAATTAGTATATGAAATTTTTTACTTAGAGTTATTTTTTTTTAAATATTATATGATGTATCTTTGACATCTATTGCACGTTAAAATAGTTAACTTTTAAATCCATTTAATATAATTGATACGAATTTAAATTAGTTTTACGATATAAAAGATTTTCTAACGAAATCTTTATTAGTTTGTCTCGTCAATGGTGTTTTAAATCAGTGTCGAATTATATTTTAAGCCAATTGATTTTAAACGTTTTTAATCCATTCTTAGTCAAATTTTAACTAAGCTTGTTTATCACTTAAAATGTGTTAAATGTCACTTCTTGATGGAAAGGCATGTTATTTAAAATAATTAAAAAACATTTTTTCTCAGTTGATAATGCTCGCGATAAGCGAAACTGGTTCTGCTCATAAAATATATTGTGGAAATATGTAATATAAAAAATATTTTTATTGTTTAATAACGCTTGCTTAAATTAAATTTCATATAATTTATTCGGCATTAACGACCCGCGTTTCGTCTTTCTGCATCTTCAGGCATTCTATCACATAGATGTAACAGAACTGACTTAGGCATATGAAAAGTTTATTAAAAACAAGCAACGAATGAGGTTTAACGAATTTTTATGTGATCGAATTTTATATAATATATATCAACGAATTGGTTTATTAAGTTCTTACGTAAAGAAAATACGAACTGTTAATTTCTACTTAATTGTTACAATCAATAATACTTGATTGGTGCAATCTAAGTTTAAAAAGTCTCTACTTTCAGACGCTCAGAATATTGACCCATTGTTTATCAAATTCCAATATATTGTATTTTATAAGCTTTTGGATTTGGTACTCAAAAGTAATTTTCAAAATTTAACCTTATAATTGAAAAACTATCAAAAACATTCTCAATCGTTTTTAGAATATTGTTATAGTCGTCACGTATGAATATAATATATGTATATAATACATGTTATTCATTAATTTATTTCGTTATATTAACGATATTGCTTGCATAATAGTCCAAAAAAGCTCGTATCTATATAATTAAGAACTAAATAAAAATTGTAAATACCAAATGTAGCCACTGTTACTTTTAAGCTAGTTTTCATTCGGACATCCGATTCTTATATAAAAAAAAACTTTATTATATACGGCTAAGCTTCTTAAGAAATAATGCAAAGCTTTTGTTTGTCCGTTGTTATATAACGTATTTATAATTTTGATCGACAAATTATGAATGAGTTAACGAAACCAATTCAAGGTAAAGTGACGAGGAAACAAATTTTGAAAGTTACATGATATCAGCACAACAAATGATCAGTACAAAACTTTGTTATAACCCGGATCCAAGCATATATTGCCGTATCAAATTGAAAACAAAAAAAAAACAACAAAAATATTTTGAAATATGAACTAACCGGATCGTGAACTGCAGACCTATTGATCTCTAAGCGTATGAAGAGCTATAGCGATGAGATTACTAATATAACGTAAAGGCTATTTTATTTTTATTGTTATCCTGAAATGAAATACGATTATTTAAATAGGATTTTACTTTCAAATATTACGTCATTGCGAGAAACTATTGTCAGTACAATGAATGAAAAAGTACCTAAATAAAGTAAAACTATACGAATGGTTGAAATATATGGCTTAATATGTGAAAAAATTTAATAATTAAAATATGTTTATCTTGGTTCATATATCCGTGTGTAACGCACAGTACAGCACTGTGCACATGTTCTCTCAGTAGATCAACCGGAATTTATTCAGTAATGAGTATTTTGATCTCTTAACAGTATCCTAATTCGAGTGGTTAAATCAAGTAATGAAGATTCATTCGAACAAAGACGATGGTTTCTAAGACGGAAGTCGTCCGTCATAATAAGATCGGTGATTTTTGAGAAAAAATATCGTCTTACAAACAGTGACGAAAGGTTGTGAGGGATAATCCGTTTGTGGTCATTTGTGGGAAAATAGGTTACGGAAAAACATGAAGTATTTTGCAGACAAACGTCATTGTATTACATTATATTTTCGTTTGTCAATTTAGGTTATATGATTACGGGCAGAAAAATTGTTTTCATGGGCGTTACTTTGAGTGAATATTGATAAGTGATACTGCCACCTGATTTCTTCTATGGATAAATTATAATTGTGATGTGAAAGTATTTTTTTATTGAAAAAAGAAACAATGATAGAAATACAATATAATATGATATAATGATGTCTATGAGTTCAATAAATTTACTGAAAAGAATGCTATATCACCGGATAGTACATGTTAAAATAAGTCACGAGTAGACGTGTATTTCAGCTCATGATAATGTGGTTAGATACTGTGATAATATGCTCGGATATGATTTCACTGAAACGTCAATAAAATATATGTTTTTTTACTTCAAATACACATAATCTCACAACCGTAAATCACACGGTGACAAAACAGCAAGATATTTTAGTTGGACAATTTTTTTATAAGATATATATCTATTTCGGCTCGCGCCATCGTCAGAACTAGTTACCAGATAAATTGAAATTTTTTCAACATTTTTAATGGAGTTCTACCAAGTAAATGCCAATTCAATCAATGAAAAGCTTAATATTTTACATAGTAAAAGCACATCTCTATCAATCGTCACTATCGACCAGTATTATCGACTAATAATTATCAAGTCAATTTCGTATGAATAGGCTTTCTTGTAATTTGTTAATCAGTTGATAATACTCGCGACGAGAAAAATCGGTTATAATTATAAAGTATATTGTATAGATAGTATTAAAAATGTGGTTTTATTATTGAAGTGAATGTAAAAAAAAATTGTCACTGTAAATCGGGCACAGTATTTTATCGAGCACAGATGGGAATACAGCCATATTTAGCTGGCAATTGGGGGCTTTTTTATCAGGAAATATATTGCAATTGTTGGGCGGATATCGATGGAAAATAAGATGAATGTAGGGACTTAAAGGAAAGGATAGAAAATAATATTAAACAAAACAAAGCATCCAGTAAAGAAGGCGTTAAGCTTAAATACAAATAAATGCGCAATATAAACGTTCTTTTACTGAATCTTTTGTGTTATTTTATTTAGTAATTTTAGTTTAAATTGAATACAAAACATTTAAATATAACTTTTTGAATCTTCGTTTGCAGGCCAAGAACAAGAATCCTTTCATTAATTGGCAAATGTGTATACTGAATAAAAAGAACGTTCAACAGCTAACGAATTAGTAACACTATATGTATTATAAATTGTAAACGCTTACTTCATTTTTCACCACATTCTAATTAACTCGTTAACTGCTAGCGTCTCAATTGTTGAGACGGCTTATTTTACTGTGTTGATAGTTGATACACGAAAATATATGAATTGACAGTGGTTAAAACCTTCCCGTACTCGCTAATTTTTGAGTTAATGCATTGCTTGATTTGTCCTGACAAACTCAATAAGATTGTTTCAAACAAATATTGCTCAATAAATTTTTGAAGCTTAGGCGTTGTAATATCCTTTAAAATGCTCAGCAGGGAACAAATTAAACTGGATTTGCATATGCAAAAGTCCGAAATCGTTTATATGATAGAAATAATTTAGTGTAGCTTTTTCAAAAATGTAGCTTCGATGCGAAATGTTCATTTGGCCGTATTTTTTGACTAAAAAGTTTCAATAAATAAGTTTTATTCAGTTGACATTTTCCAAATAAAACTGTAATTTAATTATAATTGTGTAAATATTTCCAGTTATCAAATCCGGTGAACGCGGAATTATTTTTCGTGTACAGTATAAACAAATGTATTAATCTGGCTGGATGGGAAAAATCTGAGTGGAGTTCAATTGTGATGTAAATTAGATTTGCTGAGGATAATTAACCATAATATTTTTAGTTAGTTTGCAACAAAGCAATCTCAACATCAAATGTTAGTGTCTTTTATCCAATGATTAGCTGTGTAATAAATTTTAGTTTTACAACTAAATAGTATCGTTTTCTTGCCAAGTATCATATAAGATTTTCCCTTTTCAGGAAAATGTGTCAAAAAGCACGCTTCGAAAGTTGCTTTAATACAAAATAATGTGAGCCTGAGTGCATTCCTGCAAAAGTACGATAAGGCTTCATATAAGTTCTAATGTATTTACTCGCACAAAATAATATTTGTGTGACTTGTTACTTTCAAGGAGAGAATCTTTACTTGGTAAAATCCGATCGTGTGTTAAGCTTTTTCAGTAGTGGATTAAAGCTGTTGAACATTTTACAAGATTAACATATTTTTATGAAAGTGTTTTTTTATACAAACAGTGTAACATTAAAAGCTCGTAGAGTTAGTTATACAATACATTGTTATTGAGTATGATAGAAATTAAGATGTTAAATTTTATTTTTGAATTAAATGTAATTACTATAGCTTTATCATTATAATTGAACAAAAATAATGATAAACTTATTGTAATAAGTCTTTTTTTATTTTTCATCCCCGAGTATTTCAAATGTATGTATTCAACGAAAAGTGATTTTAAATTAAATTCAATAGCAATAAAGCGATAAGCCTTTCATTTCTCTCTCTTCGTACAGTTTTCTATATTGAAGGAGACTATTTACCTTTGTTTGTAAATAAAAAAATCCCCGAATAATCGAAAAAATACAAGCGATATATTAAGCATCTTAAATGGCTAAAATTATTTATATTATATCATCTGTTAATTTATATAGTCATTAAATTACACCGCCATAAATATTTATCGTTTGCTAATATTACAATCATTTCTCCATAAACACAACCATCCTCAAAATACCCTGCATTTAATAAAGATGGTATATTTTCGTTTTTAACATGTTTCCTTTTAAAAGATTGTAGAATAGCTTAAAATGGGTATTTGTTTTTATCTTTTCTAACGCGTTTTTTTAGCAAATATATAGTATATTTGCTTATATAATATTTTTAATGTCTTTCCCGACTAAAGTAAATCGTAATTAAATGAAGAAGTCAATGATACATTAAACTAAACATAACGAAATGAATTTGTTACAAATCTTTGATAACGATGGTGAAATTGTTATCCATATTATGCTTAAAATAAGCACTGCAATTAATTCAATATCTATTTTGGAACTGAAAAAATTGTTATTTTATTTACCTGATTACAATGTAGATCTACTAAACACGCAACTAATTATGCTTAAAACATGACTTAGTAAAATGTGAATCTTTAGTTTTTAACTTAGTGATAATAATTTTCCTTAATTCTTTTTAAATACATTTATACTCTGAACTTGGATGAACTTTTGAATAGCTCTTATTAGTACGCGTGTCTTTGAAAGTATCGAAAGACGAAATTCGGGTATTGGTAACAAATATCATGAAAATGCACGATATTCGAATCTGATACTGAACGTCAATCAATATTAAAAAAGGCAATTTTTTCATCGTAACGAAATGAAGTTTACCATTCAAATAATGAATAGATAAATAATAAAAAATGTCATTTTGTATATAAATTCAGATTAAAGCAATGAATCAAAATCTAAATTTCCTATTAAACAGCCCTGCCAATCACGACCTTATTAATGATATATCTGTCATCGCTTAGTCCATGCCTGTGTGGGAGGGTTGGTCTGGAAAACAACGTAAGGGAACATATTTGTATGGAGCCTTTATTTATGAGCCCTTCCGTTTTGTTTTCTCGGCTGATCTCATTGTTCTTTGATAAATATGTAGCATTTTATACAGTCTCCTCTCGTGAACGAAACGCATTTGGAATATTTATCGATTGAGCTAAATAAATTATTCTTATCCGTTCCGTTGTTTACTTTTTGCGTCAGTTGTTTTTCTTTTATCGAACATATATTTGTAAATATACTTTGTTATACAGTTACGTCAACGCATGTGTATGATTAAGTGGTATTTTGTATTGTTTAATATCGAGCTTTGACGCACCACTATGTTACACTAAAACAAATCATTAAAACGATAATTCAGAACATAGTTTTTTGAATCGTTAGAACTTTGTACGATTCCACATTTTTTGTCACTAGCCATCCGAGCTTCGCGTTTCGGCATTTTCAGGCATTCTATCACACGAATGCAACAGAACTGGCTTTGATAACTTTGGTCAGTTCTGTTGCATCCGTGTGATAGAATGCATGAAGATGCCGAAAGGTGAAAACCGGGTCGTTTTTGACAAAACATGTAGAATCGTACAAGTTTGTAACAGTGCAAATTTGATATTGAAATTCCATCAAGCACCTTCAGTCGATATCATAAATTAAGTTAAACGCGTGTGATTTAAATTTATTGTGAAAAGAGGCCATGCTTTGTTGGACATGTTGCAAACTTGAAAAAAATCGATAGAGCATGACGATAATCGCAAAAGCCATTTATATAATTATATATATTACAATATTACTTAGATATTTCGTTTTTATGTGCTTCTATGTATAAATATATACTTGATAAAATTTACATGGCTTAATATCCCTTTTAAATTGTTGACTCAACTAGCAATTTGCAGTGTGGATTATTTCTAATTAAATTATACATGATTTTTAAACGATGTTAGAATTGGCTATCTAGCACGAGTAAGATACAAGAAGATTTTTTCAAAATCGTGACGGAAAAAACATACGCCATTAAAGATGATACAATAACACGGTGAAAAAAATAGCAATGTATTTTAATTCTATAAAATTATTATTTTTTAAATATAGTTGATAGCTATTTCGGCGCACGCCATCGTCAGAACTATGCTTAAACGAACATTCGCTTTTTTTCAGCGTGTTATAATGGAGTTCTACCAAGTGAATGCCAATTCAATCAACAAATGATACCAATACGTTATGCAAATCACTTTTAAAGTTTTGACTGTCACTTTTTGATAGAATGGCATGGAATGTAAATAATAAAAACATATGTTTTTAGGACTCATTTCCACAATATATTTTATGATCAGTATTGGTTTTGCTCATCACAGGTATTATCAACTGATGAATGGTGAACGAAACATATCCTGAGTATAAAATATATTGGGAAAATAAGTACTAAAAATACATATTTATTAAATTTATGATATCGACTGAAGGTGCTTGATGGGATTTCAATATCAAATTTGAAGTGTTGTAATTTTGTACAAAATTACAACGATTCAAATATATTTATTATTTAAAAAGTTATGGAAAAAATAAATGTAGTGAATACAGTACTTAAAATTAACTACAAATTCAATAGAACGGTAGAAAACATTTCAATATTGTCTAAGAGTCAAGTGATGAAAAAAAATACTGAAATTTTATTGTAGACTTTTTTTATTTCTTTACAAACTACGTAGTACCCAAGCTGAAGTCCCACGTGATTTATATGAATAAATTTGTTTTGAAAAAAAAGATTATTGTTAGTTTAGGCAAATTGTATTTGTAAATATTAGAAACGTTTAGATTTATAGTCACAATAACTTCAGGCTTGTAAACTCAGCCTTGTAGAAGAAGAGAAAAATGCTTTTAAAAATGAAAACCTATTTTCAGGCTTCAAGGGACTTGAACGACGGTATACCCAGAATAAATTCGGTATTTTGCGTTCAGTATTTTATAAAATGAAACATGTCCTTTGCCTTTTTAAATGTATTAAATAACTTTATCGTAAAATATATCCTTTGTCAAGATATGAGTTATTTTAACGTGTTTTTAATGCTTAAGAAAAATATCGTTTTAAGCTTAATTGAAACAAAAGCCAAATGAAGCACACTTTAAAATTGACAACTGACTGTTAAAGATTCAATTGTTAAAACAACTATTTGCAGTGGTTTGATAATGTCTTTTTTTGAGACAAAATATTGCTTGATTTATCTTGAAATCTCAACAAGCTTATTTAAGACCGACCACTAAATAATATTATAAAAAATTGTTGATGAAACATTCTCTAAGTGTCTCAGCTGGGAGAAAATTGAAAAACTGACAAATATCAAAGACAAACGATCATAGCTGTAATTCAAATATACTTTATTCAGTGAAAAATGAGAAAGGATGTTTTTTTCTTTATTTATTTTTATAGGCTAGATATCAAATATGTCACTTTAAATTTATGTAAACCTTTCCCTAGTTTCATGCAAAGTACAGGATACATGCAAATATTGAGAAAGTCTTCAAATAGAAATTTTAAATCTTGAAGCTTAATGTATTCCGTTTGATTTCATAATTCTATTGCAAGGTTGTTTACATTTTAAAATTTAATACTCTTTTTATACTCCAAATATTCAAATTTAAAAACTATTACGACGAATTTTAATTCTTGTTTCATTTGAAAACTTTCTTTAAATATGGTCTTAGTAATAAATAATACTGCCAAGTTTGAATTGTTACAACTTTGTACGATTACACATGTTTTGTCACTAACGACCAGGGTTTCGCCTTTCGTCATCTTCAGGCATTCTATCACACGGATGTAACAGAACTGACTTAAAATAAACAGTTAGCATCGTCTGTATACCACAGATATTAATTACATTAAATTACCCTTAGGCAGGCAGTAAATTGCAGGTAAAATAAATTTAATAATATTAATCTAATAATAATTAACATAACTGCCTGTGATAATTTTCATTGTTAACAGTTAGTTAATAGTTGTAACAATTCACATTTGATATTGAAATTCCATCAACCACCTTCAGAAGATATTATAAATTAATAATACTGCCAGTCGATAGAAAGTAATAAAGCTCATTGAATCAAGCAGGTATTTTAGACTATACCGATTTTTTTACGATTTGTTAAACCAATTTTTCATTATTATTCTAATGTAATATGTCTTGAACATTTATTAGACACCAAGCTCTCAAATATAATATATAACGTGGAAGATTCACAAAATTAAATTAACGTGTGAAAATTTTACGATGAATTTTTACGCTGAGTTTTATTGATTTTCGCATTCGTGAGAGAAAATTTATCCTCCCGGAAGCTATCCCATTATATATTCTCTCACAACCAATAAGTCTTGGACGAGCTCAGCTTTACTGGGTGTTCAAAAATGACGGCGGGAAATTGAAGTTGAGATAATAATAAAAATACTTGCTATACGGCTCGTCTCTCTCTTGAAATATAATATTTTAGATAAGAAAAATATTTCAAAATATAATGAAATAATCGAAGAATATATGCATACGTAAATAAAGTTGTTTTTTATTTTAAATAATAAAAACACCTTTTTTAGTAATTATTTTCACAGTATATTTTAAAACCAGGATCGGTTTCACTCATTGCTAGCATTATCAACTAATGAATTAAATATCAAGTTGCTGCTAATATAAATGAAAATTTGATTAATTCCAGTTTTTAGGTCAGTACGTAACTCTAAGTGTTTTTTGTTCACTAAGTTTTCAGAGTGCAGTTCTTTCATATTCTATTTCTTTCAGCGATTGAATGTTTTTGATTGCTTTTAACTTATATTTATAAAAATTTCCGTCGTCTCTCACACATTTAATGATTAGGATCAATTTCGCTCTTCGCAAGTATTATCAACTGAATACAATTTAAAATGAAGCCGATTTATACAAAATTTGGACTTAATAATTTGTAGGTATACAAAACCAAAGGCTAAAGAACTAAGAAAACAATTTACAATTAATCATACAACACACATGATAATAGTTATGAAAATAAATTTATAAATACAATGGTAACGACCACATAGTAGCAATTTGCAAACAAAATTAAGTTTTTAAACATTTGGTTTTGTATACCTTATGATAACTCAATATCAATCATAAATCAATTATCAGTTGATAATACTCAAGTAATAACCATAAATGAAACCAGTCCTGATTATTAAAAATTTAATGAAAATATTACTAAAAATGTGTTGTTTTTATTTGAAATATCAAATCTCCCCGCCCAGAAGTGACAGTTGACACGGTGAAAGAATAGCAACGTATTTTAGTTCTACAATTTTTTTATAAGATATAGTTTATAGTTATTTCAAATCACACTATCGTCAGAACTAAATTAGTAAGAGTAACTAAAGTAGTTCTGACGATGGCGTGAGCCGAAATAGCCATCAACTATATCTTATAAAAAAAATTGTAGAACTAAAATACATTGCAATTTTTTCACCGTTTTATAACGAAGTTCTACAAAGTTAATGCCAATTCAATCAATAAAGTGACAGTTGATATCTTAAAAATGATCTATTTTTTTAACAGCTAGAAACGATGAATCACATTTTATTCAGATACTAATCGCAAGAATCCTGGATTTATTTAAAACAGTTTCAGAAACACCAAATTCTGTATTTATTAAAGACTTTTAAGCTTCTAAGGTGTGTGATGTTTGTTGTTTCTCCTCAAGTTGACATTGAGGAAAACTACATAATCCGTATGGAGAATTTCACTGTAGAAATTAATTTTCTTAATTTATTTTAACTTACTTTTGGAAAATTTAAACTAATAATTTTTAATGAAGACATGTTATAAATACCCTGCAATATTCATGATACTCTCAGGTGACACCCATATCGGATAAAAGGATCGTGCCTACGTTATTCATTGATATTGCCACTCCGTAAATAATATTCTTATGTTATTTTCATTTTTATTATAGCTTTATGTTTGACCTTACGTTCATGCGCGTAATAACAAGCATACATGTCATTTTATGGTTTCCATAAACACTTTATTATGACGTGACATAATTGGATTTATCTCAAATATATAAATATATATGTATATGTTTCTCTGTCTTATCAGGCATTCTATAACACGGATGAAATAGATTAAATAGTTAGATAATTGGTACTCGGTAAAATATAATACGTTTAATAAAATTTGAAGGAAGCTTTTAAAAAAGATTTTAAAACGTTTTTTTCTATGTTAGCTAAGCTATATTTATTATTTATAAATTACGAATGTATTTAAGAAATTTCTTCATCGACACATGTCATTGTAAATAATCTAAATCATTTCAAAGCAATTAAAATTGTATCGTTTTTCGGTAGCCTATAGCGGTGTTAATTCAACTTTAAACAAAATAAAAAAGACTAGAAAACAATCAAACATCTGGCCCTATTAGTAGTAATCCCAATTCAAATTATGTTAAAATTGGGCGAAGGAAAAAAATAAGCTTCAAAACAAAAACACATTTCATTTCTTAGGGACATTAATGAGATTTCACCGCATTCAAAGTTAATTTAAAAATATTATGGAATGTTTTTTTTTGATAATATAAAAGCTGAGAAAATATAATAATTTCGCCTTTGGAGTAATTTTATTTACGCTACAAGTTTCAAAAAAGTTTTCTTTATTTCCTTCCCGTGCCTATTGAGATAAAAATCAGTAGCTTTAAGTTTTTGAATAACTTTTTTGATATGCTTCAATTTTATTAAGTACGCACATTTTTTGGCAGCTCTGTAATATTCAAACAGACGTGAAGTTACTTTTTAATACAGTCAAATACTCTGTGGAAATTGATGAATTATTCATACTCTGTACATTAAATTAGTTAAGGATTCTGGTGAAATTGTAGTTTTTTCTTTGAATATTTAAAACGTGGTTTGTTTTTAAATAATATCTACTTTCTATAATTGATGAACTATCAAAACGATTTTTTTATTCATTTGGTGTTGATAGAAAAGATATTTTTCATCAATCAATCGTAAATGACACAAATCAATAGATGGTATAGTATTGAAATTTCGTGGCAGAAAATTGACTTATTTGTACGATGGCCAATTTAACAGTTAAAACAAAATAGTATTTTCATAAAGTTATTTATTTATATGCAACTAAAATGTATTTTTTAATTATATATTTTCACGGTAAAGTGTTACAGCGTAGATATAATAAAACACATTTAAATTTTTTTTTTTAAAAAAACATGACTATGTAATTTTGTAAATTCTTGAAAATTTTACGATTCCACATTTTTTTTCCGTTTATTATTCGGGTTTCACCTTTACGTATCTTCAGGCAAACCCCGGATCGGTGGTAATACAAAATGTGGAATCGTAAAAAGTTTCAACAATTCTAATTTTATATTGAAATTCCATCAAGCAACTTCAGTCGATATCATAAATCATAAAATCAAAAAATTATACCATTTCTCATTGTTAGACGATCGACATTTTATTTTTTTTTATATTTTAGAGTTCTATTAACTGCAACATTCTGCAAGCGATGAATTGTTATTGATTTAAAAACATAGTTTCAAACATGTAATTATACAAAAAGAAAATTTTGATGCACAGCTCAAATTTTTGTTACCATGACCGTTTTTCAAAATGAAGTACAGATAGAACAGCTGGAAATAAATAGATATCATTTATCACACAATATGCCTGTTTTGTTTCATTTACAATTAATTTTTTTTTAGTTTTATTGCTAGCAGGAAATAAGCTAGGTCATTAAAACAGGAGAGAAGATGTACGGTGTCCCTTTTCTACACAGCTATATATAGATAAGCAAATGTTCGTTTGAACATAGTTCTGATGATGGCGTGAGCCGAAATAGCTATCAACTAAATCTTATAAAAAAAGTTGTACAACCAAAATACATTGCTATTTTTTTCACCGTGTAAAAATGGAGTTATACCAAGTAAATGCCAATTCAATTAATGAACTATATTTCCTTTTCATGAAAATTATTTCAAAATAAAGTTATTAGCTTGAAATAAAAATTGATTGTTCTTTCATTGTAGTCTAGGGCAGCGGTCAGCAACTGGTGGTCCGCAGAGAAATCTGACCACTTGTTAAAAAAAAAATATTTAAAAGAATGTGAGAGTCCCCGAAGCAATATGCTGTAATATTGATAAATAAGCAATGCAGACTTAAACAAAAATGGCTTAAAATGCAACTTACACTTTTATTATTTTTCACATTTATTTAAATATATAGTGTTTAACACAAAAGTCCATTTAATGGTCCACCGGATATTTTTTTTACATTTTAATCCATTTAGTGGTCCGTGAGTCCAAAAAGGTTGCCAACCGCTGGTCTAAGGCATTACTGCTGCACTCTGAACTGTCAACTTGCATGACATTCAGTTGATAAAACGTATTGTTACAAATTGTTCGGTTGTATTGTGATTGATAATGTTCAATACGTGTTTAGCTCGTCTTGAAAACCGCTCGCGAAAAATTCGCTCGTAATCCAAGTTTTATATTATAGTATGTTTGTTTGTCACAGGTATCTGGCATAATCACGACAACACGGTAGCGCTGTGCGGTGCCGGCCGAGGGGGCCGATAGTACAACTGCGCAGGGCGCGCCGCCCCAGCCGCTTGTCGAGCGCGTCGCCGCTCCTTCGGCAGCCCCGCGATGGGCCGCGGCGACCGGAGGACCCCTCATCACAAGCCTGAAGGTAGGCAATATTTTTACATCCATATGGTCTTAATATGTCATTTTTTTACATTCATATGTCTTATGTGACATTGTTATTATTATTTATGTCTTCCATATTATGACATCATATAAATTATTATTATTATATACATTATTATTATTTATGTCTTATGTGACATATGGTCTTAAGTCAACTTTTTTTCAACTTCAACTTCAACTTTTTTTAAATGGTAAATGTATGATAGTATTATATATTGCAAGTGAAAATGTCATATCTAATCAGTTGACACATACGCTCTTATAATAGTGAAAGCATATTTTAATATCATAGATACGTTTTAGTGATATAACAAGTTTTTCAGAACGTTTAAGAAAAACATAAACAATATTATGATTCTATCGTTGATAATTTTTTCACATACATATATTCAAATATACGTCGTCGTGACAAACCAAGCTGTTTCATTGAATAATTATAAAAAAAGCACGGATTGTAACCAACAAAAAACCAACCGTTTTATGATCAAACGCTAAGCTAGAAAATATTAGCGCTTACTAGAGTACGTATATATAATATAAACACTTGGGATTTAATTATAGTTATAATATATTTCTTGGAAAGTGTTTTAAAATATTACTTAAATATGTAGTCTGCCAATGAATTACGAATAAGAAACCGTTCGATATATTTTTAAATGGATCTGTAAACCTGCTATGACAGATTGTAGGAATTTTTTATACGTGATAATTATGCAGCCAACAATTGTGTTCTTAACGCACTAACTCTTCCACAGGTGATTAGAAGGTGTGTATATTCAAAACAAAAGGTAAGCCTAACGTTCTGGTTTTCAAACGACGTATTGTTAAAAAGCATACAATTCACAATCGATTTATCTCTGTGTTTCGGCGTTTGTCGATGTTACACGGTGGCTATAATAAAAAATACCTATCATTTTCTTTAAGATGAAAGATACATTATTTATGTGTATTCTTGAGGACATTTTTGCAATAATTTTACCATTATTCAGAGAAGAATTTTTACACGGTAAATACACAAAAAAAACAGTGATTCACAATAAATTAAGTTATTTTTTCTTATTTAGGATAAATAAGCAATATATCGTCTCATATCTTTTAATATAATGACTTTTGATTAAAATGTAATATTAAATGAAACGATATATTGAGTATCTTTTCTATAAAAGTATTTTAAATAATAAAAACACATTTTTTAGTACTTATTTCCACAATATATTTTTTGATCATTAAAATTCTCATATATTAATTTATTTTGTTCCATTAAGTAGTAAGTGTGGGTTATTTTCGTCATTAAAATTTCCCACTCCTTACTTCCTTATTGATTGTTCAGAGCTCCTAATGGATTATTGATTTACCATAATTGTATTTGTAATTCTTAATAAATGATTGTGACATTTAATTTTTATACTAATTTACTTTATTTGTATCAATATTGTATGATTTTATGTAAATTGTTTCCTAGTTCTTGAACCCATGGTTTTGTACACCTGCTACCTTTAACTCAAATAATTTTTTGTTTTGTATAAATAGACTTGTTTGTAAATTGTATTCTATCAGTTGATACTGCTCGCGATGAGCGAAACCGGTCCTGATCAAAAAACGTATTGTGGAAATAAGTACTAAAAAATGTGTTTTTATTATTTAAAATATCATGCCTTTCCATCAAGAAGTGACAGTTAACACCTTAAAAGTGAAACTGAAGTATATTTAAAACACAGTTCTGACAGTTATGTAAGCTAAAACTTAACTGTTTTTGTGGAACTAATCACTTATATATATTTTTATAAAACTATATACATTTAAGTGAGTTTTATAAAGTACTTTATTCCTCGAAGTCTATCAGCGAGGGGGAAGTAGATTACTGGCTCAAAAAATCGCCTGCAACTGTTTATTAGGTTCTATAAGAATTCTGTCTTAAGATTGTGTGGAATGATAAAAAAGTAAAATTAAAACCAAATGATGATTTGTGAGGATAACCCTCCAGTTAAGGCCCGTATAAAATTCACATTTGTCTATGTGTTTAATTATAAACATGCATGCATATAAATCCACTGTGGATTGCTCAGCTCTGAAGCGGTTTACATTAGTCAACAATTTAATTTACAGAATAATAATTCTATACATTAGAGATGAAGTAAACTTGAAAAGCTCTCATGATAACACGTAATAGATCGTAACGTTCCATGAATTTGATATAAAAAAAGAAAGTTGTAACAATCGATATCATAAATTAATTAAAACACAATTTGTTGAGTAATTATTCTATATTTTATAATACATTAATCCGATGACCGAAATCGGTCCTGATCATGATAATATTAAATATGGATATAATATTAAATTACTAATGCTTGAATCCTTTGCTCAAATAAATAAATATTATTAAAACCAAACAATGGTTTTTTAGTGCTCAGTAATATATAAATGAGGAAAAAACTAAAACACCTTCGGTCTATATCATAAATTTTGAAATAAGTGTCTAAGTTAACCTAGCTTCACTTCAGGTAGCTCAGCTCTGAAGCGTTTACAACCTATTATTGGCAACAATCGAAAAAAAATATAACATTCAATATGAAAGATGAACGATGTTCAGTCAAATTAATATATATAAAGAAAAAAACAACGGTTACTGACTAAATCATATAAACGTAACATTTTCAGACGAAACATTTGCGATCGCATAAAACAAAGCACAGAGCAATTACAACTATACTTACTGTGACATTGATGTTGGAATTAGGTCAATTACATCGGCCAGTGTTGTCAGAAAATACTTTTCGATTTCTTTTCCTTTTCACTCGAATTCAATTACCTGGTCTCGTATCCTCGTCTTCAGGTAGGTCTCCGTCAAAGTTTTTCACGCTTTGGAAATCTATTTTCCTCTAGATCCCCTCGAACCTTCTTCGCCATGTCTAGTTTGTAAGTGACGTCATTAGAGTCATATAGACACGGAAAGGTTTATTTTAGCGATCGATAGTACTCGATGCTATTTCAACGAGCTGCAAGAAAGTAAAAAATATATTGTGTGCTGTATAAATATTATTATTATATTGTAAGATTTTAAGAAATATAGATTTATTTATCTATAAAGTTGATTTGTAATATTCAAACAGCATTGTTTGATATATGTTATTTTTTTTTTAGTAGTTTTAAAAGTGTTACTTTTGCAGCTGTCTAATTGTACATATCTCACTTTGCTATGAAAGAATATCTTATAACTTGCAATTATTATATTTTGCTATTCCCCTTGGTATGCTTCTATTATAGATGTGACCAGCTTTTCATGTAATTGAATCATAATTGTAGCAAACGTAATAACGCAGAAAATCCCCGAGTAAATACTAAAGGTATTAAAATTAACAGCAGAACAGGTTTGAATTAAAAAAAAACTATAACCAACTATTCAATATTATTAAAAAAATTGTTTTTACCGAACAGATGGCACTCAACCACCTAATTTATTTCCACTATAATTTTCACAAATAAACATTCTTTATTTATATTAACTATTTTTGTTATGATAAATAGTGCTTTAATTGTTTGATTTTCTAACCTTCTTCTCACGTATAGTAAATATTCATAAAGTCTCACAACATTTGCCTTTCACCCTTACAATACAGTTAGCCTAAAGATGTTTCTCAAATATTTAAAACAGGTATAACATTCAGTCACACACTAAATGAATTTGTAAAGTTATCAATTAAATTTTTAAATCAAAACAAAGCTACCGTCAAATCCATCAGGTATATTACAAAGAAAAAATACGAAATATCTTTAATAAATACATTATGCAACGTTATAGTAAATTCAGTTCATAGAAATTTTTCTGAGATGATGCTAGGAATATCATTGTCTTTGCTATTAGAATTCTATAACATAATCTTATTCTATCCCTTTTTAATTATCTCATTATAAAAGACAAAAGAAAGCAAGAAATTTTTGCAACAAAAGCTATTTAAAATTTCCATTCGTTTTCCATATGTACGTTCTACGCTGGAAGAAGACATAAGTAGAATAAATGTATACATAAAAACATATTTTTTAACGAAATCATTATTTCTATTTAATAATTTACACGACCTTGCTTTACTGAGGTACGCAAAACGGAATTTACTTCGACAATAATTACTACCAGGCCTTCGAACGTCGAATTAAATTTGTTAATTAAAATACTTTTCTAATTAAATAGTCTACCAAAGTAATGAAAATTGTCAGACATCAAATTAATATTTTTGTACAGGTATATTCAATACGGCGGATATATAATTAAAATTATAATTGATACAATTGTATACAGTTGAAAATAAATGAAAACATCAGGTTCAATGTATACATTTCTTTTTACTTACATAAATTTCACTGTTGAAATGGTATAGAGTCTGGAAAGAGGTTCTTAAGTTTTCTTTGTATAGTTGGTGATCGGTTAACGAACAGTTCGGACTACGAACAAATCGAAACGAACACATATTCGGATAACGAACTGAAATGATTTTTCTAATTCACTCATTATATTTGTAAAGCTCGGTCGATTGGTTAACGAACAATTTGGATAGCGAACATAGTCTTAGAATAGATTTTGTTCGTTAAACTATCACTCACTGTATTTTTATATCAAGGATGACAAAAAATATGACGTTAAATCTCTGTGTCCCAAGTAATGCATCTAAGTACAAATTTAATTAATTTTATGTTGTTTTCTATAAACTAAAGTGGATAGACTTTGTATCAAAAAATATTTAAAGGCATCTTTACTATTATCACGGTGAAAAAATAGCAATGTATTTTAGTTCTACATATTTTTATAAGGTATGGTTGATAGTTATTTCGGCTCACTCCATCGTAAGAGCTATCGGACGACAACAATATTTTTTTTTAGTTTTGTTGATAGCAGGAAATTAGCTAGCTCGTCAAAACAGGAGAGAAGATGTATTGTGTACTTTTTCTACACAGCTATATATATTGTAGATAAGCAAATGATCGTTTGAGCATAGTTTTGACGATTGCTTGAGCCGAAATAGCTATCAACTATATCTTATAAAAATTTTGTTTAACTAAACTACATTGTTATTTTTTAACCGTGTTATAATGGAGTTCTACCAAGTAAATGCCAATTCAATCAATATATCTTTACTTTTATTTTATCAAATAAATAGGATCTAATTTAAGAACGGAAAAAATGTTGCACAGATTGCTGCAACTAAAGATTTTTTATGAAAAATAAATAAATAAGAGAAAACCCCTAGTGAATACTGATTGAATACTTATAAATTCAACATAAATTTTTATGTAGCATTTTAGACCGAGATAAAAGCTGAAATCTTTTATTCGTTAAATTGATTGTGAACGGGGATTCATTCATATTTAATAATTCGCAATTTTCTTTTAAATTTTGTATGCTAATAGAACATAAATCACCAACGTAGCACCCGAATCCGACTATTTGTACAATTTCTATAGAAAATTGTATCCTCTCTAAGTTTCAATTTACCCTTATCACGCTTATTGCCTCTAATCCGAACAACCCCTTGATATCCGGATGCAATAAAAGCTTTTTATTTTGCTTTTAAGAACTATTTCGAAAGATTGTGCTGATAAGCCGGAATAAAGAATGTGCCATTAGAACAATCACGCAAATTCAAAAGCTTGTTTTGGAAAATCATAACTATAATATACAATATTTTTTTATAGAAAATTCTCAAATACATAAAACCACTGCCTACTTCGTATAATGGAGTATTATTGACGTTGTTTTGATTTAAATCATCTGCTTATGTATAGATTTATCATGAAAAATAATTTAAAAAGCATTATTTGTGTAACCTCCAAATAACATCCGTGGTACATGTTTGTAGAAAATGAAAGATACTAGAAAAAGCAAAGCAAATTTCGGGTAATTCTGAATCCACTGCGTATTGGTTGTATGCTCCACAAACGAAGGGGACTTACCAAAAAACTGTTTTTCAACCATTGAATTGAAGTGTAAATAATGATTTAAATGAAAACCCATAGTTTGTTAAATTGAGAAAAATAAAAGTTCAAGAAAATAACAACTCGATTGCAGTTATAGATTATTATATAAAAAAATCTCTTGAAACGAATTATTAAATTTGAATTATTACAACTTTGTACGATTCCCCATGTTTTGTCACTAACGACCCATGGTTTCGCCTCTCGGCATTTTCAGGCATTCTATCACACGGATGCAACATTAATATTATAAAATCTGTTTTAGCTACCATTTAGTGATTGCCTTTGTGGATGTATTTTCTTTTAATTAATACCATTAGTATATAGACGATGCTAACTGTTTATTGTACGTCAGTTCTGTTGCATCCGAGTGATGGAATGCCTGAAGATGCCGAAAGGCGAAACCCGGTAGTTAGTGAATAAGCATGTGGAATCGTACAAATTTGTAACAATTTTAATTTACTGATTCGTTTCAAGAGATTTTTTATTCAATAATCTATAATTGCAATTGAGTTGTTATTTCCTTTAATTTTTATTTTTCTCAGTTTTACGCTTTTTCTTTTTCATTAAAATTATTATTTACACTTCAATCCAATTGCTTATAAACAGTTTTCTTTGTTAATATTCTTCATACACCATATCTGCATCATTTATGGAGCATATAACTACCACGAGTCACAAGACTCCTGGATTTAGAATCACCCGAAAATTGCTTTGTTTTTTCTAGTATTGTTCATTTTCTTTAAGCACTTACCATAGGTGTTATTAAAGGTTATACAAATAATGCTTTTCCATGTTTGTATTATACTTTATGAGAAACATATACATGAACAGATGATTTAAATCAAAATAATGACAATAATAAATGATTGTGTTCCTAAAAAACACGAAAAAATCTATTTTCCAAAGTAAACAATAGTGTAACAATTTAAATTTAATCATTCGTTTCAAGAAATTTTGTATGTAAAAATCTAAAAACACTTCAATCTTGATGTTTAAATTCTATCAAGTACCTTCGGTCGATATCATAAAAAAATGAATCATTAAATATTTAAAAAATGACTTGTGGATCTGGATGTGTTAGAAAGAGCTTTTAGGATGACCCCTAGTGATCTCTTTTGGCATTAAAATCTTGAAACCTATCAGAATATCCTATTTATACAAAATCGTTATCGGTCAGTGGAAACCCTTTTCGAAGAGTCCTTGAGAAAGTGCCTCATTAATGTAGCAAAATATAGCGACTTTGAGCGTTGTTTGTTTGTATACAGTTTGATCAAACCTACCTTCGGAAGATAGATAAAGCTGTCTAGATATTTTATTACCACTATGGTGGTTATCATGTTTTTATCGTGTTTTTTTCAACATTCCAAAAAGTGAAAACCCACATAATATATTAGTTTTATCTGTTATCCTTATTTATTACGTGCATCAATAAATGAATCGTCTTTCCCAAATTAGATATGTGCTTTTAAAAATCATTTTTAATTACCTTTTTTTGTATAACACTAATGTCTGTAAAATTATTTAAATTGTTCTTAACATATTGCAAAATTTTCCTATTTGCTAATGTCATGAATATTTATGAATTATTATTTTTTCGTATTATACTTTTAATCTAATTGACTTTTAATGTATCTTTTAAATTTTAATTACATATTAAAAATTATTTATTTGCTAGAGGCCGTTAATATTTTTTTAATGTGAGTTGATTTACGGAATATGAAGACTATATTTGTTAATTGATTGTAAAAATAAATTCGATTGCACCTGGTGAAATCAACTCAAAAAAACTCAACTCAAAAACTATCAATTACTTACATAACATTTATGTAAACGTTTCTAAGTATCAAATATGAATGGTTGAAACTTTGTAAGATTCCACTCGTTTTGTCACTAACGATCCGGGTTTCGTCTTACAGCATTGTATCACACGGATGCGACAGAATCAACAAATTTTTAGAGACAAAGTATGTAGAATTTCACAAAGTTTCAACAATTCACATTCGATATTAAAGCTTCATAAGCGAATGCAGCCGATATCATAAATTGTTTCAAAGTATACATAGAATCCCGAAATAAATATTTAATCATGGTTGTAAATTGATAAATATTCAATTAATTTATGATATCGACCGAAGGTTCTTGATGGAATTTCAATATCAAATTTGAATTGTTACAAATTTTTACGATTCCACATGTTTTGTCACTAACAACCCGGGTTTCACCTTTCGGCATCTTCATGCATTCTATCACACGGATGCAACAGTACTGACGTCAGTTCTGTTCTACAATTCAAAAAAAATATTCAATTGTTTCAATCGTTTTAGAGATAGTCATTTCACGGTTGATTTCCTTTCCAATTTGAAGAACTTGCAGAACAAGATACATAACAGAAATAGAAATCTTAATTTTGGAAAACTAAGAAACTTTTGCTTTCTTCGCACAGCGCTTTAAGGCTGACAATTTGGTTTTCCCACATCCACCCGCTGCAACCGCTGTTTCACAACCGCCTTCCATAACGCAATACTGATAAGTAAAAAACTCTTTTCAATCTTGAGATATACAAGTCGGCTAACCCACCTCCATCTGTTATGTCACATGGCCGACTTCCATAAAGAAATTCTGATAAAAAAGAACCAATTTTACTCTTCATTTTTATGGTCCGATTCAAAGCTGCACGGGCCGATCTTTGAGCCATGCATTGTATTCTTTGTATCTGAGAACCCTAAAATCCGTTGTGATAGAAAAAATAAATTTACTCATTTCTAAAACTGAATGAGGAATCGAGAATATCTCGTTCCCAGTATGATGCTGTAAATTTATCGAATGCCTTAAAGTTGGTATTACTGTGATATCAATTCAGCATGAATTATTGGGTCTCTATGAGGACAAACCATAGCAAACAGTCTTTATATATATTAAATTAAATAATATTGGAATTGAAAAAAAGCTTCTTGCTGTTTATATTATAGTTACCAAATCAAATATTAATTCGATAATGCAAACCGCTAGATATTTGTTAAAAAAATCATGTATCACAAGAAAGTGGATATAAAAATCAAACATTACAAATTTTACCCGTACATAATTAAAAAAATGACAGCTGATCGCTTCCGATGATTGCCAATGCATTTACGTCTCGCTAGTGCAAAATATGATAAAACTTCCATAGTTTCCTGTTTTAACAAGTGTTTGTGAGTCACTTTTATTTTTATAGTATGTATAAACATATATTATTATGTCTAATGTCTGAGTTTAATTGTCAATTCATTCAAATTCATAGCATCTATAAAACGCATATTTTTATCATAAAAAATGTATAAATAATGCATATTTTCAATAAAGTTCAATTTAAGCACATTTTAATCCAACAACAATAATAAAATGACCATTTTTTCGATATTTTTACCACTTATTGTGAAATTTATTGTATATTCAAGACGGGTTTTGCTCGACGCAAGAATTATTAAATATTGAGTGAAATCGTTCTTGAAATTAAAGAACATTTAATTGCGGAAATAGTACCAATTATGCTACGATTATTTAAATATTATTAATGTCTTTTACCAAAAAGAGATTCCTTAAAAATTATACATTGTTAAATTTCACACCTTGATTTTTGAATAGATATTCAATATCAATTTGCTTTAGTCTCGAGAATACATTTATATTACTATCCATCTATCTAAGGATATTTGTCAAGTTTCTGGAAAAAAAATGCCAAAAGTATTATAAATGCTAAAAGCTCCTTATTGATACTAATATTTAAAATGATTTATCAATGCTCAAGAAACGTAACTAAGTGATTATCACCTTTAATAGCTCAATAAATAGACTGTAATTTTTTTCTTTTTCTAGTCTGTATTTGAAATCAATAAAAATTTTGTCTGGATGACAATAAAGTTTTTTTTCTTGATAAGATCTTCAGTTACTTTATTTGAATATTCGGATTATTTATTCTAAAACTTAGAATTTCGATTTAATGTCAAATTTTTATTTCAATCTACAAAGAAATGATTGAAAGTTGAAATAACGTTTTTTGGCCGGAAATATAAATTAACTCTACAAGTGTATACGCAGCACAGTGTTAGACTGTATAAATGTATAGATTTGGACTTTAATCTGCATTATATTCGTCCGCATAAATAGGACGCAGCGAGAGTGATTAGCTATCCACTACTTCTGGTCTCACCCGTGTATATAAAGTTGATATGAAAACTAGAGATTTATTTAGAAATATTATTTTTACAGAAAAACTTAGGTTGAGTAAAGTTTAATAAAGTGTTCATAGCTAGACGATATAGTAAGAAGAATACGGTATGTAAAATCCGATTGATTTTATCTCGAATAAAATCTTCAAAAGTGTTTTTAGTCGCGTAACGCGATAATAGCGTTCACCAAAATAAATTTATTGATTTACAAATTTGTTTTCAATGAATCAAAGCGTTTTTAATCTAAAAAGCATCGTCCATCTATTTTTATTAAATGGTATAAACATGAAACAACCCTCATAATTCTTACACGCAGATTATTTCAAAAAAATTGTACGACGATTGCCGAAACGAATGAATGTTTCAAGATGAAAAATTTTACAATTGGCTGATATGAAAAAAAAGAGGAATTTAGTTTTTTTACCATTTTCCTGTCTTCGAAAAAGGGCATAAAAGGCATCCTGGGGAAAGGAGGTGCAAGTCGAAAGCGGAAATTGACGAAAAGTAAGTGAAATGGAAGGCTTTACAGCAGAACTTCAGAAGTTGTCGAGCTTTTAGAAGCGCAGAAACAATTAAAAGGGTCACTTAAATTTACGCTTATTCGCTATTTTAACTATACTGGAATAGAAAAATCTGATGTCATTTTCGATTAATTGTTTTATTCAATTCTACACCAATAAATATTTAATTTTTATATTGATAATTATTATTAAGCCATTTAAATATTTATAAGTCTACTATTATTAGAATAATGTTCATATATTTATAGATATATGACGCAGACATTAAGATTTTTCTGAAAAAAATTTAATTCTACAGTTTTACATAATGATTGAATCTAGTTATGATCATTACATAAAATACTATAAACAAATATAATTTAAAAATGTATGAAATGCGATTCTACTCAGTAAACTACAATTTTCATTTTGTCTCATATTTTGTTGAAATATAAGTTATGTAACATATATGCTTAAGAAAATACATTTATTTGAAATATCCTTTATACGAAGAAACGTGGGACATCATTTTTAGTTTCTTTGTGTTCTTTACGATAAAGAAGGTTCAAGAGATTTTTTTAGACTAATCTAATTGATGGCGTGTGTATTCTACCCATATTTTATCCAATTGACTTTTTCTTATATTCGTATACGTATTAAGTTTAAATACTCGAAAACAAATAATATTAGACGGTAATAAAAATGGGTTTTAGTTATTCAAAATTTATAAGATAAATAGTTGATGGTTTCTATTTTGGCTCACACACTCGTCACAACTATGAAATAGGTATCAAATATATATCTAATAAATTTTCCAGAAAAAAATAATATATTATATATAGAGACATATTTCTGTCTGCTGATACGAGTCAAAATGAAAATTCTGATATAAATGATAATGTTGAATTGCTTGTTCTTGATCATTTTTCGAGAAGTTGTGGATATAAATTGTTTAGTGTTTTAAAATCGAAGAATCAGCCTGCCAATCGAGATGGCACTGCGAAAGTTTTTACAATGTTCAACTGCATTCCTACAGATATATAGATAAATATTTTATTTTTAATATGATGATATAGATTTTGTTTGATTATAGTTTGATGATTTCATTTAAAATTACTGATGATTAATATAATAAAACATACACATTGCGATGTAATAATTAATTGTTTTTTTCGTTTACACATATATTACAAATAAAATACGGTTTCACTAAAAAGACTTCGCCAGAGCTTTTAGATAGTGAAATATATTGATAAGAAAACATACATTTATTTCCGTGTAGGTTAAAAAATTCCACTTAATAAAATACAAAGAGCTTTTATGCTATTTTTTATTTAATTTTTGATTTGTATTTTTCCAGTGGCGTCAGGCCATTATTTTAAATTATTACTGAGTGTACATTATTATCAAAAATAATACGTTCCGTTTTAGAGCGCTGATGGCAATTTTTCATCCACATGAAAAACGGACATAGATCTAGATTTATAATCACACATATCATATTTAAAATGTTATCAACATTTTTTTAAGTTAGATGTCACCTTAACGGAAGTTTTAACGTTGCTTGCATTTTTAAATGAATTATGTAGCATATCAACCCATGACATGAACGAACAGAAAGAAATTTGCCGATTACACTTTTAAAAATGTAGATTAAAGTTTTTTGGTTATGATGTATTTTTTCCAGATTATTTTGTCTTGAATCTTTTTAATGTAAGCTATTAAGCTTAACAGAACAAAATTATTGTTTCACCCATAAGTTGTTGGTTATAAATTCTGAAACATCTTATTATTAAATAATATATTTGATAATAACGTTTTTTTCATCAAATATATATTAATGAGATTTTACTTAAATAAAGTTGAGTGTTCAATTATTAATATATTAAAGTTAGAATGAAGTGTGGCGGAATAAGGAATTGAAACTCGAGGCTTTACGAATGTCTGTGAGTTTGCAACAAGAAATGAAAAAAGCTCCTATTCAATCATTCTCACTTATATCACAGGTGTCCCATCAAAATACACATAAAAACAACCTTCAAAAGTTACATTACGAAAACCCACAACTCAAAAAATTACCCACTAAAATATTGTCGAATTCAGGCGAAGCAATCTCCCAAAAGTGTGCCCATATTTGTAAACTTTCGTATGTTCGTACTTTGTCAAGTTTCCATATTCTATAGCAGTGCTCTGCAACCATTTTGAGTTTACAAATATTTAAATTGCCAAGTGGTAATATGTCGTGTTTTTTTACAAATTTACAAGAGGCTTATATTTTTTCTTTTTTTTTAATATATTTTTACTAGTGCGTATACATTGCAATACCTTTCAAAGAGAGAGAGTTTTTGATAATTCTGTAAATCAAAGCGCTTTTAGATAAACAATATCTTTTGATTTTTAAACCAATAAATCAAAAGTTTTTACGACGTATGAGCAGACCACATTAAGCCGTCCAAACGAGAAATATATCCACATGGTCCAGTGTCATCATCAGTTGATAATATTCATAATGAGTGAAACCGGTTATGTTCTAATGCTTGTAATAATTCAGAAACCTTCACAAGCGTGTGAAAAACAAGTCAATTCTTTATCGCAACTGTTGTAACAGATAATGATCGCGATAGGAAAAACCGGCCTTGGCCTAATAGTTGTTATAATTTAAAAACGTTTGCAGGTGTTTGTATAACAATCCACTCAAGTTTTATCGCAATC
The DNA here is from genome assembly GCA_028555115.1 of Himalopsyche japonica. Taxonomy (NCBI): domain Eukaryota; kingdom Metazoa; phylum Arthropoda; class Insecta; order Trichoptera; family Rhyacophilidae; genus Himalopsyche; species Himalopsyche japonica. Next base: position 284,785 of record JAHFWJ010000425.1, on the reverse strand, counting down.
GGGTGAACGGCATGGGAGCGTACTCGGCCAAGCAAATAAACGAGATAGTTTGAAGATTTTTTTTAATAATAAAGAAATGGCTTGTTAACACAGCTTTCTTTGCTGAAGATACGACCGTGAAAGCTTTTTTCTGCATAATCAAAAACGGAATAAAACATTAAATACTTGAGTAAGAAAAAATAGTACTAAGTTGATAATTAACTTGATTAAAAAGAGTATATAATTAAAAATGTGATTTGTTCAAGACAAAATGAAGTCATGTGTAAATTTATTTTTAACTCAAAATAGTCTCAGATTAAAAAAATATACACTTAATGACATACAAAATTTATTTTTAAGCAATATTGATATAAGCTACGTTAAAAAACAAAATCGTAGATTTTTAAATTGTTTTGGTATTACTATCATATGTGCAGTGCTGGTAGATGGTATAATGGTTTGAAATAACTGTCTACAGGGAGTGAAAAAAACTGTGAAGTTTTACGTGTAAAATATGATCTTGAAAGTTTCTAAAAGTTAGCTCCATTAAACTTTCTCGTTTTGCGTTCGCTTTCATTATTACCAACAAACTCTGCGATATTTTTGTGTGCCGAGGTAATAGTGACAATAGATTTTCCACTCATTTAACACATTCATTCCAGTATAAACTTATGTGTGGGATAATGGGATACTTTGCATTGTATGATTCTTTTAAGCTTTTAAGTTTTCTTATGCTTCAAAATTTGTTATATGAGAACTGATAAATATACTTTACAATATTATTAATAAACGATATGTTTGTGTTTTGAGATTTGATCATTAATTTGCTTGATAGTTTTTTTTTTTGTACATCATATTGTATTTTTAATTAGAAACAGGATGCTTTTTGTAAGCTGTTCAATAAGCTATTTACCATTAGTGTTTAAAAGTTTGAAAACCTTAAAAGATTTATTGATTGGATTGGCATTCACTTGGTAGAACTCCATTATAACACGGTGAAAAAATAGCAATGTATTTTAGTTCTACAAAATTATTTTTAACAAATATAGTTGATAGCTATTTCGGCTCTCGCCATCGTCAGAACTATCTCTAGTAGTTCTGACGATGGCGAGAGCCGAAATAGCTATCAACTATATTTGTTAAAAATAATTTTGTAGAACTAAAATACATTGCTATTTATCACCGTGTCTTAAAAGATTTAAAAAATAATATACATTTTTTTAAATTTTTACAACGATCGGATAACGGTATTTCACTGATAGATGCCTCACAGAATACATTCGAATTAAACACACCAATCGTTTTTTTTTACTTGATGCATTCATTGCTTCCAGAATTTATCGCTTCCAAAAAATCGCGTAAAAACGCTTTTTTTCATAAAAGTTGATTTTCTTTTCATCAAATTGATGGAGCGTTAAGATTTTTTACGTGCAAGCATCAGAGCTTTTGATAAATTGCTTCCAAAAATGAAAATATTGCCTAAAAAAATATATTTTTTTTACATTTACAATTTAATTTCTTAATTTATTATAAAAATAATACGAGAAACAGATATTTATGTTTTTTTTTAAATATGAGTAATTATTTATTTGATTATAAGAATTATCCGCTGCTATCACTACCGGTTTACAGATACAGTCGTTCATGAGTTTTTGAACGATCGTATTTAATTTCGTTCGAACTCATTTGATGCAATGATTTGCAATGATTAAATTTTTACAATTATTAATTCTGATTGAGCCGGTAAAACAAGTACTTAAATTTGAGGAGAGAGAACTAATATAAGATGTTTTCTTTATTTAAATGTTTTGTCTTTCAACAAAAACTGTGAGTTTACATCTCAAAATTTGCTGCATATTAATGGTGGTAAATAAATCAATAAAGAATATGTAAATGTTGCGATTTAAATTAAGCTATTACTGACTACGTTGAATGTTCAAAATCAGGTGATTATTTTACTATGAATTATTTTCACTTAAGCGAATTTACGTGATATTTCTTACCCAGAGAGGCTTTAGTGCCGCGTGTCTCATTAAAGGGCCTTGTCACGCCATCCCAATCCCCACTCCCTACGTGACTCGAAGGACTGAATTTCGCAGTCCCACCCCTCTTTTGAGGGAAACTTTTTATATTGGAATTTCCGGACGGCACATACCGAGGATGACTTTCAAATCTCAATTCGTGTCCGACATTTTGCTACGCGAAAATTTTCACACGAAAAAGAATGAATATTCGAGACTTAAGCCATGCGTAATGTGCCACTGGTGTAGCCGAGAGATACACTCGACAAAAACGTAATATTATTTCATTATATTGGTATTCACTTTGTAAAACTCCAATCTAAAATTAACAAATTATTTCGCAATGTATTTTTATAACACACTAGATATATGTTTTGTTTCACGCTATTCTCAGAAATATGTGTCCACAAACGAAGCAGACATGGTGTATGAAGAAGATTTACGAAGAAAACTGTTTTTAAGTCATTGAATTGAAGTGTTAATAAAAGGTTAAAATTTATGATATTGACTGAAGGTGCTTGATGGAATTTGAATTGCAACGATTCCACATGTTTTGTCACTAACAACCAGGGTTTCGCCTTTCGGCATCTTCAGGCATTCTAACGGATTCAACATAACTGACAGTTCTGTTGCATACGTGTGATAGAATGAAGAGGAAGATAAAACATGTGGAATCGTACTAAGCTGTAACAGTTCAAATTTGATATTGAAATTCCATCAAGCACCTTGCCGTCGATATCATACATTAGAAAAACATCTGTAAAATCTGAAATATTTCTTAGTAATATATTCTGTCTTTTTACGTTTTTACAGTACGCAAGATTTCTATAGTAACCATCTTTCAATTACACCTCAATTGTACAATTGTACGTTTTTTGTAGAAAATTAGGCATTGCCTATGATGCAGTATTATACATATGTCATCTTTTGAGTCCTTATTGCTTTATTTATTTCACATGCCAAAACTTCTTTCTAAATACATATATTCCCCTTGTCATCTTCTTTAAGAAAAACGTGTTTACTTAATATTTAGATGAGGTCTAGTCTTGAATAAATCTGCATTTTCACAATTCCAAGATTCCAAATTGTATTCAATTTGGGTTACACATACTAACATTAATATTGTAGCCAATTTACTGTTCTTTTGAATATATACACTTGCTAATCAAACCGTACACATTGAAACGTGATTTAAATAACTAAAAGCTTTTCTTTTTAACCTTCTGAATACTTATATCTCAAGTGTTTAAAACGGCAATTGCAGTGCGTTAATAGCTGATACTTAAAAATGAAAGAGAGATTACAAGTCAAAAGTTTCATATAAGAGCTGATTTTTGTCTTGAAATATGACTTGATTTATCTTTACAATCTCCATACGCTTGATTAAAACCAATACTTAAAAATTATTTGTTGAAATAATCGGTGATAGAATATTCTATATGTGGTATAATATAAACAAAAATTTTACATAACGGAAGTATCGTCGTTTTCATCGGATTGTTGAACGTTACATTTTATGCTGTTTTAAAGATACAATCGGTGATTTAAATATAATTTCTTATTTAAAAAAATAGTTTCGATTACAATTAAATGCCCTCAAATGTCGACGATTCCCTGCAATAATTCTTTGATATAGAAGTTCTTATTTTCAAATTTGTGTACAATTACAATATTTGCCATAAACATGAAGAATTAATATGTACACAATTTATTTTCAAACGATATTTAGTTAGCCGCAGTGCCTCTAGTGGATTTAAATATAAACAGAATTGAAACATCAATACAATTGGTATAGTTGTATTATATTTGTTATTATAATTATGTTTTATTTATATGTGTTTGTTCAGAAGCACTCTGTAACAATTGAATAATAAAATATTTAAAAAAATGGAAAAATTAATATGTATTCACTCGATCAAAGCATTTATTATATTCCATCCACAGTATTTAAACAGGTACGAAACGATTTTCTAATATAACTTCTGGTTTCCTGGTAACCACAGGAAACTGCTTCATCGTTTAATGTATATTTGTCTTACTTTATTGTATTCTATAAATTTCCTCGTCTCCTAACGAGCAATGAATTTATACCGAAAATAATTTGGTGTATACTTTAAACATATCGTATTGCCGTTTAAATTTTAAAAGCTTAAAAATGATTACTTCAGAGTGTCAGTGATAATTGCTAAATAGTAAAGTTATGTTATAATTTTAACAATAATTAATGTAGGAAACGTAATTAAAATTAGCTTTGAAGAGTACAGATGTGAATTGAGTTAACATTAAAAAGCAGAAAAAAAATGGTTGTATACAATTAAACCTTTTTTATTTACAAGAACTCAGCGGCGATAAATTAAATTTGACTCTATTATAATATCGAGTAGAAAAAATGTGTTGCTAAAATATTTACTTTGTTACTAATAAAAAAAATATATCTAAACGGCTATAAAAAATTAAATAATAATTCGGAGGTTCGTAAAGTAGGGTGAGTCCTCAAATAAACAACGAGGAGGAAAAATAAATAAAATACCGACCACCTGAGAAAAAGTAATCGTTGTTTTTTTTTTACTTTGCGCATTTAAAAATGATTTATTTACACGTCACCATCAGTTATGTTACGTAAGGCTATAAAAGTTGGCTCGTTCATGGGATGCTCCCAACCACTTTTAGATGAAGCATAAAATATTCCCATAGCGCTGGGAAACGGATAGCTTTAGAAATTTCTCATAAAGGAGCTTTCACCAAAAATTCTCGCCAGCTTTATGCGTTGAGTTGAAACATTTGCGGTCAGAGAATAATAAAGATCAAATAGAATTTTCATAGTTTTATGGATATTAAATAAAAATGAATTGTTTTATAGTGGAAAACTAATCATGTTTAAGAGATTTAGTTCAGTGAGACGATAAATATTTTATCGTATTATAATAAAAGATTAATGAATTATAAGCTACCATTAAGCTTTAATATTAACAAATAATATATAATTTATGATATCGACTGAAGGTACTTGATGCAATATCAAATTTGAATTGTTGAAACATTAATTGATTCTAAATGTTTTGTCAATAACGACCCGGGTTTCGCCTTTCGTCATTTCAGGAATTATATTACTCGGATGCAACAGAACTGAGAGTTCGGTTCTGTTCTGTTGCATTTGAGTTGTAGATGTATGAAGACGACGAAAGGCGAAATAAGGGTCGTTAGTGACAAAACTAGTGGGAACGTTTTATGGATTTTAATTTAAAAAGAATTACTTTATATAAAAAAAATAATCATGTATAAGAGATATATAGTCCAATAAGATAACGAATATTTTATCGTATTATAATGGTACATGTATGATCTATTACGTACAATAAAGCATTTATATTAAGAGATAAAATTTCTTTTATGATGTCGACTGAAGGTACATATTGGATTGGATCACTTGGATTCAACAGAACAAAACTAAAAACCCAGGTCGTTAGTGACAAAACATGTGCAGTCACATAAAATTTCAACAATTTATATTTGAATAATATGGCAAACATCTTTTTTCATTAGCAACATGTTTGATTAAGCATTTAAAAGAACAATTCAACAAATATTATTTAATATAAACTGCTTTTTGTTCAATTTATCTTTTTCAGAAAAAGTGGAATTTCACATTTTTTGTTCGACTTTAAAAATTACAGATACTTGTGTTATAAAAATGTGTTGATAAATTAAGAATCTATTATAAAAATTTTGCTTACAGAGATTTGAGACGAGCGATTTTCTAGATTAGTTGAACAATATTTTTATTGAATAAAATGTCTTAACAAATGCAGACACTATTAAGTCCCGACTTAATGGTTGCAGGATTAATCATTTCGTTAAAGATGAGATACAAAGCCTTCTTGCAGCATTCTTTATACTTTAAGCAAGGAAATGCAGAACTCCGACGAGTTGCACCGCTGTCACTATTTCAGTGAGCGAAAAATTTTCTCAATTTTCCAGCGCCCTGTGAAATTTCGTCAATAAAGTAACCGGAGTTTTATAACGCAATAAAATACTTTACGGTCGGCCATTATCTACAAACGAAAGACAGCAAGACGTAGTCAGAAGTGCTGAAATCATTGCAAAAATCATTGCTTTCAGTATTTTTATTCAGTACACAGTATTTACTTTTGAACGTTTAAAACGTTCTGTTTATATTGTTATGTTATTCTTGAATAGTAATAACCTTATATAAGCTATTACGGAACAAATTAAATTAATGCTTTGCGCGTACAGTGTTTTATTTAACACTTTTCTTTAAGTTCTAAACAGTTAAATTTTAAGCAGTGTTACTTAACCTTTTTTTTAATCGGAACGTGTTTAAATTTGAGAATACATTCTCAAACGACAGTGAAAAATATTTTCGAAACGATCATTTATTGAAAACATTTAAAATTTGAAATATTTGACATATATTTGTAATGTAAATACATCGTAATCTTCAGCTTTTATGGCAGTTTGCAGGGAGTTTTTTTGTTGTAAAAAGCTTCCAAAAAGTTTTTTAAAATCTTTAAGCCAGCTTTAACTTTTGTATTGCACATCTAACACGATTCGTAAGATGGCGACACTATTGAAAAAAATATATGATTTTTAGGCAGTACTAATATTAAAACGATATATATCAAGATTTCATACCACGTTGAAAGCACCAGCTCTCGTGCGATCACCGAAGTTAAGCAGCATTGGACGCGGATAGTGCTTGGATGGGTGACCGCTCGGGAACACCGCGTGCCGTGTTCTCTTGGCTATGGGAAGGAAAACCCAGACAGAAAACCGAACACCAACCCGCCTGGGCAGCGTGGTGTTGCTATGTCCAAACAGCCCCCTTGAAAAAAAAAGCAGGGGGAGGCTTCATCCAGCAGTGGATCGACCCCGGCTGATGATGATGATTTTAAGATTTCACGATATTTTGACCATTAATTTACAAGTTTCAGTGATTTAAGTGATACTACTTTTATAGAATTCAAAACAAAGGAAAAATATCAATTTCGTGTGTTGATAAAACGTTGTTCTTTAATAGAAAATATATTATTCAAGTAACGCAATGGCAAGACATTGTTCTATCAAGGCAAATGGTAAAGAAGTGGTTTGCTGATTTCAAATGCGTTGAGATTATGCTGATGACTAAATTTGAATTTCACCTTAAAAATATTGCTGTTTAATCATCCTAGGTACTTATCGAGTGTTTGTTGAAAGTAAACACATCGATAAAGAGTATTGATTTTGAAATACATTACTCACATCTTCTGCTTAAAAAAATAATATAATAAGCGAAATACAGCGTATGACTCATTGCACCAATCGAACTAAGTTTGACTTTGATTATCCAGCTATCTGTTTTTATTTGCTGATTTTCTTGAGTTCTTTATCCTAGGTCTTATTTTGATTTTTAATAAGAATTTTACTTTATAATGAAATAGTGGTACACAAACTTTAAATCGATGTTTTGAAAAAATATCATTGGTTTTGAACGATTAAACTAATTACATTAAATATACTACATACCATCTTATTTTGTTTAAATCGAACTAAAAATCGACGCGACATCGAGCATATATTATTTTCTTTTGTGGCTTGTATCTACATGGTGTATTCGAGTAACGATTGTCGAATTAATTATCAAAAATTAATTCTTTCAATATCTAAGCTGTCACTTCTTATTGGAAATGAATTACAGTTAAATAATTAAAAATACGAAGCTTAGTAATATTTCAACAGTTTTATGTTTTTGAGAACATAGTCGTTTTCGCTCATTACGAGTATTATCAACATAATCAGTTCAGCTGTAGACAGTATGTTTTTATTATTTATATGTAGAAAATTACGATTAAAATTTGCGAGGTATTTTCGATACGACATGATATTTTTAAGACTGCAGATTTTTTTATAATTTTTGCTTAAAGGTATACGAAAAAATAGAAATCAAAAAACTCAAATGTACTAATGTTTGTAAAACATTCCGCCAACTGCCAATAACGAATCTTTTACAATAGATAAATAAAATTATTTTTTTTCTTTGAATTGTTATTTTACTCTTAAATTAATTCCACTGAACCTCAGGTTTTATAAGAGACAGTATTATTATCAAACGTATATTCTCAGGATGCATGACTTTTTAATTAAGCTTCAATAAGTTAATAAACTAATTATGCGTAGTAAAATTTGTACGGCTTAAGAAAGAAAATAATTGGTTTACTAATCTATGCACATTAGTCACATTTCTATATAAAATATAAAAATCAAAATATTTAAAAGCCTTTGATGTTTTATTAAAATCTTTAATAACCCTGCTGATACTTGGGATTTAATGATTTGCAGAACGATGCTAATATCCGGAGCAGCCAATTTCCGCTTTAATAAATTTATTTCAATGATAATTTATTTACGAAAATCAAAACCAATTTCAGAGAAAACTTTAATTAAGCTTAAAAATAATTGATTTATGTAACGTGATTTGTTTTATTGCAAATCAAACACTTTTCGTAATTCGATAATAAATTTGAAAAGTTTGTTTACTGAAGTAATTCATTATTTTATAGTGTCAACATTCATACAGCGGACTCGCCAATAGCAGTTTTTTGTATAGTTGACCCTCTTATAACGAACTTTCAAGGTCAAACTTAAAGCTTCGTAAATACATGTTATATTATACATAACTATAATATAAGATTGAAAAGACTCCCATGCACGTGACAAGCGCGTTTATTAAGAAATTAAATATAGATCAAGGCTATAATTTAAACAAAATAATTGATTCAGTGAACTCATAAATTTATTTGACAAAAGCTAACCTCAAATTTTGTATAGGTGCCTAACCTCTAATAAGGAACTTTCCTATAGCGTGACTGTTTTCTCTACACTATATGAGGGTTGACTGTATTTATATTTGAATATTCAAGTTTAAATTTATTTTCATTCAAAGGCATTTATAATTAAATAACGATTAAAACACTTTCATGCATTGATTCTTGAATTGGTTAATGAATGATTGTTGAATTACACGTGTATCTGTGATATTTACACGCATCTTTTTCAAAAATAACATCCTTAAAACCGTCCAATCGATGTAAACTAGCTGACTATGTGACACTTTCTAGTTGCATTTCAATATTTCAACCCTCTTTGGACAAGACACAAAATTACAATAAGTTCTTTGAAAAACAACTTCTGAATAAAGACTTCGGAGTATGCTCCAGTATTATGTCTCTTTTTTCATATTCAAATATCACACAAAAACAAACTCATTTATTGTATAATATTTCTCAAGTCATAAAATTGCGACATTCTTTTTAAAGATTGGTTACAAAACATAATCAACAAAAAGAAAAGAAATCCCATGGTTATTTCTTCACTAATTATTAATTATATGATTTTGATGATTTTGAATTGTTGAGTCGAAAAAAGTATCGATTAAAGCAGATCTCAAAAGTTTCGTTTAATCTTAATTAAATATCAACGTTAATATACTATGAATAAAAATATTTTAATTATACAAAATAACTTATCAGTTATGTAAGTTTTCTTGTGTGTATGTTGTTCGCCAATTATTTTGGCACATTATTATTTAATATTATTGAAATTGCGGCAAAAATTTCTTATGCGATAACGCGAGAACTTTTAACGAAATTAACGCGGCCCACAAAGTCAAAAACTCCGAGTAGAACGTTGCCATTGTTTGCTACGATATAAATTATTTTATAAATTTAAAGAAAACGATAAGCTACAAACACAATGGCTAAATATTTTAAAAAGTTGATAATATTGTATCTGCGAACGTTAAATTGCTTGACATAAATAAATGATTGATGATGAAAATATTCAATTATAATATAATTTATGAGTGATGTCTCAAATGAAGGCTAGTATTTATAAGACTTGAATCTTTTGATAAAGTAATTTGTAGAAGTGGTTGAATGTTATAGTGTGATTTTAGAGAAAATAACTTAAATTTATTACATTACTTTTGGTGGTAACTTCACAATTTTATAAAACAATCAGAACCTGTTTTTATGAACTATAGACGGATGAGCTTTTATAGTGCGTCGCTCATGTGTCCACTTTTATTACGACTCATTAGTAATAAGTTCAATCACATGCCGATAGGCTTTAATTTTTATTAATATATTCGATGAACGTATTTTTTATCAGATACATTTCAAATTTACAATAATGTCTTATGAAGCAGCAGGCTTATCAAAACAATGACCTTATAATCATTTGAGAAATATATAAACTATATTTATTACATATTTTAATACAAAGTTTCTGCGATAAATGATAAGGTTTAGTTTCACTACTAATTTTTTAATAAAATTGGAAAAAAGAATACTGGGCTATAAGTTAGGCCGTTAGGGTATTGCTATAGTTTCAGTCGAGTCGGATAAGTAGAAGTGAATTATATATAGTAAAAACACTCACGCTTTCAAAATCCATAATTACATTGAAAAATCATTTTTGAAACTATTTGTACTGAAATTATAGTACTTGGATTTCGAACATTAAGACATCAATATTTTAAGGATTGTCATATTATTATATATTAATCACATCTCATTTTTAAAGTGTCAACTGTTTTTTTTCGAAAAATTGTGTTTTTATTATTTAAAACATTTCAAGTAACGAAAACAACGAATATTGTTTTCCATTGATTTATTAAAAAATAAAAATTAGGCAAACTAATTATAAAATGAAGGATTATATTTCAGCCATATAACATCGTTACGTAGGATAAGTTAGAATCACTTGAATATTTGATAACAGCTTTGAGCGGACTTTGCGATATGAGCATAAAATTACTGAGCGCTAGTAAACTATGCGCAGTAACTAACCGTACTTAACTATGTCTTAACTCGTATGTCAAAGACTTACTTTAAATATCGATAATGGCTTTCGAAAGTTTAATTTGGAGTTGGATACATGGTGGAGAATTAATTCTCCATACGGTTTCATCTAAAATACCAAAACAGTAAGTGGTGACTCGTAGTATATGTTGTGTAACGTCACGCATGTTTTTGTTGTTTTTTCTGTGAGAGTCTTTTTATTTTTAATACAAAGTTTTAAATTTCATTTTTAGTCAAAGTAAGATAAGATTCTGAAAAAATGCTTAAAAAATTTATAATAATATATTTTTAGTATGCAAAACAAATGTTTAAGACTGTTTAATATTTTTTATAATATTATATTCAAATCAATAGCATTTCTAATCATATTGTTATAAAATTTTTGAAAAAGTAATATAAATTAGTATAGTTAACGATATCGACTGAAGATACTAAGGAGAATTTCAAATTTAAATTCTTGATAATGTTTATAATTTGACATTTAAGCTCAAACGAGTGATTATAATCAAACCAGTTGTTATTAAAATTGTTTCAGACTTATATTTAGTTCTTAACTCTATGGTATATATTTTTTGTTTACGTTATTTTATGCGATGCAAACTGTTTACTGCCTATGGCTTCTATTGTATCCGTTTGATAGAACGCCTGAAAACTCCGATAAAAGCGAAACCGGGTCCTGAATGACAATATTCAAACATTTTTTTGTTTTGTTTATTGAAATACAATACATTTCCACTAAGAAGTGACAACATATAAAAATTGATTTTATTCATTATCACATTTTAAATAAAATTAAATATGACACCAAGCGACTTCAATATAGTTTGAAGCTATTTTATATTGAAAAAAAGACAAAATCGAAAATGTCGCATTGTGTATTTGTTTTAAGAATACAGTACGCAAACGATACTTCTGTTGGTTTTCGTTTATAGCAGCGGTTCTTAACCGGGGGTGCAGGAGAAGCTTCTTACAATATAAATTATCTTTGCGTTATTTGAAAGCTTTTTGAATTTTTGATGTCATCGGCAATGTGTTTCTTTGTTTGAGCCTCGCTTCACAATTATTATAATGAACAAGCAATAACAGTCAAGAAATTAATAAAAGTAATATTTTATTACTGAAAAAGAGAATCGATTTTACTCCTCATACGATTGGCCTGATACAGAGCTGTACAGACCGATCATTAAACCATGCACTATTGTGCTTAAAAAAGGCTAAAAAACACTGCTTTATAGGATTTGGCTTCCAGCTATTTAACAGCCATCTGTATGTTCAGCTTTAATGGTGATTAGCAAAAATATTTGACTAGCTGTACTCCGCGCTGTCTCTTGATCCTTTGATGGGCAGAACCAAACAAGAATTAGTTCAAATAAAAATTATATAGACCTATATTTTATTTTCAAAACATGAATCGTAAAGAGGCTCGTTCAAATGGTTGCAGTTGATTAATTTCGCTTACAATTTTTATATATATCACTTATTTTTACATATTGACAAGCGATTAAGTAATTTTGCAAAATTGATTACGTTTTAATATATAAATATGATAACAACAAAATATTCTCTGAAACTCACTGTTATTTTAAGTGTGTTTTTATATACTTATCATGACAAACTAATTAAATTTCCCCACAATCACCTAAAATCTAAGACATGACGTCACGCTAACAACCTAGAATACTATTATCTCCAATATCAGCTAATATAAATTAAAATAATTTTTTTTTATTCAATTTGAAATAAATAGTTTTCAACTTATCAACAAGAAGATTTCGTACACCTGGTCTTTATTTCAAGCGTGATTATTTGTCTATAAGACGTATTATGATATAATAATAAAAATTTTCGATTAAAATCAGTCAAATCGGTGATAAATGGTGAAAGCTTTCGTATATATAATTTGACTAAATGTGCCTATTATATTTAAAAAATTAAGAACTTTTGACAGTTTTATAGGATAATAATTTTGAGATACCTTATATATAATATACTTTTTCTTATTTCAAAGGTTTTATTAACAAAGTATATCGTTCGACGTAATATAACGCTTTATTATAAAATTATAATAATTGTTTAAATAATGAAGTATTAAATCTACGGCATACATATATCGTTCATTATCGAATAACTCTTTTGTTGTTCTAATTTATGATATCGACTGAAGGTGCTTGATGAAATTTCAAAACCAAATTTAAATTGTTACAACTTTGTACGACTCCACATGTTTTGTCAGTGACGGCATTCTACCACACGAACGCAACAGAACTGTTGCATATGTGTGATAGAATGCCCGAAGATGTCGGGAAGCGAAACCCGGGTCGTTAGTGATAAAACACGTGGAATCGCACAAAGTTGTAACAGTTCAAAATTTTCTTTCGTTGTTCGTGGTCAACTTCATATTTCAAATTTCATTAAAAATAATTATTTCGTGAATAAATTTTGGATTCAGTCAGAAAGTAATCTCAGCTGCCGTTAAAAAATATCGTTAATCTCATGAAAAAAATTAGTAGCAATTGGATTTGTTATGACAATGAAATTAAATTTTTACGTCAGCCGTCTATTCCTTTTCGTTTGTCACACGATCCTTCGCAAAATTTATTCAATTATGATTCAAACTCACTTCTGATGACGAAATTTATCAATAAATATGTCATTGCTGATTTTTTGTTATTGCACAGTTGGAGGCTATGTTTGTTTATGGTGTTTTATGTATTGCAAAAATATAACATTCAGAAATAAAAAGCCATAAAAATAATATACGGTATATCATCACAATTGTTTATTTTCACAAAATTCAGCGAATGGTTTTTAAAAAAAAGAAATATACAGTTGATCAATAACATTTAGCTTAGTCCAAAGCGTCAATAACACTCTAGACCTACATCACGTTCTAATAAAACTATACATTTTTTTAAAAATAAAATTTTTGAATTATCTTGAAAATTTTGACATATTACACTTATGTGTCTAAAGTTACACAAATCAAAAAAGTAAATTTTGGATTTTTCATTCTTATGCAATCCAAAACTAGCGATAAATGTCACTTTAGCTTTATTACTGATTGCTTTATTTAATATTATTGAAGGTTGAACTTAAGCAACAGTATCAAAAAAAGCATACAAAGTACCCTACTTATCTCTATCTTATATTATAACTTAGCAACTTTATAAGTAAAAAAATATATATTTATACATAAATACTAAAATATAAAATGTTATATTCAAGAATTTTATCACTGTCCTTAATCTAACTAATTAATAAACCTTTTACAACTGAATAAGTCGTAATAAAACTATTTTTTGTTTGTATAATAAAAATGCAATTTGTCTACATCGTGGGCATTGATATAAGTTGATAATACCCGTGATGAGCGAAACCAGATCTGATCTTTATCATATAAAATTGTGCAAACAGTACTAAATAAGTACTGTTTTTTATCGTTTAAATATAATGTCTTTTTACCAAGATATTTATTAATCTTGTTTGTGACCCAAATTTATTTTGTTTGAGTAATCTATTTGATTGATGACGTTAATGTGATTTGATTATTTTCTTTAGCTTATTTTTTTTTACGTAAAAAAATAACATCAAATTTTGAAGCAAATTTCTACTTTTCTGCTTAAAAGAAATCGGTATTAATTTTCTTCGATTTAAAATTTAATAATTTTTTATATGTTACATAAATAGTTGCATTTTACTCTCTATTTAATAACACTAGTTAATATAATTAATAAGCATTGTTATGGCTACAAATATCTGAATGAAAACACACAATATCGGAGACTTGTGGTTGAAAGAGAATACACAATATTTTTGAAATAAACATTTCAAGACTTGGAATAAAACAAAAGTTTACCCATCGAGGACAATATTTTTACGCAGAAAAATAAATACCTTTGCAACATGATGTGTCACCATGATGTTGAGGAACATTCAACCATAAAAATAAAGCTGCTGCAAAATAAATAGGTACGGTCCAAGTTATTTTTGCATCAAAATTGTCATTTGAATCCAAAAAATAGGCTTCAGCAACTTCAAATCTAAATTCTCAACGTGACTTTCAATAGAAGGTTTTTCTGACAAAACGCAATCGCTCTAGAAACTCCCTTTTAAATAAATATATTAAATTTTGACGTTGTATTTGTACACTATAATACCAGTTATGAAGTTACCAAAAAAAAAAACAGCTCTTGCAAATTCTTCAAAAATATTTATAAACACAGATCTTGTTTTTCGATTTAAGCAATCTTCGACCATCATCTTATGTGGTTTTATCAAGTTTTTATAGAAAGCATAATTGAAATGTAACCGGCAAAAAATACTGGAAACAAAAGTATTTTATATAGAATAGGTTTTATCAAAGTTTTTTTTAACTAGCCGCTATTCATGAAACGTTGTGCTGACTGTTCAGCAGCTCTCGCTAGCTGTCCATCGCAAGGATTCGTATCATAAAAAGCTCCCGGACAACCTACAGCGTCGAAACAACGTTCTTGTGATTGTCTAACTCCTCTGTTAGACTCACAGCAAGTAATGATGGCCCAAGTGCACGGAGATACGTTGGATCCCACTGGAGGTGCCTGCGCAATGTTATAAGATACAGGCGCGACGAACGAAGATCCAGACGTAACAAGACTCATTTCTTCAGGAAGAGCTTGTGGTCTAAATTCTTGAGTTACCATTTTACTTTCTCCAACAGCAAGAAGATTGCTTGGAGGGCGCTGAATTGGTGGAAGAGGTCTGCTCGGTCGGCGCGGTGGAGTAGCTATCTCAAGTGATATTCCTGTCGTAGTGTTTGGTCGCTGCCCAACCACTGTAGGTAATTCTTCTGGGAATGAGAAGCGATCTTCTACAGTTGAATCGACCGAGGGTTTTGTTGGGGGAACTATGGGGTTAAGAGGTACTGGTGCAGGATAATAGATTGGAATGTAAATTACCGGAAGAAACGGCGGAGCTGAAAAACTCCATGGGATGACGCCTTGTTGTTGCCACGGATTCTGCATAGTACTACTGAAGTAATCAGAATAGTAGTTGTTTATTTGAGGTCCTTGAGGAACAAAAGTATTATGGAATACATCTGGAGGTCCAAACGACCAAGATGGATAGCTGGGGAACGGCCAAAACTGCTGTTGTCGGTTGTTATATGTAGCTGCATAATCATTTGAGTTAACACTTCGTCTGACTGGTTTGGATGAAAAGATTTCTAAAATATCAGTTGGAAGTTCGGGATAGCGGTCTCTGCGGTTCCGCACATGTCTTCGTTTTAAAACTTTTACTCGTTTTTTGTGAGGCTCTACAGAATGATCTGGCATATTATGTTTATTTTTGTCATTTTCATGATAATTACGTTGATGGTTTAATGCTTTTAACACTGGTCTGTGAATTCCACGTTCAGGAATTTCATCAGGCTTTTTAATTTCACTCTTTTTATCTTGAACTCGATCACTATTGAATGCACTTGCAAAGCATGCTAAACAGATAATTGCTAGCAGAAAGAAGTGTGTTCCATACTTGAGAGACATTTCTGAAACAAACAAAAACATTATCGTTAGTATAGTTTTGAGAAACATTGATTAGATAATTAATTTTTAGTTTTACAATTCTATCATTCAAATTCACGTATATATTTACAAACTAATTCATATAAATCCATCGGAAGATAATCTTAAAAAAAAGTAAAATAATTTCAATGCAGAAGAACTCGGTTATAATAACGGTAGAGTCATCAACGCATGTGTTCGGAGTTTGATATTTAAAAAACTATTATCGACGCTTACCCCGTCATTGTTGGATATTTCTTTTAAACTTGAATAATTCTATATTTAAAATACTTTAAGGTTTGTGTCGCTGTCTTCAGCGGGGATAAAAGAAGGGAAATGGTGACAAATTGAAATAAAAAATAGCAACAAGAGACGGGGACACATGAATAAATCAGCTCCAATTTTCATTCTGTTCACCGTGATGTCACAATGGCGTTGTGACCCAAATTTAACGTGATTTAATACAACCAGAATCAACCCAAAGAATTTCATTGTACGAAAGTTAAATTTAGTTACTCAGGATTTAAAAAATGCTATTACTTTGAAATGGGTATCGTATTTTGTAATATCGATAGTTGATTCGTTGCGGGCTATAATTGTATTTTTTGTTCTTCGTATTTTTTTATTCTTATATTATTGTTATAGAAGAATGGAGAAAGCAGGGGGAGGCCTTCATCCAGCAGTGGATCGAACCCGGCTGATGATGATGATTATTGTACATATCTTATATTATCAAATGTGTATTTATATAGAAATGAAAAACGTAAAATAAGAAAATATTTCGATACCAAAGAAAGTTTAAAAGAAAGTTTTAAGAATGAAAAGATTTAAGCAAAATTTTACTTTTTACTCACAGAAATTTTAAGTAACAAAAATGTGAATTTATAACCTAAAGTTTAAATGTCGTACAACATGTTTTTATAGAAATTGTAAATTTTTTAATCTGAAACGTAAAAACTATATAAAATCGGAGCTCAACTTTATAAAAATAGTCTGTAATGGAAAGGAAACAATAAATGCATTATACATAAAGCACAAAAGAAGACGAATAAATTTGAAGTATTCAATTTTATTTTATTATACAACCCAATATTTCAAAATTATTTTCACGCCGTTAATCTTCGCCTCTCTATTAATTGTGCCGTGAAATGAGAAAAGGTTATTTAACATACGTAGCGATACAACGTGTTTGGGTACGTTTCAGAGTAGAATGTATAATATATAGCAGACATTATAAAGCATCTTACATATTCTGTATTAAATAAACTTAACCATAAATTTTGGAGTTAGCATAAACGCCGGGTGACATGGTTAAACATAACAATAAATATTAAATATTTTTTTATATTCAAATATTTCACAATTCTTTATTATATTAAATAGTTACCGTATTCCTTTAGAGGAATAAAATTATTTAAGCTGGTTATAAGATAACTTTTACATTATAAACATATACTAAATTGCTGGTTTCTAGTTTAATTATACCACTTTGTGTTAACTATCACATCTTTGTAAAAAGGCATGATATTTTAATAATAAAGAAATCTTTTAAATGTATATCTAAATTAAAAAATAAAGAACCGGTATCGTTCACAGCGAGCTTTATGAACTAATCAATGTTAGAAAGTCAAACACGAGCTAAATGTGGAAATGAACAATTATCGATTTTGGAAGACTAAATCTTTAAGAATCTTTTTATTTACATCCATTATTGTTACACAAATAAAATAATTAACTGTCTTAAACGAAAGTTACCGGAAAATTTTAACTTGCCTTAAAAGTTAGTTAGTGAACCGAAACAATACAAATCCTTCATAAATGACAAGAAAATGTTTCTCTTTCATCTTATCAAACTATTGATAGTATTATTCATCAAATATGGTCAGAAGTGAATTCAGATTGAAAAAAAGACTCTCAGTATTCAGCTTGCAAAATTTTGCAACGGAAATGGGTAAAAGGAAGCTGTTCTGAAAAAAACGTCACATCCGGTCTGTGAGACCTGTTAACCTGCTAGTTACTCTTTCATTTCAGAGAATATTGTTCAGCCAAAACGTACCGTCAAAATTAAGTGCGTAAATCGTTTTTTTTTAATAAATATTCTACAATATGTTGTCGAGTGATTATGGTCTACAGTTTTATACACTACGACTCAAATTTCTCGCGTGTATCTTAATTGATTTGTATCATTAATCGTATGAATAATACGGATATTTGAATTATGTATCGCTTAGAAGTCTTCGGATATCTCTTTGATGATTGAATAATATTTCTGAATTGTTAAAAACAATTTCACTACAGCTGAGACAAGCATGATTCCTAATAAACACACAAATACATAAAAAATAATTGCAAATATTTTTTTTTATTTCTTATAAAATTGTTTTGTAATTATTAGACTGGAACTAAATATGATAAAAAAACTAGAAATTTTCTGAATAGTTAGTGTTGATTGTTTTAAATGTTATCGACAAATTTCAAATACACAAAATTCATCAAAATATTTGAACCAATCTTTGTTTTTATTTGGAATTATTTATTTTTTGACATATTTGATACATTATGTATCACTAACTAGTTTAGCAAATATAAATAGTTAGAGATTGTATTGGCTATTAATTGATTAAGCTCCATTGTAAAAGGAAAAAATAACAATAAAAAATGTATATGCTTGTTGACTGTTGTTTCTTATCACCAAAGCGTCAGAACTAAGTTTTAAAATGATAATTTGTTATCTGTAAGCCAAGATTTATAATGGGATAATAATTTACTACCATATCATCACACATTATATGTTTAATGATTATTTTTCGTCAGTATCGTAAATACGTTGGATATTTAAGATACTGACTAAGTCATTTTTATCACTGGAATGTGTGACTAAATGATTTTTCTTACCAATATATTAAGGTCCTTTTAGGTAAGTTTATTAAACAGTAATAATATATAATTTTATATATTTTTCAATTTAAAAATAGTTATTTTTATGTATAGATTTTGATTTATAATGAGGAAAAGAATGAAGTAATTAAACAATATAAACAATATTTGATATATCGTTTTGATGTGGAGATTTAATCGCTGTCAAAGACGTGCATTTTTTTTCAATTACTCAATGGTTTGAAATGGAACACTAGTGTGTATTTAATTTAATTACGTAAAGTGCATGAAATTGTCAATACTTCCGTTCACCACTTGTATAAATGTCAATGAAAACAATAATTGATCCAATCAAGGATCGTCGAGTGGTTGGTATTATAAATAATGATGATAATTAAATTCTGCACAGTAAAAAGCATCGATTCAAGAGTTGACTAAATGTCAATAGAATTTTTTTTTAAATACGAGTGTCGTATTATCACCTGCATATAAATGTCATACTATAATATAAGACGTGTCATTTAAAATAACAATGGCGATTTATTATTGTTATAAAATTATTAATGTTAATAAAAAGTGCATTTGCTAACCTTAATGTAATTTTTTATAGTAGGACTATTGTGTCTTAAATTTTATACTGCAGTTTTAAGCACGTTGCATATTTAAATTTAAAAAAAATCGTTGTTATATTCGAGAGTAAATTCCGTACGTTACAATACTTATTTTCTGGTGGTTTAAAACTAGAAAGCAATTTCAGTTTTAAGGACAGATATTGATTATTTGTTTCGCCCTATAAGAGCAAGACAATGGAAATATGGATAAGTTAATGATTTGATTTTCAAAATCAATGTGAGGAAAAATGTTACCCTTTCCACAGAACCCCCAAATAACGTTCTTAGTATAAAAACGTCAGCCATTATACAATGAAAATCATCGTTTGATTTTAATATTCAATGACCTTTTTTATGATCGCGTTAGAAAATATTTCACCTTTTATATCACGAATGGTTTGATAATGGTTATTATGGTAAACTTAGATGCGTGTGGTATATAAACCGATTTATGAAGTTATCAACCCTACGGTTTGAGCCCGTGAGAACTGCAACCAAAGATAACTACAAAAAAAATTGTACAATTGATTGTACGATGAAATTTTGAACATTGCGTATATGCATAAACTGTTTGAAAATATATGTTTCTCGATTATGTATTGGTATATTTATAGCGTTTATAAAAATTAAGATGTTTATATGCGTAAACATTGACGCACTTGCGGTGCTAGATTTGCAGGATACGCCATGTAAAATTATTTCCCAGATAATAGACAAAAACCACAAGAATATTTACTAAGACCGCTTATTGTGCATAAAATGATTGTTTATTTTATACGGAAATGAATGGATATATTTGAAAGTATATTTACGTATATACAAAGTAAATAGCGTCTGACAGTCTAAGTGACAAATAAGTGACGTTTTACCTTGATGTGTGGACATTCTTTTCAAACATTCTTTTGACGTTTTACTGACAAAAAATGGTTTTGTTTATTATTATTATACCCGCTATAAATGTGAATTATTTAATTAGCGTATGAACGACAAATAAATTAAATACAAGTTAGTGATCAATAGCTCTTTTCAGAGAGTTTGAGAGTAAAATATAATTCTGTAGAACTAAAGCTCAAAAATCCGGTATCAGAAATATTATACAATTCCGGTCGAATAGTAAATGGTTTTAACATATGTTGAGCTTCAAGTGTTAAATTTGATAAATGAGAAAACAATGATTCTGCTGCTGCAATCATGATTTCGAATATAGAAGCAACTTTTGCAAGTAGTATCTTAAGAACTTTTTTAACATTTTGCAAATCGAAATTCTAAGACAGAATAAATAAACTTTACATTTTTGCCTGCCATTTTATTGTACCCAAAATAATGTATGCATGTGTATATTTAAATATAAAAGCTCATCAACGTTGACCACTGGTCTTGTATACCAACAAATTTTTGATTGAATGAATAAAATATCATATTAATTAAATCTAAATTCATGTCGTTATCAGAAACTAATACGAGTAAAATCTTTAACAGTTTTACGGAAGGAAAATTTCTTATTTAACATCAAACAGCAATGCCAAAAACATCCCTGGCTTTTCACCTACATATTTCGCCCCTGTTTCACATATCTACAATATTTGACAGGTCTAAAGACATTTTCTGAAGGCTGTCAGGGGTTGTCACTTGGCAAAGGGTGAACTTTGGGCCGTGAATGAAAACAATATTGCTCCGTTTAACAGCGTCTAAACAGCTGGAATTGATATTTAATTTGAGACTAAAGTCATTGCACATTTTTCAACCTTCGTCGATAAACTATTTATCATCTTTAATAAATAGTAAGTCTTAGTTTTTTTTTTGCGATTCCAGCATAAATTATATAAGATTAGAAATCGAATTTCATGTGATGATATATAATAAATTAACTAAATTATATTTTCATATGTGATAAGAGCTCTTTACTATTGAGTTATTCAAGCCCAAATAAGATAAATATTCTCTTTTATTTTTCGGGTGTTATTAATTTATAGTGAAGTTAAACAATTGTGAAGATATCATATATGTCAAACCAAAACTAAAGTCTAAGCTTGTAAACTCTAATATTGTCCCTGCAACCTTCTATTTCAAATAATGAAGAGCTAAAAGTCAAAAAGAAAAAAATAAATTCATTATCATATGTCGAGGTCGTATTTTTAGGTAATTTTAAATACTAATTAAAAAAATAATAATTACATGTATTTATATGCTCAATAAATTATTCTTAACCCAACTAAGCATTGGTATAAAAAACGTTACGGCATTGGTATGTAAGCATTACCAGTAGTTGCAAACAAATAAAATTTCATTTTAAAACTTGTTTTAAAAAGAAAAATATTTTAATGATTTGCATTATTTTAATTTACTATTGAAAAAATTTTGTGCGGAAAATATTTTCCGAGTATCTGCAGTAAAAAGAAAAATATATTCCATAACATTATTTAACAACTGAGAGTGACATCTCGAAAAGCTGTATCTACAAAACGAAAACGAAAAAATTGAAAAAGGAAGCTTCACGGCACGAATACAACTTTGTGCAGGAAAAGCTCAGAATTAAAAAAAAAAACTGTCAAATTGAAGTTTATAAAATAAATTTAATAGTGATTTTACTAAATTGAGATGTTATCAAGTTTTTAACTTGTATGTTTAAGTTTTTTTTATCTTAAAGCATGATAACGATGTGTGTTACAAGTAAATGATATTATGTAATTTCAATCATTCACCGTTGCGTTTTTTTAAATGCTTACTATATTATGTGTTGACTTGTTTATTTTCACAGTCAAATTTACTAATATAAATGTTATCTTCTTAAGAGATTAGTTTTTTATACCCAATTTACGATCGTATTTACAATTTTACGCAGTCATTGTAGTTTGTTTGCTTAGTGATATCAAAAACTTTTATGTATATATGATTAGATTATTTATAACTGTAAAATACTGCAGGTGTTTTTAATAGTTTTTTTAGTGGTTTTACGCGATAGGTCTGATTGCCATATTAATAATTGTCAAACACTACAATAACTGAACGCGTTCTTTTAAAACAATTCACAACAATAAAATAACAGTAAATAAATCAAAACGTGTATCTAGTTTTAATATAAATGGTTCATGAACTATCATAGTTATGTGCTATAAACGTATAAATACGGTATAGAATTCTTTGAATGTAGTGCACGCCATAGAAAATGAGCGTATGTTATATATACGGTCTACGTTACACTCCTTAAACATACATTAAATCAAATTTTATACAAATAGTGACATCTCTTAATTCGTCATATAATCACAGCCAGAGTTGATTTTATCTTTGCTATATGTCAATTATACTGCTGCACATATATGAAATTAATACTAGTAATTTTCTATTAAAATTGTAATTATGTTGGAAACGCATCAACATAATATAAACATGTTTTAATGTATACACAAATCCTGCCCTCTAATGGTATTTTATTATAATTTGTTAATGGATATTGTTATACCGTGGATTAATTAAAAAAACTTATAAATTTCAATATAAAACCACGAATACTCGATGTGTATTGCAATAAAAATGTCTAAAAATTTTGTTTCCTCAAGGAGATTTTGTGCAGTAAAATACAATCGCCACACACTAATCGTTCAAGGAAACCAAAAGCATCAATCATTAACATTTAATACACAAAAAAACATATAAACTTCTGTCGTGTTTCGAAAATTCCCTGACCGTCATCAAAATATTTAACAATCACGAATTTCGGACAAAAAATACATTTGAGCATTTTATTTATAAAACTATTAGCAAAAAATCTGACTCGACTGAATAAATTAATCCATACTTTGAAAGGTATATTAGTTAATAATGAGGAAAATTTGAAGTGTCACCTTAGAATCCTGCATATAACTTTTAGACTATCGGAAATTGCTTGGAGTTTGTTTTTGCATTTCAAATTAAGGAAATTTGCCCAGGAAGTTCTTCATCTTTTGCAATGATGTCATGAAATTAGAAATATTTTAACCGGCGTTCACTACTATTTTAAGATTAAAACAAGATTTACTAGAGAATAACCTCAAAATAAAATATCAAATTAAATTCCCGCAAATACTCTTTTCACCATGCATCAACATAAACAAACAGAATATATATCATCGATTGTATAACTCCATATTATACGTTATATTGCTTTAACCGGAACATACTATAAACTATCAACAAACACGATGCGTTATGTACTAAACGTATTTTATTTTAGTTTCGTTGCAGGCTAAAGTTCGCGAACTGATGGAAGTTTTTTAAGGGTTGATTATTAGTCAGTTTGAATATTCAAATAGTTAATGAATTATTCGAACAATATCCATTAATGTATACTTTATTCAACCAACGAAATGATAAATTTATTTTATATCGCTTTGTAATGATTATTTTTACAATATTACACTCATTCAAGACACGAGATATGACAAGATGAAGTTTTAAAATATATTATCATATTCAATTTTCGACAAACATTTAGAATCATATAAGATTGAGGATATGTTGTATTTCAATTATTGAAGCTTTGTAAGATTCCACATGTTTTATCACTAATGATCCGGGTTTCGCCTTTCAGCATCTTCTGATACAAACGTATGATAAAATACCTGGAGATGGATAGAGAATCATGAGGAATCGTCCAAAGCTTTAACAATTCAAATTTGATATTGAAATTCTATCAAGGACCATCAGTCGATATCAGGTATCTTATCACATGTACGTGCCTGATGATGCCGAAAGACAAAACACAGATCGTCAATGAGAAAGCATGTAGAATCGAACAAAGTTTCAACCATTAAAATTATATATTGTGTTGTGTGAAACTATTCAATATTTTTATCTATGATAGTTAACTTCGTATAAAATTATATAATAATTATCTTTATGATAAAGGTGTTATCGAATACATAATATTTTTATATAATAAACATGGTTTTTCATAAAAGTTATTTAAAATTGACACTTACTTAATTATTTAATTTCTTCGTTATAAATTACTTCCAAAAACGTTTGAAATTATTTGCTATATAGTTTATATTATTACACATCACTTTTCACAAATAACGGATTAAAAATATTTTACGTTTTACCACAATTTTGATTTGTTGGTTAATTTGATATTGCACTATCAATAAATCAATAAATTACTTTCAGTCGTTTCGATATTATATTCGTATTGAAAATACGATGTATCGTCGTAATAACTAACGTGCTCACACTGTAACGGCGTGCTGCTCACTGCCTTTATGTACGTTGGACTATCGTATTTATGACATAAACTCGGCTTATGATATGCGAAAAGGAGGTATATTGTAAATATTCTAGAATGGACATACAGGTTCGCAAAACAATAAAAATTAACCCGTAATCAATATTCGATAAGATAAAAAAAATTGTGAAAACATTTACAAATACTCCGCGATTTGTTATCTAGGAAAATTTTTCTTTTTAAATCGTTTTTGGAAACAATCTAATATTTTTCAGAAACTGTAATTTTTTAACTGTTTTCTGCATAGCAAAGTGCATATTCACTTTTCATTTATTAACAGGGAAAACTGGAAAATCGAGTACTACGTAATTTTCCTGGTATTTTGGGGATTTCGGAAAAACTTGTTGCGCTTAAAATATTGTGTTTTTTTTTTATTCAAATCTACAAGTATTGCTTATCTATTTTACTATTTAAATGACGTCAAACAATAAACAATACGAAATATTCTTAGATTTGATTAAGAAAATACTTTTTGAGTAAATATTTTTTATATTTAATGAACGCTGGGTTTTTTATGACAACAATAAAGATTAGAATGAAGAATAGTTCTTTAAATTTGATATCTTATTCTGATAATCGTCGATTTTAAGCCCACAGGATATGCTCTCATTAAAGCTCTTTCATTCCAATATCCATGTGTCAATTATCATTAATAAATGATTTATCTAAGTGGTCATCTGAGATTTATTTTTGGTATGACAATCAAAAGACTTTCAAAAAGCTTCCTGTAACTTTAAGGTGTTAACTGTTTGGTGGAAATGCATGATATTTTAAGTAGTAATAACACATTTCTTTATTTTTATATAGTTCTCTTCTCAACTGATAGGACACAAACTAAAAACAAGCACTACTGTAAGTGTAATTGGAAATAGTACAAGAATTGTATTGTTATAATAATAAAAAGCTTAAGCTGTTCTTGATGAAGCACAATGTCCATTAGATGTTATATAGTACTTTACAGTTGTTCTTAGATGTGTAATACTAAAGTCTTCTAGCACTATGTAAATTAAAATTTGTAAATGGTGCAGCAATATGCAAAATTTTGAGAAACTTTGGTTGAAAAGCAATATTAGCTGAAATTATTTTTTAACTATTGTAGATCATGTTGCAACAATGTAATACTTTTACTGTTGTAAAAACGAGTGCTATAAAAGAAGCAATTCAAAAAAAATAATTGATTATTGAACCCGAAATCTCTTAGCCAATAATAGAACGCTTCAAATATTATAAAAAAGTCAAGAGAGAACGTTTTTTAATGGAACATTCGGGTTTGAAAAACTATTAATTTTTAGCACACGTTTTTACGACAATGGGACGAGCACTTGTTCAGTCGTCTACATTTCCAGTACACGTGTAAATGGTGCTTTTTTTAATTAAACATAGAAAATATATGACTATTCAACTAAAACAGCTAAACCCACTGAATGCTAACGTCTCAACTGTTGAGACAGCTGATTTTACTTTGTTAATACTCGATAATATATGAATTATCAGTTGAAACCTTTTTATTTTTTTTATACCTGCTACTTGTTGAGTTAAAAAATTGCCTGATTTTTCCTGACAAACTCTATAATAATTGTTTCAAGCCAAAATTATTCTATACATTTTTGAAGTCTTGGTGTTGGAATATCATTTAAACAGCTCAGCAGGAAACGTGTTAATACTATGTTGCTTTAACTCTCCTTTTTGGAGATAGTAAAGATTGATTAATAGTATAGAAAATGGATTTTTTGAGGTTCAAATATTCAGAAGAAATCCAGATATTTGAAAACACGTCCATAAATTAATTCAAAATTATTCCAAAAAAAAAATGGTGCTATGATTCGAATACGTGCGAAGGCTGCGGTTAAAAAGAACGATACTGATAATGACAAATCTGGAATTAAGCTTTCGAATTTGGTGGCAATGAGTATTGATTTTTTTTTTATTGAAAGACTATTTGAATTATGCTACTTCCGCATTTTTTTAACAATTAGGACCAGTTTTGCTGATTGCAAATAATATCGAATACTTAAGTACGATTCAATTCGTACTTTTTTTTTCAACATCTTTAACACCTAAAAAAATATATATTATATGAGTGTTAAAAAAGTCAAGAGCATGTGAATAAATGAGCCTGGGAATTACTTATAATCTAAAAATCAGTTACAGGAAATTTTTAACCTCTTTATATCTATGTCCTGTAGAACATCGATTATATAGATTTTTGATTATTCGGATTAGTCAATATAAACAAAAATATTACGAGATTGCTAATATGTAAGTGGGGAATTGTGTCCACTGATTACGTACATGATGTAATGCAATCTTAAATTTTTGATCGTTGCATTTGTATTTTACACATTTGCTCCATCAATTCCTGTGTAAAATATGGGTTAGTAATCGCTCAAATTCGATACGCATTGAACGATTGTTCTAAGACCACTCTTTTACCCAAAAAATCTTTAGCATCAAGATGTTAAAATAAAGGATGTGTCACCATAATGGTGTATACCATTTCACTATTCGCAATTTGACAGCATCGAAAAGAAAGATGATCGTGACGTATACAGGTGATCGACATATATTAGTTTTTTCGTTAAGAATCCTTTGTGATAGTTGATATCTATAGATATTACAATTTATAGTTTTATTGCGAGTAAGAAACAAACTAGGTCGTTAAAACAGGAGTGTAGATGTATTGTGTACCTTTTCTAAGCAACTATATATAGATAAGCAAATGTTCGTTTAAGCATAGTTCTGACGATGGCGTGAGCCGAAATAGCTATCAAATATATTTAAAAAAATAATTTTATAGAACTAAATTACATTGGAATTATAAATACATCGGAAAGGGTGTCTTCATTCATCCATTCAATCGAGGTTATACGAACGAAGAAAATGAAAAGGAAAAAAAAAACAAGTAATATTCCTCAGAATTGCAACGAATAATTTCGCTGCAAAAGACCATATGCTTAATTCGGTTCTTTTATATTTTTTTCACTGACCGAACTTTCCGTTGCAATTTATCCCTAACAAAACGACGCCGGGGAACGTGGCTGATAGCTCGTACTCACGCATGTTTGTATAATATAACATTGCAATAAATAAATTCCACTCAATTGTGCGTTGCCAGACGGAATAACATCACGAAAAAACCCTACAATTTACAATGAGACAAATAAAACAGTCGCTTTTATTCATATCAATTCTAAAATACCCTGTATCGCGGTTTAGAACTGCGTGTAAATCGTTTTACACCGCGCCCTGTGGGATTTTCCAAAGCTGTAAGATACAATACGGATATTCAGATGGACTGACCTTAGACTTGAAAGTAAAAGTTACATGCAAAGCTCGCAACGGTTTTGATGTAAAGATTTTAATTGTTTATGATTAAGGAGTGTTGATGCGTGAGTAGTTATTTTGTTTTTAATAAATGTCAATGATGAAAAGTGAAACATCCTCCAACACTGTAATACAAAGGATGAGAAACTTTTTATCGAAAGACCACATACATGCAGGTATTAAAAATTAATAGCGAGTAAATTCTGTTTATATATTCATTAGTTTCTACCGTGAAAAGAAAACTTTATTTGAGGTGTTAGTTTTATAGTTGAAATAATTAATTGATTGAATTGCCATTAACTTGGTAGAACTCCATTATAACACGATGAAAAAATAGCAATGTATTTTAGTTCTACGCCTATAGTTCTGACGATGCGTGAGCCGAAATAGCTATCAACTATATCTTATTAATAATTGTGTAGAACTAAAATACATTGCTATTTTTTCACCGTGTTGAAATAGTTAAGTCTGCATAAATAAATGTTCATCGGCGAATCAATCTTTTTTTTTTTAATTTAAAAAAAATAATAAGCATAGTTTACTTTCTCTAGAAGTTATATTATAAGCTAGTGGTCACCAAAAAGCACATAAATTCTAAAATTTACAGTACCTGATATTAAAAACTAATTTATAATCTAAAATACATTAGTTGCATTTGCAATACTGTTAGAAGTGTAGAGAACTTGTTTATCGATTAGTAGATTTTTTATTGTTTTTATCAAATATTATACAATTGACGTAAATACACGTAATAGATATTCTTTACTCATAAAATTTCGGTTAATTATAAATAAATCAAAAGTGAATATTAATACGTTGAAAAAAATATTTTTTCGTTTCGAAAAGCGGGAAGAATTGCTTAAGTCGGTTCGACCTATTGTTGGACCATTGTACAATAGCATTCCGACTTGGTGTCTACTAAGTCAATATATGGTGCAATTTGCAAATTTGCGTCGTCTTATGACGAACGTACTGATCTACATATGAAGGCATACGACTTTAAATATATTTATGTACAATATGCACACTTAAGTGAAAGCCACCGAGTTTTGGGCCATTGTTCACGAGACAATCTTAACATTTAAATAATTTAAGCGCTTAACGTGGATACTGAATAATAAAACCAGATGTATGTGGTTCTTGAAAAAAAATTTAAAACATAATATTAAGATTCTAAATATGAACGCTTTCAAAATTTTGTTTTTTCAACCGTTTTATGACTTTTTGTTTGAAGGTATGGAAGTCAGTGATTTATAAATATTACTCTCATCTTCATAACCCTAAAATAGGATAATCCTATCCTATCCAAGAACCATTCTTGAACATCTGATAATCAATGAAATTCTTAGAAAAACTTCTGTGTGGTTCATTAGTGTGTTTATACTCATTATGCATTTGGACTGAACACCTTTAAAACTAAAATTAATTATTGTTCTGTTCCTTCATATTTAACGTTTTTTCACTAGGGGCACACTTATGTGATTCCTAGATTACATGGTTCATAATATAACTACACCATAATGTTTTTAATAATGTAAAATATAAGCTCAAAGCTTTCATATATACGAGAGCTTAAAAATTAATAAAGTTTTATTTGTATGTATCATTCCAAAGATTATTATCTCTTCAATAAAATATTTAGCGTCGAAATAATAACACTTTAATATTAATGAAAAATAATAACGAATAATTATTTACAATTATTAAAAAAGCTATTTTTTAGTATAATAGAACAAAGAAATCGGCGTATAATTGGTTAGACAATCAAAGTGGGCCACTTTTGACGTTCCGGCCGCAGCTTGAAGATAGCTGGTCAGTACATTAAATAATGGTTATCTTTTTATTGTTTTCAAATGAGGAAAATTAATAAAACAACTAACTTATACCCTTTATATCCTTTTGATGAAATAGTTTCTTTTATGGTATTGTGTCTATAAGGAAATGTTGATTCAACCAACAGCTAGATAATTTAAGCATGTGACCGGATGACATAATATTTATATGTTGAATGTTCCACCATTCATAAAAATACTCCTTTCGTTAAATGTTATGAGTTGTTCAGATATGTTTTACTTTATTATATGTGTACTTGTGATAAAATAATTAGTCATGCAACGATGACATGACAAGTAATTAAAAAAATATATTCTATGTTTCTGATGTATGAAAATCGAGTTGAGTTTGTCGTGATTTTGTATACAATAGTCTTCTTAATAATATCACAAATAGTGAGAATTTAAACAAAATCAAATAGGAATAAAATATTACACACACGAATATAATAACAAAAAATTACGTAAATACGTAAAAAAATCGTGTGAGAGCTAATTTTTTACTGAAATATATATTATACAATATAATAAAGTCGTATGCTTTTAGTTCTGATAATCCAAATAAATAATCTACAAAACTGAAATAATTTTTGAAATAATCATTATGGTTCATTCATTTTGTTGGCTTACAGAGTAAAGGTTAAATTAAAAATTTGATACGATATCAATTCGTTTTCACTTTAAATATTTATATATCTTTGGGCAATCTGAGAGACTGACAGTCATTTGACAGTTTATAATGTTTATATAGTATAATATATAATACGAAATAAGAAAAATATATACGCCAAGCCTTGAAGCAATATTGATTATCAATATAATCTGTTTACCAACTTGAAGACGCTAAAAGGCGAAACCCGTGTAGCCGATGAAAAAGTATCTATACATATTCCAAGCTTCGGAGTTTAGGTAAAATTTGGTGATTTCATTGTATAATATTAAATTGAAATTGAAATCAGAGTTATATTGTACAATAGATAAGCCAAAATTTGCATTAAGTTTTAATTCGTCCATCTATAAACATCGGTCAAACTGAAGTCCACGGGTTGCAATGCGCTCCTTTTAATAATCGTGCACCTAGTACACATAGTTTCAGTTGATTGAAGTATGTATACCTTAGAAATAGCCAGGAAATTGAGATCCTGTTTCACACGGTCCACGTAAGTCCAATAGAAGAAATAAAATGATACATTTTACACAGTTATTTATTGTTCATCAGAAAGTCACTTCAATTTTGTTCACTTCTAATAAATAACTGATGTTTTTACATTATAATTTATAAGGTTAAGAAATCAGTCAGCTGTTTTTTTGTAAAGTGAATTTACCAAATATTGGTATGAATTTTTAATTTAAAGTTACTGTACAAGGATTGCGACTCGTGATTCGAATCTAAGTCATTTTTGCAGGCACTGACATGCGAGATGTAATGAATCATATGTGTATATAAATATATTTTAGCACGGTGAAAAAATAGCAATGTATTTTAGTTCTACAAAATTATTTTTAACAAATATAGTTGATAGCTATTTCGGCTCACGCCATCGTCAGAACTATGCTTAAACTAACATTTGCTTATCTATATATAGCTGTGCAGAAAAGGCACACAACACATCCTCTCTCCTGTTCCAACGGTCTAGCTTGTTACTTTAACACACTGGCACTAAATTTTCAAAATTCTAAATGAAACAATAGGTGTCTATGACAATAAGATTATATGTGGGACGTAAGTGATCCTTCTGGAAGTAAATCAGACCACCCCTTCGTGCAACGGCTGGACAAGTGGCGATGCTATTATGTTAGTTTGGTCGTTAAGAATCCTTTGTGATAATTGGTGTCTATTGATTTCTAGCTGTTCTAAAGCCGTCATTCTCCGACCCTTACTACAAAGATGCAAACATTTAGGGGCTGAGTTTGAATTTATAGTATGTGATTCATTAATTGCAATCCCAACGGTCTACCGTTGGGACTGGAGAGAGGATGTGTTGTGTGCCTTTTATGCACAGATATATATAGATAAGCAAATGTTAGTTTAAGCATAGTTCTGACGATGGCGTGACCCGAAATAGCTTTCAACTATATTTGTTAAAAATAATTTTGTAGAACTAAAATACATTGCTATTTTTTCACCGTGTTATAATGGAGTTCTACCAAGAGAATGCCAATTCAATCAATAAATATATTTTAATACACAAAAATTTTATCGTTCGCAAAATGATAAGTGATTCACAATCACATGTAGTTGTAGGTTGACACAGTTCGTTTGAACATTTCTTTTGATTCGTTCACAACTCTTCTCAGCATCAAAAATATAATTACTTAGATTCGTTGGTCTGCGAATGACGCATGTCTATTGATAAATGCAACACTTTGAAAAGGATTCTCAAACATGTGCGTAAATTGTTTACTTAGATACTATTGACGCATTCACAATACTATTATAGTGTTTCTTATACTTACATTATCGATTTATTAGTAATATTAATTGGGAATTCCAACAATTATTCCGCGTATCTGCAATTGTGATAAGTGCATAATTGCAGGCAAATCATATAATTTAAATATTTAATCGGCCCGTATAATAAACGTGATTGTTTAACACGAGCGTTAAATAGATGTTAATTTTTCAACCGTTTAAAAAATGCACATATAAAAAGGTGATACTCAAATTAATTGACAAACTAAAATTGACTCTTTTTATCAAGCGTTTAACCACGAGGCCGTATTAAAAGTGTCAAAAATATATGGGGATCAAAACTAATTGAAGATCTGATATTTACTTATTCATTCAAATAATGAAAAAACAAATCACTATATTCAGTCATATTTGTTAACTCTTTGATGCGGAAGCGTTTCATTCTTCTCTTCAGTGTTACCGAGTTTATCTACATTAGGCTTCGTTACATAACCCTATTTTTAAAAAACCGATTTCGCTTACAACACATTGAAAGATTGATAAATTTTAATTTTTGAAATTGCGTGTTTTGAATAATTTGCCAGAAGGTCATAAAGAGCGCTGGTTGAACATTTATACTTAACCAATATTGATAAATTATAATTTTTTATTATTATTTTAAATTACAAACTTTAAATATTGCAATGGCAATATTTATAT
The DNA here is from genome assembly GCA_028555115.1 of Himalopsyche japonica. Taxonomy (NCBI): domain Eukaryota; kingdom Metazoa; phylum Arthropoda; class Insecta; order Trichoptera; family Rhyacophilidae; genus Himalopsyche; species Himalopsyche japonica. The sequence continues at coordinate 251,371 of JAHFWJ010000425.1, read as the reverse complement.
AATTGATTGAATTGGTATTCACTTGGTAGAACTCCCTTATATAAATGTGAAAAAATAGCAATGTAATTTAGTTCTACAAAATTATTTTTAAAATATAGTTGACAGCTATTTCGGCTCACGCCATCGTCAGAACTATGCTTAAACTAACATTTACAAACAAACTAATATATGTCGGTCACCATTATTGACTCCTCTGACAAGTCTGTCTTTGTTTCTGTAATGGAACATTTCCGTGCCATATGTAAACTTATTTATACAGCCGCCTTTTTAGTTTAATTTAGAATTGTTAATTTTATTACGAACAGGAAACAAGCTAGGTCGTTAAAACAGGAGAGAAAATGTATTGTGTACCTTTTCTACACAGCTATATATATGATAGATAAGCAAATGTTCTGACGATGGCGTGAGCCGAAATAGCTATCAACTATATTTAAAAAATATATTTTTTAGAGCTTAAATACATTGCTATTTTTTTCACATTTATATAAGACTAGCACAAGAAGTCAATAAATTTCATTGCTCTTTGTAGGTCCTATTTTAGCTTAAGGATGAACAACATGAAACTAGGTCTGAATCATCAAACGTTAGCTTAAAAATTATCTATATACATATAAATGAATGTCTTTCTGTATGTCCTTTATAAACTCCTACACCATTAATCCAATTGCGATAAAACTTTGTCGAATTATTGCTTTGACTACCGGGCAAAAGATAGGATACTCAGAATTGGATTTGATTACAAAAATTAATTGAATATTTACGAAAAACAAGTTTTCATACCATACTATTGTAATATAGAACAGCCATTTATGACACATTGTATCCATAGCAACGCCGAAAACAAGAACGACGCAAATCTGTCACATTCACTCACCTGTAGGTACTTACGTAAGGTACTGAATATTTTGAAACAAAGTTCGATTTTCGAAAAAAGTATTTCAATGTTCTATTTTTTACCGACTTTTTTGTTTTGGTTTTATGTCACATGACAGAACGAATTGAAATAAATATTACGTATAAATCGTGCGTGATATAGAAAGAATTTGTTCAATATATCGATTATTTTTTTTTATTTTTCAAAAGTGAATTTCAAAACGTAACATTCACTGTGAAATCAATTATGCCACCCAAACGAAAAGGAATAGGTCAGAGTACAACTCAAGCACGAAAGAAAAGGGTGAAACAATGAGGTTGAAGTTGATAATCGTTGGATTGTACCGTATTCACAGCTTCTCTCAAAAACGTACAAAGCACACATTAACGTCGAGTATTGTAATTCAGTGAAATCCATCAAATACATTTGTAAATAAGTCAACAACGGAAGCGATATGGTAGTTTTTGGAGTGGGGAAATTCAACTGCATCTATCGATGAAATCAACCAATATCAACTGGGACGCTACATTAGTAGCAATGAAGCAATATGGCGCATTTTATCATTTCCAATTCATGAACGGTATCCACCAGTTACTCATTTGGCAGTCCAAAGAATAATAGCATTTTCATTCTCTCCGAGTCAATATTTATAATAATACAATAAGCGAGCAAAATAAAAGACTTTTGATTCTTATTACTGTTTAATATAATATTACTTATTTTTTAACCGTACAAAAGTAACAGGTATTAAAAATAACATATATTTTTGCGGTTTTAAAATAATAAAGTTAATATTCTCCCATGAAATAGGATATGACAAAAGTTCATAAAGTAAATAATACGAAAACACTCCTTGAACTTCAAATTCAATAAAAAAAGGCGTGGATTAGAATAAGTTTATTTTTTTAATAAAGCTCTTAGTGTGAAAATTGTAAGAGGCAATCAAAGGTTAAAATTTTTTTTTGCTGCACCATTGATCATATTATATATGAATTGTTTTCGATGTCTATCAGGACTTATTTCTTCAATAGGATACCCTGATTATAAAATGCATCATTCGTGTCACTCTGATAAAAATAATTTCGAATTAACATTTTTCTTTCAGCAACTGTGACTTCTTGGTGCAAATGCCTTACGTTAATTTAAATTATCAAAAAATCTCTCATGATCAATTTATCTATCCAAATTTGACAATGCAATGATTTGTTGCGAGATAATATTTATCACGCAAACAAAACGAATGATTCTTGAATATACAAGAATACACACAAAACGTGTGTAAATGAATTTTATCATCCTCTGTGTGAAATTAAATACATACTAAATGTTATTCAATTATTACTTTTACGTGCCAAGATAGTGTGATTAATCGATCCGATATTAAGTTGGAATATCATGATCGTCTATTCTTATTAATAATTTTTATCTGAATATGATATATTTAATAAAATATATTTAACATTCTGTATGCAAGTAACAATTTTCTTTATAATCCAAGTTGGATGGTCGATGTATATAGTTACCGAGGGTAATATTTTATTTTCTGTTGAGACAGGAAGTCGTTTATGTCCGGGGAATATTCCAGAAAGTGTACACAGTAAAATGCACGTTTACATTTTACCAAGACATAGGGACGTCTCCAGGGAGCGGTTAAGAACAAGAGTCCAGAAACCGAGAAAGTCCCGGGAAACTAGAACGTCAACAATATAAGATAACAGTGTTTGACATCTATCCTTCGGTTAGTAGAACTCGTGTGTTTTTGATAGACGTGTTCAACAGAAACGAGCGTTTCCCGATAAAATTAAACGAAGTAATTTCCGATTATGCTTACGTCAATAATCTCTAATTGACCCGAATTTCCCAGGAAAGGGTTAGGTAGAATTACTACACGCGGTGTGAAATGAGCGAGCGTATTTATCTACTTGAATTTCCGTCGGAAACACGTGGACTTTATCTTTTGGCTCGCGGTTACGAAGGTGAAGAACCTATGTAAAATACATATATATTGGTTATCAGTATTTTCGTTTTAAATATTCATTCTTTTTTCTTGCTAATCAACAATGGGAAAAAGTGACATTTGGAATAATAAATTAATTAATTAAGGAAATTATCAAAATGTCAACTCTAAATACCGTGAAACACAAACAAATAAACCACAAGAAAAAACTATTTTTACAAATTAAAACTTTTACAGCCATACATTTTCCTGCTTGATAACCTATATGCATTCACATCAGCGACCACTTTTTTTTAATTTCCCGGTACTAAAAATGTGATATTAAATTGACCCACTGAATTTTATTCGGTGAAAATATTTGTGAATTGAGTTTTGCCAGTTCTGTTGAATCTGAGTAATAGAATGCCTGATGATGCCGAAAGGCGAAACCTGGATCCTTAGTAACAAAAAAATGTGGAATCGTAAAAAGTTTCAACAAATAAAATTTGATATTTAAATTCCATCAAGCACCTTCGGTCGACATCATAAATTATGAAAATATTTGTGCTTACTCCAAATTTTTTATATTTAATTAAATAATTGTATTATTGATATTGAATGATAAAATCCAATGCATTTTTCTAAAAACTAGGTTTGGTAACTAGACAATATTATTTATTCGATTGCGTTATATTCTTATTTAACAAATCCTCAGAAAGATGGTGCTGTAAATAATAAAGATTATTTTAATATTCTAAATTCAAATCTAAAAACTCCTTCTTTTGAGGTTAACGGAAAACGCTTTGTTATCTCATGTTATGAATTGAAATACGTGCGTTAGGAGACATGTTAATTCATGTTATTATACTTTCGGTTCGAGCAGGAAAATTGGAATTTTTGCTGGGAATCTTCGACGTTTCGCGGGAATCGATTAATTTTTTTTCAAAATAAAGCCATTTTAGCCAAAAATATTGACGACCTTTTTGAAATTCAGAAAATTTACGACATTAACAAAGATAAATTTTTTTCGATACGTGACAGGTTTTTTTTCAAGCCGCATCGGAATTCTAATTGTTTTTATAGACACAATACAGAATATATTGAAATTCTTTGCAAACAAATAATATTTTTTTTTTAAATAAATTTAAAAAAAAACTCAAGTCAATATTTTTCGTGCATTTACGATTTATGATGATTTCTTGTCTTTCAAATCTTTTGATGAATATTTATTTTAATTTATTATTTAATATCTATAACCTTATTATAATGCATATTATTAATAATGGCCTGCATAATATTATATTTTTAAACGTTTTATGTGACTGCTTTTTTTTAAATTCCTTGTAATTGCAATTTTATTTTTTATTTGTCTAATTACATAAACTTTCGTTGATCTAATAATTAAAATAAGTATACAAACATTGAACTTATCATTGTATATATCATTTATACTTATAACAAAATACTTTGTGGTGGTTTATGATATCGACTAAAGGCGCTTGATGGAGTTTCATTTTCAAAATTGAATTGTTAAAGCTTTGTACGATTCCACATATTTATTACTTCACCTTCATTAGAATCTGGTGTTTCTCATTTAAAAGCTGTTTTTAATTGATAAATTGATAAATTCAGAATATTAAAAACACATGAACAAATGAAATCAAATTAATAACCAACCAATAAAGATATTATCAACATTAAGTAGCATTAAAGATTGTAAGATTATTCTTACAAGTTCTATAAAAAAAACATGGAAATGTTTTTTTAATCTCTTTAAGTTAAGTGTGTAAATATAACTCTTCTGTTCTCGTCTGCCACATTAATATTTTATAAATTAATTGTTTCTGAAATTGCATATTAAAAACAATGTATTTTAAACATATCTAATGATGAAAGTTATGTTCACGTGGAAAATATTAGTTAAGGTAGTTCACCTTGACTAATCAAGTTGATTGCGCTTAAGTTTATACAAATCCTAAAATAACCGTGTGAAATTTAATCGTTTACGTTAAGTAAACCTAATTACGTTAACATTTGCCTAAATCAGCCTTACTCAAACTTTTTTTCCTCCGGGCCGCATTCCGATTTTTGCTTTTCTAGGGGGGCCGCTACATATTAATAATAAACTGTAATTGTAACACATACTTTAATATAACTGCATACATATGTATGTATTATGATGTCAAAAAACTATTTATTTTTTTGTGAATATTTATTTATTAAAGAAGACTTACCAGCATAAGAACAAGTATAAAATATTTTGGTAATAAAAAGGAAATTTTCCTGCCAAAAGTAGGCTCCTCGATACAACTTTAAAACTTTAAATTTAAGATGAAAAGAGAAAAATAAAATAAAAATTAATGAGAATTATCATATTGAGTCAAGCTTTGAACTATCTTCGTCAAATCAGGTACCTGATTACTACAGGCCACTCTTAATATATCATCAAGGTAAAAATCAGTAAGCCAATTTCTATACACTCTCTTCACATATTTCATTTTAGAATATGACGATTGTACTGAGATACGTAGATGAGATATTGAAAATATGTCTAAAACAACACCAACAAAATATTTGGTGACTATGATTATTTTGGGCCCAACATAAGAGCTATTTGGGCCGCAGTTTGAGTTTCGCTGGCCTATTTTTTTTAATTCACAGGCGATACATTGCATTAATACGGATTATATTGATCCCGGAAAACGAACGATTATTAAACGTTTTCTAATTTTTCCAGTCCTAAAAACAATATGAAGAGATTGCCTTTGTTAAATATTACATATTAATATATGATCAGGCATTGATTACACGGATAAATTAAAAAGTTTTCATCAATTTTATGTATCGCGTGAAAAAAGGATTGCATGTATATGCTGATATAACGGTAAAATAGTTGAATCATACAAATTAATCACTCCATTTTGATTTATTATTAATGAAATATAATATTCACTCAATCAATTGAACGAGACATTAAAATGTTTTATAAATTCTGGACCGTTCATCAATGATGCGTATTATTTTCCCACAATTTATGATTCACTTTCTGAAGTTAGTCATACAATGATAACTTGAATATTGTTATCAAACAGTGTGATGATGAGCAATGAATGAATGCTTTCAATTACTTGAGTATTAAATTTAACAGGCATGATGTATTGGGTCTTGCCCAGACGTAATGAGCTGACAGTCCTTAATCAGCAAAATTGAAAAAGAGAACAAAGTCGTCCTGTAAATGAATAACAATTCTCGACTTAAAAATAGTACATGTCATTATTACCAAGAAATGATAAGCAGTCACTCTATTGAAACAAAAAACATTCATTGTTGATAAAGTAACAGATGCAATAATCGTCACGTTAAAGATATGGGTTGCTATCTAATCGATTCATTTTTATTACAAAGGCATTTTTTTTAATACTACTTTTATTGAATTGTGACAACTTTGTACGATTCTACATGTATTGTCAATAACGACCTGGGCATTCAGGCATTCTATCAGACGGATGCAACAGAACTGACGTAAAATAAACAGTTAGCATCGTATATATAGCAAAGTTATTATTTACAGGAAAACACTTACCCCAAGGCAAGCAGTAAATTACAGCTAAAACGAATTTAATAATATAAATCTAATAATAATTAACACAATTGCCTGTGATAATTTTCATCATCGATCTTGTTAATGAGTGATTCTTGAACGGGTTTTTCAACAAATATCAATCAACTAATATTAAAATCACTTTTAAGGTGTTAACTGTCACTTCTAGATGGAAAGGCATTATATTTTAAATAATAAAAACACATTTTTTTAGTACTTATTTCCACAATATATTTTTTGATCAGGACCGGTTTCGCTCATCGCGAGCATTATCAACTGATGTATTTCTTAAATAAGACAGTAAGTTTAGCCGTACACGCTTCATTAATCACTTTTAAGGTGTTAACTGTCACTTCTTGATGGAAATCAGATCAGTTGATAATGCTCGCGATGAGCGAAACCGGTCCTGATCAAAAAATATATTGTGGAAATAAGTACTAAAAAAATGTGTTTTTATTATTTTTAATATTAAAATATAAACAGTTTTTTTTTCTTTTCATACGGAGAATACGATCTAGTGGTGAAACACAAGAATTCACGTCATGAGGGAGTTGGGAAGATTTAGTTGTTCATTGAGAATGAAGTTTGAATTTAATAACTGGCCTCTATTAATTTCTAGAATCTCCTGATGAAATAGTTTATGGTGCCCCGTGTTATGATTCAACAATTGAACCCCCTCATCCGCCTCAAATGAATGTCGCTCAAACACCTTCAGTCGATATCATAAATTATTATTTTTTTGTTCTATTTTTTTACATGAGAATAACCACCAAAATGTTAACAGTAGATTTTGATATTATATGATATAATCCACAAAAATATTTTAAAAACAAATAACGGCAATTTTAAGACGGTGAAAAAAATAGAAATTTATTTTAGTTCAACAAAATTATTTTTAAAAATATAGTTGATAGCTATTTCGGCTCACGCCATCTCCAGAACTATGTTTAAACTAACGTTTGCTTATATTTATATAGCTGTGTAGAAAAGGTACACAATACATCTTCTCTCATGTCCTCCTCGGTAGTATAGTGGTAAGTATCCCCGCCTGTCATGTTTTAACGGCCTAGCTTGTTTCTTTCTCGCAAAATAATAAAAAATTTCAAAAATTGTAAATGAAACTATAAAATGCGCCTATGACAATAAGTTTACATGTGGCACGGAAATGGTCTATTACGGAAGCAAATCAGACCCCTTCCCCCCCGTGGAGCGCTTTAATCAATGGGCTAAACAATATATTAGTTTCTTCGTTCGTTCGTTCGTTCGTTCGTTCGTTCGTTCGTACCAAGTGACTGCCAATTCAATCAATAAAACGGCATTGTTTTAATTTAATCAAGTCGGTACAAGTTATATATTGAAGCCGGGACTACGGGATGCCCCGTGGCGACTTTTTGGGCGGTCGTCATTCGGGACAATCCCATAAATGAATACAATTCTGACCATATAAGATATGTCCTGTATTTTCCAAACGTGATACGAATAATTGAATTCGATTTGTTATTGTGACTTTGCACTTTATTATATGCTGTGATAAGAATCAAACCGCAAATAATGTTAAGAGAAACCAGACTCCTGCGTCGCTGATTCACCCTTTTCCTTTTTCGTGTCCGCCGGAAAATATCCACTTTCACGGAAATTTCAAATTGAAATGGATATTTGTATTATTCGGGTCAATTATTCACAATATAAAAATTAAATACGTAGTCAATTACGTGAATTTAATAGGTCAATTAGTTTATATTGGTATTTTTGTACAAATTTAGGTCAACTTTCTAGAATTTATTTGCGATTTTGTGTCAAAATATAAGTTTTTTTAATGATTCATAAGTATATAATCATTCATGATTTTTAAGTAATATTCTACACAGCTATATATATTGTAGATAAGCAAATGTTCGTTTAAGCATAGTTCTGACGATGGCGTGAGCCGAAATACCTATCAACTATATCTTATAAAAAATTTGTAGTACTAAAATACTATAAAAAGCTATTTTTTCACCGTGTGATATTCTTTACATCTTTTAAGTACAATAGTGCATGGTTTAACGATCGATCCGTGCAGCTCTGTATCGGGCCTAGAATTTGAGGAGTAAAATCGATTCTTTTTATTAGTATTGCGTTATGGAAGGCGGCCGTGTAACAGCTGTATACACATAACGGGTGGAGGTTGGACAACCAACTTGTATTCTTTACATTTGCTTAATAATAATAAAAAAAAAATCCTTTCAAGCTTTTTTATATGAAACTGTTTTTAACCTTCATTGCTGATTTTCAATTTCTGTTTTGAAAAACTTTTTTGTTTGAATTCAAACTACTTGCGCAATTAATTTTCGACGAGTTATATTTCAAAAATTTGGATCTGAAATAATTCTTCAGTGTTTAATCGATGATCTGATTTGACCAGGAAACATTATAGGATAAGAGAAAAATTTGATGTCATTTTAGTTCCTATATTATATATATAATATTTGCACGATTCCACATTATTTGTCATATACGTTGTCTTTGGAAACCTTAAGGCATTATATCACACTGAAGCAACAGAGCGGAACTGAATAAAACAGAACTGTCAAAATAAAAGGGTAGATTCTTTATTAGCTCCATGCTAACTTACACTTTAAATGTATGTTTGTTTTTTTTTTGTCCAAGTTGTAATAAATAATAGAGGCAAGTCCTGTTCTAGAAAATATATATTATTAAGCTTTTATCATACTTGTTTAAGAATACATGCAGATGAATGTACGTATTGTGATTAATAGGTTTTTTCAACTATTATATTTGAGCATGAGCTTATACAGAATGATGACCCAAGAAATAGTTGTTTTCATGCTCCTTCATATGTTAAATAAAGTTGACCTCTCTAAAATTTAAGCACCTAACAAGAAACTAGTTTTCCTTAAAAACAACTCTTTTTGAGATTTTTGAAATTAGGAAAAAAAATAATGAAGGAATATTTGAATCATAGTGCCAAATTTATGTAGTCAATCCCCCCCCTTACACGTGAATACGAATGTACCCTTTTTATGAGCAAGTCGCTAAATCGATCTATGGGTTCATACATAACAGTTTATATGTGCAAGTAGATAAATATCATCGACATTCATTGATTGCAACACTTAATTTAGTTCCCAAACTCCAAAAATATAAAATAGTTCAGCTGTAATGCGGAAATTTCTTTTGGTAGAACGTTAAGATTAAAGAGAAAAACGACTTTCGGAAATGAAACACTTCGGTCTATCTGTCTTGTTTAAGAGTTTTGTTTTGAAGGATGATATTTCCGTGTGTTATTTATCAGAATGCATATTATTAAGACCACCTGCTACAGACTCACTGCCTTTATTAGGTATATTTATATTCAACAACAGTGTTACGAGCTTACAACTGCGATTCATTGACTTAAAACTTTTTTAGAAAGTACGCGATCAGTAATGTGTAGCACCTTTATGTACGAATGCAATGATTTTTTAATCAAATAAAGTCTACATTTTGCTTCTACAGGAATGTATAAATTTCGAACTAATAACATTAAAAATGTTAAGAAAACTTTGTTCTTTCGAAAACATCGTGTATGTCACTTCTCGGCGGAAACGCATTGTATATAAAAGAATTAAATAATATATCACTTTATTGATTGAATTTGCATAAACTTAGTAGAACTCCATTATAAAGCAGTGAAAAAATAGGTCTAATCAGGGAGTTAGCCGAAATATATATCAATTACATACCTTATAAATTATGTAAGAACTTAAATTCATCGCTATTTCTACAAATGTATAACAACACTATCGTCAGATCAATTACGATCAATTGATTCGGTAGAAAATCCAATCGATAATCGAACCGGTCCTGATCTTGATAATATAAAATTGTAGAATAAGTAATAGGCGCTGTGTTATATTATTTAAATATAATAAATAGCACGGTAAAAAATAACTTTTAGAACTTTATAACTCTGATAAGGTTGTAAGCCGAAATAGTAATCAACTTTATCTAACAAAATTTGTAGAACTAAAATAAATTGTTAATTTTTCACCGTATTATAATGGAGTTGTATTAAGTAAATGCCAATTCAATCAATAATAAATAGCAATCAAAATATTTTTTTTCAAATACACTTATCTGCCGGAATCATATTAAACAAACGATTTTAGTAACATTTTTTTTCAATGCTTTATTTTGAATTATTGGCAGCGATATTTAGATGTTACTTAAATAATTAATGTTATAATTGATCTTCAAATGAATGGTATTAAAAATATTTTTATGTTTGCATTGCGATGTATAATTTAAAATAATATCCAGTATCCGTATTTTAATAAGATAGGCGGCTATGTATTGAGACATTCACCACGCGAGCATGATTGATGCTGAGCGCCTGTATTGTTTGTTCAAACTGTTGAATCAAGAAACAATAGATGTATTTGCATACATCAATTGAATTAATATGTTTCATTGGGATTCTGCGCTTTTATTTTTCATAGTAATAAATAGTCATCTGCTCTGTCGATGCTTGCGTCATCGTGGGTAACCTTTTTTGCGGGTGATTAATACGCTATTGTTAGAAAAATATATTTATGGAAATATCGTGCATATTTTGTATGTAAATTATAAAAAAAAAAAATGTACCGGAAGATTTCATTTCAAGAAATAAAATACAAGAATATCATCTGTTCATTTTGAAGTACATTTTTGACAGATGTAAAAAAAACTGGATTGTTTTAAATTGTGAACGTGATGGAAAGTGTTCTTTACTTCAAAATAAAACACAATTTTATCTAGTGGAAATTAAGCTTACTTTTTGAAAAATCGTGTAAATTTAGCATATTTAAAAAAAAATTAACTGGGTTAAATTGGGTTTTGATAACAAATTATCAAATTTGAATCGTTTACACTTCCTTGATTTCATGTTTTATCGTTCAAATATTGGATTTCGCCTTTCAGCATTTTTCGGCATTTTTATACACAGATCAACCTTAACTCAGAGTTATAAAATAGTTTTTATTAATATTCAAGTGTTATTATAATCAAGTCAGCTTTAATTAAAATTATTCACTAAAATTAAATTATTTGTCAATATTTTTTGTACTTCGTCTTATAAGTCAATTAAACAATTCACACTGTTAACTGACTGTCAATTCAAGTCCATCCGTGTATATTATATATATATACTAAAATACTTCTTGAAATGATTTACAAAATAAAAAACCAACCCCGTTATTTTAAGATAAAGGTCATTCAATAAAACATCATTAAGCCAAAGTGACTTCTACCTTCAAAATCAATCTATTTTACGAACAAGATTTGATTATTAAAAGCAATCTTTGACATTTCCAGTAATTAACATACTATATAATATTATACGTTCTCACCAAAAATATTCACTCTAAAAATAAGATGCATAAAATTGTCACGTTGACCAGTAGTCAATGGAATGGTGTACTTTTATAACAATATAAGGAACAATTCTTTTTTTAACTTCTTCTATGCTTTCATGAAGTAGTTCAAAGTAAAGGATAAATTCATTTTTATCAGTCATATTTATAATATACAATTATCTATTGTAACACCAAAACCTCAAGCATTGCTGTCATTGTGGTTTAACTGTAATGTTTTATTAAAGATTTTTTGAAAATGCAATAAAAACTATTTGATTTCGCCGCCCGTATTGAAAATACCAGTCACCAAACCGCAGAATTAATGTGTATACTATCTATGCGTAAAATAGTAAAAAAGCGATAATGTCAGAGATAGTAAAACAATAATAGTAAGAGGAAATCGAATTCGCAGAACATTCAAAAATGAACTATTGTAGAATAAATAACTAAAACCTTTTTCGATCTTTTTTGTCACGAGAAAGATTCGATGATAATACGACTTATATATATGAAAAATAGTCTTTTTTTAATAGTTCTGACGATGGCGTGAGCCGAAATAGCCACCAACTGTATCTAATAAAAACAATTGTAGAACTAAAATACATTGCTATTTCTTCACCGTGTTATAATGGAGTTCTACTAAGTAAATACCAATTCAATCAATAAATAGTCTATTTAAGGTTATAACAGTCACTTCTTGCAGCATTATTTTAACCGGATGATTATTATACGATTATTTCGTGCTCACACGGTCGACCATTGATATTTGACGTGTTAACGCGTCACGTTTAAATGCACTGAATCTATCATATGTCGATTGTTATAAATCATTTGATATTTTTTTACGCACGGTGACATGTCTTAGAATCATTACAAATTACTTAAAAGTGACAAATTATATTAATATTATTATCTTGATTTACTAAGAATTTCCAGGCTTATCTGAAACAGGAGTGTGGAGTAAAAGAAAAACATGACTGCGACTCCACAGTCCTGAAAAATAAATAAAACAGCACCATTCTTTTGGCAGTATATCCTAATTTCTAATACATACCAATTATCAAGATCATTTAAATACGTTGAGAGTTAATAATTATCAGGTATACAAAACAAATACATAGTTTAAAAACAAAGACAAGTATTTATTGGCAATCACTTTACACAACAAATACACACAAACTAATCTAAACAGTTTACAAATTAATGACCTCATAAAATTAATTAATTTGCTCACTTAGCTTTAAAGTTCTAGCATTATTATTCAAAATTAACTTAATTCAAATGACTAATATAGATTTATGAACAATACCAGTTGGATGCCCTACTTCTTTATTAATAACATATTTATAAAACCCTGATCGTGGCCTTCGTATAGAAAAAATAGTTTGAAACTATTGTCAAGTTTTTTTTTTTTACCATAAGGAAAATAGGTAACTGATGAGTATTAACAAACACGTTTAATATCGGTAACCTTTAATCATTACTTAAAAGCAAACGAATCTAGTCATTAGACAGTGTGCTTCATTAATAATCTATTTTACATATATGAGGTGTTTTCGTAAATATAAATTAAGCTTTCAAATCAAGGATCGAATAGACTATACAAGGCCGCAATTTTATCTGATGCTTTAGCCTCGATGAAACATATAATATTATATTATATATCGTACTGTGAGTGTAAAACAAAGCAAGTGTAAATATTTCGATGTTGAGATTTTAATGTTAAACAACTGCAAAAAAATGAAGTTGCTAATGTAAAATTGGAGTAACTGAAAAATTTCAATTTTACATAAAAAATACACAGATAAATTGATTTTATTATAAAAAGATTTACAAGAATTGTAGATATAAAACATGACTATTTCCACATAATTCGGTTTCACAAACATACGCAGGTATTGTTCATTTATTTTGAAACCAGAGAAATAAAGGGTCTTTCAATAGGGACGCTCAAAATTTTCTAAAACGTAAATAAAATAAGTTGTGTGTGAGATATCTATTCACTTTTTTTTTCATTTGAAAGTATATTTTATGATCTTAAATATGGAATACAATGTTATGCAAATACCCGCAGCGGCTTTGCTTGGTGGCATATATTTGGGAAATTCCATTTTGAATGAGTTTGTCGCATGAATCTGATGGATAGCGTTTGTTATATTGACTTGGTTTACTATTGAGATAATGTTAAGTGTTATAGGTTTATTCGCAAAGATTTGCGATTGAAAATAGCCGCAAAAAAAGAAGTCTAAGGTGTAAATCTCACGATCTCAATGGCCAATTCCATGCCCTTAAATCACTCGAGCAGAATGTCCATCCAAAATTTATGATTGCACATGTTGTTCAACACTTTAACCTTCCATAATGATTTGCTGTAGTCTATTAAGTAATTAACAAAAAATTTGACTGATGTCATTTTAACAACATGCCTGCGATAACCTAAAAAATTTCACTCAACCGTATTGACTCTATACTTACCGCAAGCTTACTCTTTAATAAACACTTTTTTCCTAACAAAACAAAAAATTTAAGCCATATTTCCAAAATTGGTTACTCGCAGATGCGTTGGTTTAACATTCGCTATGCGATGTGTCACTTGAATAATTATTTGAACATGTGGTTAAAAATATTATGATTCATATCTAATACTCATTCAAGTGAGAGTCATTGTATCCTTTTACTGCTAAAGTTTCAAATTTCGAGACGGCTGGTTATGGTGTATTGATAGTTGAAAACATAAAAGTACAATAAATATAGCCTAAAAGCTTTCGAGTCTAAGCTTATTTTTGTGTCTAATTATTTTCTAATTTTTCTTGACAATCTCTACAAGATTGCATACCACGTATATTTTTCGATATATATTTAAAATTCCCAGTTTTGGTATATTCCTTCACAGCTTAACAGATAACGGGAAAAGTACCTTTAATTTTTGAAAAACCTTTTCGTAACATTCAATGTATCAATCAGCGCTGAAGAATGCATTTTAGCCCGTTCCTGGTGATCCACCTTGATACACGGTTATACACAAACACGGAATATTTCACAGATTAATTGAGTTTAGTAGGTGTTAATCAAACTTTTACAGAAAATCAAGCAATTAATATTTTAGTATAACTCGCCTCGTATACAAAAGTTTTAGTTTTTTTGATATCTTTTTTTATCTTTCTCCGCCCACCACTGCTGCCCTATACGTAAGTTTTGTATGGTAGTATTCAGTGGCGTAGCAAAATTTTTATCGATACAATTCAATTTTATTTTTATTTATATTTTCATAAGAACTCATAATAACCAGTAGACAAAAAATAATTGAAATATCATTCTGGATATTTTTTCTATGTCATCTATGTTATTTTTTACATTCCACACATGAATTACCACTAATTGGTGGACTTTATTTTGTGGTATTACTGGTGATAGTGCTCGTTGATATTTTCAACGTAAAACTTACACACTTTAAAATAAACCAACACCAAAAATAACGCCAATATATCTTGAAAAGAAATATTTTTTGTTACGGTACACGACTATAAACGTGCAATACAACCGGGGCGAAACCGTGCTTCCATCTACCTTTTATGTTAAAAGATCATAGAAAATTAGTTTTATTCATTCTATAGAATGTGAGTATATATTATATATAAAATAACTGAAAAGCATTTATCATTATTAAACATGTTTTTTTCCTTATATACTTTGAAGAAAATTGTGGCGAAATTTGTGGCTGAAATTTTTTTAAAAAAATGCGCTCCCTAGTTTGAGAAGCACTGGGCTAGAATGTTTCGGACCCCATTCAATATAAAATGGCATACAAAATAATATTGTATTGGTTCGATGGTACATAGTGATGTTGCTATAATTATGTAATTTATGTCTATTATATCATTGAAATATTTAAAATACAATAGGATTTTATGGTAAGTATAAAAATATCGAACAATGCTTGAAAGATAATATTATATGCTTTTCGATTTTAAGAGAACAATGTAAATCGATAGCAATTTATTGTTTTTGTTTCGCTAGAAAATAATATAAGATCAGATAATTTATTGTAATTGATCCATAGTAAAAATCCTCGATTCGAATTGCCAATGGGGTCACTTTGTATCCGCAAAGTGTACAGGATTTAACTCTCGCATATTTTTTTAAAGCTATTATATATCAATTTTGCAATTAAAAATATTATTGTTGAATAATGATTCGTTGAGCTCGGCGATTCGTTCATTTGAATCGCTTTATTGGATAGGTTAATGAGTCGATTATGACCAATTTGTACACCGGTTGATTGTTCACGGCGATTCGTTTATGTGAATTGCTTTAGTGGGTCGTTGAGCCGACTTAGTGCTTGTTTGAAAAATGTTTGTTGTGTAGATCTTAGTCTTCGACTAGAATAATCAGTTGTTCAAGGAATACGTGATAAGGCTTGGACAGTACTGGGTATAAGCTAGTTGCTTTAGAATCACTTCGTTTTTTTATCAGATCACATATATCAAACTATTTCAAAAATCGAATTCCTCTCCGTGAGTAACACGATCTAAATGAAAAATGTAGTCCATCACACTACAAATCCAATACATTGATAAAAACATGGGATATGGACAGAATAGTGTGAATTAGACAAGCAAATGGAAACAATTTTATAATTACATCTTTGTATTTTTATTTTCGTTAATTTTTAACATTTTCGTGTTCATAATTATTTTTCTTATATGTTTTTTAAGAATCATTTTTTTTTAAATCGAAGTGATAAATCAATCGACATTTTAGGCATTATTTTTTTGACTCTAGAATATTAAGGATTTAATAAAACGTTTATCACTATATAAATGAATGTTTGACCTGAGTTTTATATTATATATTATACGCTTTTAAGGTGTTAACTGTCACTGATGGAAAGACGTGATATTTTAAATAATAAAAACACATTTTTAGTATTTATTTCCACAACTTTTTTTGTTGATCAGGACTAGTTTCAGTCAATTGATGATGCTTACGATGAGTGAAATCGGTCCTGATCAAAAAATGTACTGTGGAAATAAATACGAAAAGTGTATTTTTATTATTTAAAATATTTTATGCGAACAATATTTATAAAAATCGCTTGATTAAAAACCAACCAGAATATGGAGAAGGCTTGGTATATTAAACTGAGTAAATTGATCCTTGGGTTAGTACTGCCGTGTTTCAAGTATTAGGTAATCCCGGAATTAATGTCGTTTTTTATGATAAAATTCAAATTTTATTTATTATATTTCTTTTTAAACAAATTAATTACCAGTGTTGTCTATGACTCTGCCATCTATTTTCAAGATCTAAAATTCCTTTCTCGAGAAACGGGGAGAGAATATTGCTTTTTTTTTGTTTAAAAGAAAGGTAAAGAATAACCAAAGAAGAGAAAAATAATAACACACATCTTTAATGGTAAACGAACCCAAACATACTGATTCAAAGTTGCGTATTGAAAAAACGACATTAATTCCGGGATTACCTAATAAAAACTAGTTTATAGAGAGAAATTTTATTACTACATTGGTGGTACTTACCAATCATTGGCGGAAGTTTATTTGCGATATTAATTAGTTCATTGTTAATTGTTTATCGAATCTTTAAATAATGTTCGAGAGTCAATAGTCTAAGTAAATAATAAATTATAATTCTAACATATCAGGGCTTCTCAAAATTGTATAGTGGATAATAGAATGTATACATAAAAAAATGTTGACATAACAGCTCCGGGAATTTCACGGTGAAATAATGACCGACAATCCGGGTTGCACACCCTCATCAACACAATGACCTCACATCTGTCGACAATGATGATGGGTGTGTCTAATTATGTCATTGACAACGTAAATTGACGTCATTACAACTAATCGAGCATGATTTATTTGCAATATAATATTCACTAGACGTGACTAACCGTTAGAGCAATCGGTATTCCACGGCGCATACCTGGAATTCAAACCGCAATTCATGTTTACACACTAGCAAATAGAACATAAATAATTGTAATAATTTTGTATGCGCTGTCTCTATATGTTCGGTCAGGTGTGAAAATGTAGGTCATTAAAATTAAAAAAAAAATATTTTGAATGAATCTAATGAACTGACGATCAGTTGATAATGCTTACGATAAGCAAAACCGGTCGTTAGCTAAAAACATATCGTTGAAATAGTACTAAAAATGTGTTTTTATTATGTAAAATATCATATCTTTCCATCAAGAAGTGCAGGTTAACACCTTAAAGTAAAAAAAATCGGTCATTTATTTACGTGTTTTGTTTAAAAAAATGAATAACGTCGCTATTGACAACAGCACTCAGCACTTTATAATTGAATCGATCAATTCCACTAATGATAAGTAAATAGTGGCATATTGACGACTGGTTGTCTTATCAAATATTTCTGCAATATTTGACAATCTAAAGAGCGTCAAAAATAACACCCATGAACTGAAAACAAGAATTAAAATAATTATAGATTGAGAGGTAGAAAACTTTAAAATATGACATTGAAAGCGTAAAATAATTTGTGCTGCAAATTTTTTAAAGTTTTTTTTTCTGACGAAGGTTTAGCCGAAATAGCTATCAATTATATCTTGTTAAATTTTGTAGAACTAAACTACATTGCTATTTTTTCACAGTGGTTTTTTTTCTCGAGTAAAAAAGTAATTCTACACTTCTCAAACGCTGTAGCGTGGAACACAGTGCCACAGGTGAATATTTCGAAGTATAAAATGACACACATGAAAAAATTAATAAATCATGTAAAATTATCATCTCATTTATTTATAAAAATAAAGCAAATTTTTTGCACTAACTCCACAATTTTATGACGTAATTTATCACATCGATTGAAAGTAAGTGATGGAATTTCAAAATCAAATTTGAATTTTTAAAACTTTGTTCAATTCCACATGTGTTTGTCAGTAACGATCCGGGTTTCGCCATTCGGCATCTTCAGGCATTCCACCACACGAATGCAACAGAACTGACTGTCAGTTTTCAAAGTTTTAACATTTAATTTGAATTATTGCATCGTAATGGGATGCGATGGATATATCTCACAATTTGTTTTTGTACGAAAAATGCACATTAAAATTAAAAAAACACATTAAAATTGATAAGCGTACATATGTTACGCCTTCGTTCTTCAATAATGTCACGGCTAATAGCCATTAAACATTATTGTACATTGAAAACGAGAGAATCTTGTACACGTTCGACGAAATGATAAAATTTATTGCTAAGACTTGCTAATGTCAGACTGGTGCCAAAGAGAAATTATGACACGGTTGTCTTAACTACATGAAATAAATAATTGTACTTATTGATAAGAATACAGATACATACATTTGTATCTGTTACAGCCGCAAAATTACGCGATCTTTGACCACATTGTCAACACCTAATGGCCTTGGATAGTATAAGAGTGAAATTAGCAACAAATTTTCAAATGTGCGAATGAATGGTAGATTTCAAATTTGGAACACAATTGAATGGAAGCGCATTTAAAATCATTTTCTTAATTTAAAATTTGAAAAGTGATTGCTTAACAGTCAGCAATAATTAATTTCTTTTTAGTTTTTACGACTGATGCTGTTTTCGATAACCTAATGTTAAGTTTATTAAAAATCAAATTTTCATTTACTTAGATGATCCAAAAAATTTGCTCCATTTTCAACGCAGTGAATCTCCAATATATTGTTTACGAATCCATCGTTTTCTCGCATGTATCGTTTTTTGCTTATATGTAAACAGCTTTAACGATAAATTTGCAAATATTAAATAATCAATAATTTACTATTCCGTAGACTATCGCTCTCACTGATTTATCGGTTACAAATATTTCCCCAATTTTTAGTTTTTGTTGAATCCAGAATAATTTTCGAACAATTCTTTCTTTGTATATAACATTAATAATATATTCTAATAAAAGAGAAATCCTGAAAAAAATATTTTTTCTATTGTTTTGCTTCTACTGAGAAAAAATGATACAGGTAAAATTTTCCAGATGTCTGCTTTTGTCGAACATATATCACCCTATAAACACGTCAGTGACACTCGACAAATACCATTATTGATATAATTTATGATATCGAATGAAGGTGCTTGATGGAATTTCAATATCAAATTTGAATAAATCAGTTCTGTTGCATCCGTGTGATGGAATGCCTGAGAAAGCCGAAAGGCGAAACCCGGGTCGTTTGTGACAAAACATGTGGAATCGTACAAAATTGCAAAAATTCAAATTTAATACCATTATTAATGCCATGCCTGCGAGCGTCGTTTTGTTGTTACAACGCCATGTGATAATGATTCCGCTGATGACTCACCCATTTGTTGCTAATTTTTGGTCTCGTATCACATCGTGAAATATTTTACAATGTAGCTAAGTGTCCTCTATGAATAAATTTTGGAAATTACATAGCACGAGGTCTGAGATAGTTTTCCCGCATTCTTCATTTCACTTATTAAAGTTTCCTTAAAAACTTTGAACCGTAATTTCACTAAACACACATATATATATATATATATATTTTAAAATTAGAACGCAAAAATTTTATTATTTATTCCTTAAAATACTCGATAAAAAAATAATGACATAATTATTATCAGCCGGTAAAAGTTCAAAGTTCATAGTGAAACGGAACAATATATAATTAGTCGTACTGCCAATAAATCAGCGATGCTAAAACGCCAATACGTAGTAATTAAATTCTAAGCGTGAATGGATTTTGATAAAATCACATTTGAATATTAATAATAAGCACGATCACATTTAGAAAACCGCAATCGCTTCCCAGGGTCTACGTAAGGATGTTCGTGATGATGCCCATGGTATTTTCTCATAATGACTGATGGCTTTTATGACTCACGATGTTATAGGGAAACCGATTTTCAAGAGGTTTTTTTTAATATCCTGCACGATTATCGGTTGAACACTAAAAGCTCATGAATCGTATTTTATAACCGTTTCGAAACAAACATATGTGTGTATATTGATTGAATTGGCATTCACTTGGTAGAACTCGATTATAACACGGTGAAAAAATAGCAATGTATTTTAGTTCTACATTTTTTTTTATGATATAGTTGATAGCTATTTCGGTTCACATAGTTCTGACGATGGCGTGAGCCGAAATAGCTATCAATTATATCTTTAAAAAAATTGTAGAACTAAAATACATTGCAATTTTTTCACCGTGTAATATATGAGTGCATTTTTTTAATGGTTTCACATTTTTAAGTTCCGCTAATTAAATAAAATCTTGTAAGAATCAGGCATCAACGGTTACATTCTATCACACGGATTCAATAGAGCTGTCAAATTTCGGATGTCACTTATAATATATTCCATCTGTGTAATAGAAGGCATGAAGATGCCGAAAGCCGAAACCGAGTCATTAGTGACAATGAAACGTGTGAAAATGTACAATCTGTCGACATTTGAAATTTTGATACTGAAATAACATAAGCAACCTCAAACAATTTCGTAGATTATGTAACAAAATGTCATTATTTCAATACACTACACTTAACTTAAAGTAGAAAATCCGTACAGTAAGGTTCGAGAATAAAAGCTTGAGTAGAAAATCAAAGATATAAAGTGGTATTTTTACGTGAACAGCATGTATTCTAATCAACAGACCGAACAGTATATTTTTTTGACGCCGGAAATCTTGGAGAATCCTTGGATTTGGATTTATCACATGCGCCTTCTTTTATTTATTTATTTGGTACAAAAAATACGAATTATAGGTTTACTGCCTTTGCAATATCAAAATATTTAAACATTTAATCTTGGAAATGACAAAAAACAATGAAGACAACCAAGCAAGTTCGTGTTAAAATCTGCTTAAATTGTACATTATAAATAGTATTCGCCAGAACTTACTCTCGTATTCATGGAATATGTCGACGTCCAAAGCAATAATGTTGAACATTGTAATGCTCTTACTATTGGTTTCCCTGTTGGCAGTCTGGTTCTACATTTTGGAATATCAAGCACTTCTCAACTCGCACGATTTCTCAAAAATATATCTGGAACATACAATTTTATATTATCAAGGATAGCAGAATTCTCATTTTGACTTCGTATAAGTCGAAAGAAATATGTAGCGAGATAAATTTCTTTTCGATTATTCAAACTATTAAAAGTGAGCATACCTAAAAGAAAGTTAGTTGGATAAAGCCATGAATAGTATCCATATGTCCTCAAGTAAAGATTTTTTTGTCTCTTTTTCCGGCGTCTTGGACGATCATCAGATACTTGCCTGTCAGATGTACTCACTGGAATTGAATGATGATGATATCTCACGTGAAGAAATAATCGTTTGGCATCTGATAGAGAATCTTGAAGGCATTTAGAAGGACAAATAATCCGCATAGATAGCGGATATATATTAAAAAAAAACATGTAAAAAATAAACTTTTCAAACGTTCCATAGCATTAAGTTTTACGAGTTAAGCCGGCTTTACTTTATCAATTTAAAGATACGGTACATACTTTGTAGCGGCATGTTTTTATAACACTGTTTTTTATCTCCTAAAAAAAGATAGTAAATTATCAATGCGTTTGTGGCTCTAGCGTTAATTCTCCACTACTCCTTTCATGGAATATACGTAACATATACGCATTTGTGTATAATTTTTAATAGAACATTCCCGAAGCTATCTCACTATTCGTACGTCATACCGGGTTGCTATTATAGTATACGTATAACCCATAAATGAACAATCATGGGAAAATATGAAACAGTATTTACTTATTAGGTTTACCTGTTTCATTCAATTTATATGATTTCTTGTGTTATGTATTTCTTATCAATGATGATTATCTTTTTATTATTAAAATGTTGTATGTTATATAATAGTTAAATTAAAAAAACCGTAAGAGGATATGTAATGATAATTTGTGAAGTGTGACTAGATACAATTCGTTTTTACGATTTCAAAAATTTTTAGTTATGGGATCTGAACCGATTTCTTATATGTTTTATATTCCTGAATTCTTAATGGACTTTTAATTTGATTTATTTTGGACTATAAATTAATATTTTGAATAATAAAAACCCATTTTTTGTACTTATTTCCACATAATATTTATTAATCAGGACTGGTTTTCGAGCGGATTGCGAGCATTACCAAATGATAATATACAATTTACAACCAAGTCTATTTATACAAAATATTTGAATTAAACGTAGCAGGTATACAAAACCATGGTTACAGAAACTAAGAAACAATTTATTGAAAGGAAATCATACAATATTAATGCAAATAATGTAAATTATTTAAAAAATTAAATGTTCACAATTTAAACAAATTTAAATTATTTGTAATAATATCGTAAACTTTCATGTGAACGAAAGTTAATTCAGGTGAATATTATTTTAAATGTATTACAGTAGATTTTACTTTTGCCTGCTTGGTTTACTTTCTTGCTATCCTTTGTTTTGATGTTAATTTCTTTATTTTCCAACATCTGATTTTTAAACATTTTGAAGGTGAAAAAGAAATAAGCTTAAAGTTTTTAATTTTTGTAACGTGTATTTGCCAAATAAATAAATCAACTCAATACGTCTCTTCAGTTTACTAAATATATTCGTATCTTGACTGTGTAAAGAATATCATATTGTCTTTTTCCTATAGTGACTTCGAATAGACCTTTTCTGTCACTGTGGGTCTTTAAAAATGCTCGGTAATTTTGCACCACTGATATAGAGTAGCTAGCTATACGGTTTTCAAGTCGTCTTAACAGAGAATTCTAAGTGTAATGTATGGGACATCTCTGTGTGTTGTTTACCAGGATTAGGAAAACAGACGGTGATTAGGGTATAAGAATACCTACAGACACCAGCTGCTCTGAGGCAAACAACCGTCTTATACAGAACAATAAGAAGTAATATTTGCAGTAAATTCTCTAGAAATAGTGCTGCAATTTGCATGGGAGCGTATAGATATACATATGCAGAGGCGTGTACACACTTATACTACTCGGTTAGAAAATAATCAAAGTTTGCCGAAGTTACGAGTATCCGTTTAATGGGAAATATTATATCTAAAACACAAAATCAAAAAATAAAACTATTAATTAATCTTGCAAAAACTTTAATTAAAGCAATCTTAAAGGTTCAACGATGTATTATTGAATGAGAGTTATCTTAGAAGACATAACTGATTTTATTATTTTTCATTATTATATTTCAATTTCAAGAAGTAAATTATTATATGTATGCTCGGATATACTATAGATGAGTGCTCCGCAACCGGTGTGCCGCGGCACATCGATGTGTTGCCAGACGATGCTCGTTGTGCCACAGTGCATTTTTTTTCCTGAAAAAAAGTCATTCAATTTGTCTACTCTTATGAAATATTTTGTGAAAATTTAATCACATAGAAGTTGAAATAGTTATTTTTTCGTGGGAATTATATGTCGATGTTGCATATTCCGTTTATTAACAAATATTGAGTTTTGGTGTGCCGCGAAATTTGTGTGCCATGGAATTCAATTGGTTGCGGAGCACTGCTCTAAATGACAGTCTGCATACAGTTTGAATAGTTTACATGTAATACGTATTATGAAAAAAAATATACACAATTAATCTCGGAGCTAAAAGAACACATTATGTTTTTATAATAATAACTGATTTAATTTATGATATCGATTGAAGGTGCGTGATGAAGTTTTAATGAATGCCTAAAGATCTCAAAATGTTAAACCTAGGTCAGTAGTAACAAACCATGCGGAATCGTACAAAGTTACAACTACTGATGTAATTCTAATGTCGGTCAAATTACACAAATAATGTTATATACAAACTTTCAGTTACATTTCAACCGAGTGAAACGTGAAATCCAAGTCATGAGGAACAAAACGAGATTAAGTGTTCAAAGTGTACAAACGATTCCAATTTGACATTTTTTAAAACTCAATTTGACATAAATGCATTTTGCCTTTCATCATATTCGGACACTCTATCAAACGGATGTAATAGAACTGACTTACAGTAAATAATTTGTATCGCTTATAAACAAGAGAAATAACATACCTGGTATCACAAGCCTAAGAGATAAATATGCATGTATTTACTTGACTTCTTTAAATGCTCTAAGTAAATGCAAATAGATAGTAAATTAGAGATCTGCTTAGTACATTGAATTACTTTGTCATAGTAAAGTGCGAATCAAAAAATAGTATTGTATGTTATGTAGAACTTTTTACCACATTTAATTGCACACCACTGCTGCTGGTGTTTGCTAAAGATGCAACGGATAATGTTTACAAATTCATTGTGGCGCAAAATGTATCGCAGAAATTTCACATTTTCTGTTAGGTATACATATTATCTGCCTCGCTTGGAGTTTGAAATTTCTCTTTGTTTACGCAGTGAGTAAAATATGAACGTAATATTATATTTCTAAATATAATATAAAGTTGTTTATTCAATAGTTATTTTTGCTTTACCCAATTATAATTTTTCGTGAAAAATCTCTGAATGGGGAAAGAAATTTTTTGTCCATAAATAAATGCTGTTGTGAACATTCGTATAGAACTAAATTTCGTAGATATTGTCAGAATTGTATCGCACATTCGTTACTAGACCGATTTAGTTAATGGCGAGGATAACATTCGATATCGAATTTTTTCAATTTAAATTTCATATATCGGCTATAAATGCTTGTGACTTAGTTTAAATCTAATTAATGATATCGACTGAAGGTGCTTGATGGAATTTCAACTCAAAATTTGAACTGTTACAATTTTGTACGATTCCACATGTTTTGTCACTAACGACCCGGGTTTCGCCTTGCCAGTTTTGTTGCATCGGTGTGATAGAATGCCTGAAGATGCCGAAAGGCGAATCCCGGGTCGTTAGTGACAAAACATGTGGAATCGTACAAAATTGTAACAATTAAAATTAAATCTAATTGTTTTTTATTGAATCTTTTAGATTACTATTATAAAATATTTAAATCAAGGCTTGTAATATCGGAGTCGTCGAGTCCCAATGTTATGACTGTGAAAATCGAGTAGCTCCGACTACTTAAAAATATCTCAATGAAAAAACAAATCGTCCTCGTTTGTGGCCTAATAATGCGGTAAAAATTCGGTGATTTCCGTTACTTAATCAGTTAGTTGATTTTTATTTGAATGCACATAAATAGACAAGGTAGAAAAATACCTGATAAAATTAAGCTTTTTTTGTCTAAGTGGTTTTTTTTAGCCCTGATTAAAATACAATATCTGAAGTATACAAAATTATGTTGTAATACTATTAATGTGCTTATTTGTATATGTAATATTTCGAAACATATTTTAAAAAAGTGATCGTGTCAATTTAAATGATTTACCTTTCGCTGTTGAAGGCGACCTTCATATAAACGGTAGCAATCAAAGATTATAAAACTCAACGATAATTTATAAAGTAAAAGACTTTTGAATTTTGACGGTGTAATGATACGAAAATTTATATGAGAATAAGCGGTCCTTTAATCACAATCCAGACTCAAATTAAGCCTGGACATAAAGTCTCAACATTATTACGTAAAATTTGAACTGTTGAAACTCTTTACGATTCCACATGTTTTTTACGCGAGTTTCGCAATTCGGTATTTTCTATATCTATTAATTCCTACCATTACCCACCAATTTCAAGTATGTATCTTATACATATACTTTAAATGAAAAGGTTGGTTTTCAGTTGATAATACTCGCTATGAGTGAAACCGGTATTGATCATAAAATATACTGTGAAAATAAGTACTGAAAAAAGTGTTTTTATTATTTAAAATATCACGCCTTTCCATCAAAATGTCAAGTCAAAAATTACCCAATTGCATATTAATAATATAATAGTAAAATATTTTCATCAAATAATCATTAACTGTATTTAATGATAATAAAAATTATCATAAGCAATTGAGTGTCATTATTTATTATTAAAAGTATTGAAAGATATTTCACTTTTTTGGATTCTAGCCTTAGGGAACGTGTTTTTTCTTTATAATTAACTCCTCTTTTATATTATATTTTATAACCGATGCCAACTGTTTATTGTGTGTCAAATGTGTTGCATTCGTTTGTAAGCGAAACTATTGTCGTAAGTAACAAAAGATATTCAAACGTATAAAGTTTCTACAATTAAAATTAAATATTGAAATTTCATCAAGCACCTTCATTCTATATCATAAGTTACCTGCAAACGTAATATTTTTTGTATTTATTATATTTTTTGCACTGGCAATAAACATTGCGAAGATGTCACACAAAAGCTTAATCAGAAGTTACTTTCTTTATCTTATTCTCACACAATCAAAGTAAATATTGTATCTTTACGTTTTATTTGTGATAGTATTGGATCTTTCTTATGAGGCAATGTTTATTATTCGTTTGCCTTACATTTGTAAGCGTAACTAAATTCTTTTGTTTTTTTTATTTCTGAGTTCATTTGTTTCATAATATGTTAAAAGAAATACCTTTCCGAAATTCATACATTAAAGTTTTACAAAGTTGTTTTCTTTTTTGATAAAAAAACAGAACAAGTTCGAATGTTTCAAGACTTCATCGAATTGGGAAACGAAAAAATTGAACGATTCAAAACTTAACCAAATTATTATATACATTAGTAGAAACATTACACCGATGGAAAAGTTGTTATTGACCAGTTAGTTAAAAAAATTAAATATGTATGTTACTAATAGATTCCACGTACAATATTTATTATTATAGCTTACAATTCCATAATAATTGTGATAAAATTATGATTTAACGGTTTTGTTTTCAAGGACTATTTTTTGTTGTATTTGTTTTTTTGAAATTGCAATTTTATAGTATTTTGTAATAAAACAGTAAGCACACGTAATCGATTGAGTCATGAGTAATGCTAATAAACATACAAAGAGTTAAATGGCATATCATATTTTGATCGCATAGTAAGAGATAAAACTTCAGCACGGCGTTGTGGTTATGTACTGGTATAAAAAACGACACTAAGCAAAAAACGTTTAATAGCGATAGAATATCAAACAGTGGGTCGGAATGAGGAAACAATATTTTTTTTATGTTTATTTATTCTTTTTCACGGACAGATTTTTATAAATATATAACATATCTTTCAATTGACGTACAAGAAACATTCTTTTTCGCGTAGAAGTTTAATAAAATGATATCATATATTATTATATAATATAAAAAAAATGTCAAATTTTCAATTGTTTTTCAGTGCAACATTTACACTTTATATGTCAAATTTAAAGAGAAAATATTATGATATATTTATTATATTTTAATATATAAAAAGGTTTAAAATTATCCATTGAAAATCATCAACACATTAAACATATAAAATTTATTATAAGCCATAAAAAACAGATACACAATTCGCTTATCTAGTTATTAATGAATCACATAATATTAATTCAAAATTAGCGCCTAAATCTTTGTAGTAAGGGTCGGAGAATGACGGCTTTGGAGCAGCTGGAAATCAATAGACACCAATTATCACAAAGGATTCTTAACGAACAAACTAACATAATAGTATCGCCACTTGTCCAGCCGTTGTACAAAGGGGTGGTCTGATTTGCTTCCATAATGACCACTTCCGTCCCACAAACTTATTGTCATAGACACCTATTGACTCATTTAGAATTTTGAAAATTTGGTGTCATTGTGTTAAAGTAACAAGCTAGGCCGTTGGAACAGGAGAGAGGATGTGTTGTGTGCCTTTTCTGCACAGCTATATATAGATAAGCGAATGTTAGTTAAAGCATAGTTCGAAATAGCTATCAACTACATTTGTTAAAAATAATTTTGTAGAACTAAAATACATTGCTATTTTTTTCACCGTGCCATGAAAAATTCTCAAATTTTAACATAGAATTTTCTTAGTTATGCACCATTACAAGATAAACTTTAATCGACTGAAAAAGTGTTCTAACAAAATATTGATTTGATAAAATCAAATCAATTTTATTCTCCTGTATAGATTTCAGAAACCATTTAGAGCCCTGTTCCACGATTAGCTTGATATACTAAGTTTATTTTGCTTTCGGTTTTCGTTCCTTATCAGCCACTCGATCAGCACCCGGCTACATATTCCACGCGTCCCACTAGGTGACACACAATTTTTGGTGGCACGCCTTGAAAATGATAAAACAAATTCTTCGAACTATGAAACAAATATTTAGTTAACACAGTGAAAAAATAGCAATGAATTTTAGTACTGCAAAATTTATAAGATATATAGTTGATAACAATTTTGGCTCACGCTTTCGTCAGAACTATAAGCGTGTTATAATGGAGATCTTCCAAGTAAATATTAATTCAATCAACACATATTTAATTGCTAACTTCCAAAATTGAACCTCAAAGGAGTCATTAATGTTTTAAATAATAAAAACACATTTTTTTTTAGTACTTATTTCCACAATATATTTTTTGATCAGGACCGGTTTCGCTCATCGCGAGCATTATCAACTGATCGCGAAATGCTCGCGATGAGCGAAACCGGTCCTGATCAAAAATATATTGTGGAAATAAGTACTAAAAAAAATGTGTTTTTATTATTTAAAATATAATGCCTTTCCATCAAGAAGTGACAGTTAACACCTTAAAAGTGAGTCATTAATGTTTAAATATTTTATTGTTAGTATTTATGTAGTATTGTGTATTTACTGTTGACATAAAAGAGAAAAAATGATAAAATCTAACAACATGGGTAGTTTAATTAGAATCGAGCTGTTTCATAAGCTTTGTTTGTTTTGTTAGCCTTCGCAAAAGTCAACTTCAATTTTTGAAAATTCAGGTCCTCAATTTGTAGGATAGCGTGAACGTTGTAGCTTTTCTCCATTCCTTTAGTTTTAATAACAATCGTCGTTTCATACCACCTAGATCTTTCTTAGCACGTATTTACAATTGATTATCTAACCCTAATGTAAAATAAGATATAATACTATTGAATTATCGCATAGATTGGAAATCTGCAGATTTTTATGTAGTTGAGTGCGGCCATTTGACATAATGTATTTTTGTTAACATACAATATATACACTCCTTGATATACGTCAAATATTAAAAAGACGGCATTAGATTGAAGGTATGTGATTCTACTAGTCATTTCTGAGCTAATGTAAAAATCATTCAAGAAGTTATCTACAAAAAAAATGTAAATATATTTACATAATACTTTAGGTAAAAACTTTCGTAGCGTTATAAAAATACAATAATGCGAAACACAAAAATAATCGAGAATCTCTGCCAATACAAAAAGTAATTTCATTATTACAATACTATAAATACCATGCATTGAAATTAAACTAGAATCGTGATTATCACATTTTAAAAATATTTAATAGGATAAAATTATTTATAAATATCGTAGGATTTTCACACCTCGAATCAACAATAATTGATCTCACGTAAGGCAAATGCCGTGTCAATTGGACAAGCAAATATGAACACATCACAATTAGTTTTGCAACTTTGATATGACGATTCAAAATGTTCATATAGTTAGATTTTATTAAACTGTAGGATAAGTACCATGAGCGCATGCGCCTAGAGAGAGCGTGTGTGTGAGGGTGTGCTTATGTCATAATTATTAATAAAACTGTAATCGTTGAAAATGTTTTATTATTTTTTATCATTCTTAAATATTGTAAGTGAAATTTTATGTAATCTTACAATTACGCAATCGATAATTTTCTATCCAAATTATACAATATTAATCATTTTAAAAAACTATCGAATAAATATTTTACACCGTGTTTAACTTCGTATTACATAAAACATCAAATCAACTGTGTTCTTTTATTTTTATATATAAACTATCCAAGGCAACTGTCATTAAAGCGTTAAATACATTTATTTATTGTATAATGATATCCACGTACTAATTCCTGACGCCATTCCGTTAAATTACCACCAAATTAGTGCTTAACATATTGTTACAATACCTACATATTTAATAATAGGTTCGATCACTCCAATTCTAAATTCTTTCAAGTGGTCAGAGCCATATAAAAAAAATAGCCACACAATAATTCAGAGTTCAATATACCTTAGAAACTGGTTCGAAAAATATTTCTCTAGCACACCCAGGATACTAAAAATGCAAATTTATTGATACAATTATAGCTTGGGCGGAAATTTGTCATAATCTCGAATGAAGTCATAATTATTGTTTATGACCGACGCAGCTTTCAACAGGTTTATAACATATCGAAGAAAATTATATTATGAATTTTGATAATTAATCTAGGCGTGTACACGTAGGGTCAAGGGCGTTTATTTTTCAACAGATTTAAATTTAAATAGATTTAAAAAAACACATCTTTTTAGTACTTATTTCTACAATATATTTTTTTTGATCAGCACCGGTTTCATGGTTTTGTATACCTGATACCTTTAACTCAAAATTTTTGTATAAATAGACTTGCTTGTAAATCGTGTGATTGCATCGCGAGCATTATCAGTTGATAATGCTCGCGATGCAATCGTGGAAATAATTTGTTTGTTTTTCCAAAGTGTAGAACCAGTCTACCATTGGGGATGCCAATGGTAAGAGCATTAACAATGTCCAACAGTATTTTTCGGATATTGAAATATTCCATGTGGACGAAAGTGAGTTCAGGCGAATACTATATTTCAGTTAAAGTAGATGTTTCATGAGCTTACTTGGTTTTCTTTTTTGCAATCCTTGTTGATTGTTTTGCTGTGTATTTGTTAAATTTCCAACACTTTATTTTCAAATATGTTGACGTTGCAAAAGTTAAAGTGCAAAAAGTTGCAAAATTTATTATTTATAAATTTTGTACCGTATGATTACAAATAATGAATAAATAAATGAGCGAAAGCGATGCTAAACAAAAAATAAATATAATGTGGAAATAAGTACTAAAAATATGTTTTTATTATTTAAATTATCATGCCTTTCCGTCAAGAAGTGACAGTAGACAAAACAAAAAAGATTTTTGTAAAATATGGACGCATTCAAACTGCCAAAGACATTCTTTCCTTAAAACATGATACATTATAACGAAGGCGTCTAGCGAACCACTCGTCATTACCTTCACCTATCCTAGCATATTTACTTGAAATATTTAAATGATTGACAAAAAGTTGTTACATAAAAAAGCTGACGTATGATTCATTATGCTGTATCTATTCCAAAGTTCTTGGATTAGCCCATTGAGTTATAAAGCCTGGCACAGACTTACAGCGGTCAGCGATCTGTGTCTTCAATCGACTACTGACCGGTCGTGTTCATTGCAAGTTCAAGGCTTTCTTATACCTACTATAAATTTTATCATCAGAACCGGTTTCTCTTGGTTTTTTCATAAATAGGCTTGCTTGTAATTTTTATTCGTATCAGTTGATAATGCTCGATTACCGGTCCTGATCATATAATATATTGTGGGAAAAAAATATGTATTTATTATTTTAAATATCAAATGTCTTTCCATATATACATATACATATAATATGTCCAAAATTATAGAAGCCCTGATACTGTAACAATTCACTTGACAGCTCGTTTTACGAAAAGGGAGAATTGTCTTTACTGATTTTTGAGGCACTTCTAAATAAATAAATATTTATTTAGTCTAAATGTGATATTTTAGAATAAACAGAATAACAACTAATAATTGACTCTTTCCTTTTTTTCAGGTAATTTCCCAACTGTTCTTTATGTGTCATTAAATGTTTTGGTAAGTGATTGAAAATCTTTTTACTTTTCATTTAAATTTATTTGTCATTTCATACAATTCAAATGTTAAAAATATCGTTGAAATGTGATTTTAGGTACGATTCTCAAATATTATTTTAGTTAAAAAAATATTTCTACTTTTATAAAATCTTCAACAATAAATAAAAATAAGAAGATTACAATTTTACAGGAATATAATATGTTGCGATAAAAAAGATATAACGTCTCGTAAGTTTCTTATACATTTGTATATTAGTTCTATTCTTTTACTTTTTCAGAAATCTTTTTTCGAATATAGCAAAGTGTTGAATTTTTTAATAGCTCCATAGCTAAAGTAAAAAACATATTTTATCCGAAACGCATTGTAATTTTCACGCAATTTAATGTGTCGATTAATTCTATTGCGTCGAAACGAAACAACTATTGATAAATGAATGCAAGGCTTTTGGTTTCAAAATATTTTTTTGTCGCCTAAAACATGCCAAAATTTTATTTCCGCGTGTGTTTCGGACAAATTCTGTGGTTTACTATGTATTAGAAACACTGTTTTTATGGCCACTACCAATATAGAGCAATGGACTTCTAACAGAGCATGTTTCAACAGCAGTAGTTTTTTAATCTAATTATAATTTTCATTTATTTTTTTATGAAAAATCAGATATAAATCAAGTATAGTATATTCAATACGCAACGAAAATTCTAACAGAAAAATGCTTTTTTATTTTATTTTACAAAAATGATTTCAATAGCTTACGTTTGGCGATCTTATAAACGTTTATATTACGTATTTTTAAAATAATAATAAAAAAATTTAGTACTTATTTCTTCAATATATTTTATGATCAAGACCGGCTTCTTTCATTGCGAGCCGGTCCTGATCATAAAATCTATTGTGGAAATAAATAATAAAAAAAATATTGTTTAAAAAATCATGCATTTCCATAAAAAAGCGACAGTTAAGACCTTAAAAATTGTTTATAACGTCTTCATTATATTTCGGTTTTTCTTGACAGGGAATGTTTTAATATGTTACATATTATGAGGGCGATACTGAAATCTGGAAGGAAATTGCATGCAAATCGATATACTTGTATAATATTATACAGCGCGTCTAATTTATAGAATTATTGAATCCAAGTTCTTCTGCATTACAAATAGGTTGTTACTTCAATATGCCCGTTATTTTAATCAGTGACATAATTTTATTTGTTTGTTTCGAAGCTTTATTTTATTGGGGTTCAATAAGTTAATTACGATCAAAGAGGCAAGGCTTCGATAGGATTAAAAAACTTTTTGATAATCAAGAGAACTAAAATCACGTTTTGGGGCTTCTTGAATAACGTGTTTGCTACCTATGGGCGTTTTTTAAAGAAACATGTGTTCACTTCAAAGAATATTAATTAAGCTCTGATCAATTTTGCTGTATGAATATCATTGAATTTTTATGCTATTCGGGTATGGCAATGAATAAATATACAGTTGTTTGTTTGATGTGGCAATTAAGTAAATATTTTTAGCACGTAGCCTTAATACGTGGAGACTCAATGATCGAATTACAGTATCGATTACTTTATATTGAATTTGTTACTTTGTGAGACAATTTTAAGAATCTTTCAGCTTAATCATCATTCTTGAATTTAATATTTTGATGGTGAAGATGGTGAAGAAGTCATTAGAAGAAGACTCCGCATTTGCAATGGCAAATGCGGAGTCCATAGACTTCTTAAATTTATTTTTTCGATTAGACGATTTAAAAAAAATATCTCAATGAACAGTATTTCGGATAGATGGGAGTTAGTTCTGACGATGGCGTGGGCCGAAATAGCTATCAACCATATTTAAAAAAGTAATTGTGTAGAACTCAAATACATTGCTATTTTTTTCACCGTGTTATAATGGTGTTCTACCAAGTGAATGCCAATTCAATCAATAGTTGGTTGAACTTTAAATTAATGTATTATACATAAATAAGAAAGGTAGGGAAAAAAACTGATAAAATTAAGATGTTTTAGAGTATAATCTTATGATTGGTCAACTGTAAACAATATTTCGACTTCAGAGTCGTTCATAGAGCATAGTTTCTCAACCTTTTTATAACCGTGGACCACCAAAAAATCCAAAAATGTTTTGCGGACCGTTTTTTTTTACATTAGAATATAATAATAAATATTTATATGACTGATTTTTTATTCAAAACAATTGATTTCTCATCAGATGCTGATATAACAATAATTAAGTATATTAAAACAGACAGTAACAAAAAAATGTAATTTAAAAATCCATAAAGTACAACATAAAATTCGATTGTTTATCGTAATAATATCACATTAAGGACCACCCAAAAATCTTCGCGGACCACCGATTGAGAAACCATGTCATAGAGTACTACAATGTTACCAACGCTTTACTCAATCAATTAAATAAGACTAAGGGAAAAGGTATTTTAATTTTCTACGGAATCCGCTGTAATTACCGACGATTTCTAAAAAGCGATCACGAATTTTGTTTCGCAACGATTTAAAGAAAACTTTGATTCACAATTATTAGATATGATGATTAACAATTTTAAGTCGCTAGAAAGAAGTCGCCCACACTTGAAAAAGATATATTAGTACAAATCCGAGCATCCAAGATTGTCAAAATTATCACAATTGAATTGTCAACAAATCGATTACATTTGCATCGATTCACGAGAATGAACTTACTTTTAAATTGCGATATTAAGTAAATTGCAAGTCGCAATTTATAATTTCTGGTCAAACCAGTGTTCTATCTCAATAAAATGCCAACAAAACTCCAAAAAACAACATTGATTAATGGATAGAAAAAGTAAAACAAATAACTCGCTTTAGTCTAACACATGTTAGTTTGTTTGAATATAAAAAGTAAAAAATCGACGCCATAACCAATCGACCACATAACGATGTAGTTATTCAAGTTCGGGGTCGTGATGGTAACACGATGTTATCACAAAATATATAATGAAAAATAAACTGAATAGAAATGATATTATATTATAAAAAACGTATGATATCACCACTTACAGAGAGCGGGGTATCGAAGGATTATAGGAAGATATATATTATATTATATAAAGACTATAGGAAGCGGCGAAGGATTTATATTTGTTTTTTCATTAAGAATTTCATTGAATTCTTTATATCATTTGATCTCAATCTGTATATTAAAAAGTGATCACCAAATTATCATGAGATAGACCCTAAAACAACACATGGCATTATATTCTTACCAATATGAAAATCTCGAAAAGTTCTTTGTTATTCCATAATATTTGTGGTTTTTTTGACACAACTGTGGCAACTGAGTTCCCGTACCAAAAGCAGGTCAAAGTAAAAAAATATATAAGGGAACATTTTTTTATGGATCACATGTTAAACACGTGCAATACATTTTTAATACAAGATGAATATTGAAATATGTTTGTATCATAACGACTCTACGAAAACTTACTAAATCTATTAATTATAATAGCGATAAAAGAATATTATCATAATACTTTCGATACATTCGGAATTAACTTTGTGGAAGTTCATTTTAATATAAAATTTAAAATAACTTTGATTATTTAAGTCTAAAGATGCTTCTAAAGGAGCAAAACACGTGTCACAATTCCTGGAATAATCAAAAATTCTTATACATAGAACTAAACTACTGCTATTTTTTTACTCCGTGAACCTTCTGTCGCGTAGAACTCTTCTCTTCTATTAGAAGTCTTTTGTCGATCTATATTTGAATGTATCTGTGCTAAATTTTAAAACTTCTTCAATTAATATATCTTTTTGACCACTCGATGTTTCGTATCCTTCCCACATAATTATTAATTCAGGGTTTCCGGTCAATTATTGTAGTAGTCTTAAAATCTTTTTTCTCAAAACTGTTTATATTCCGTGCATTTTTTAAAAGGCAAATCACGGCAATGCCGACGTGATACTTTTACTTTTTGCGAAATATAATTAGGTATTCTAAATGTGTGTACATTTAAAAGTCTTTTGAACTAATTAGTAAACAAATGATATGCCATACTCACTTAACGTAGCCAAATATTCGTTTTCGCAGTTAACACTTTCTCCTTGCGAATTTATTGAAAGACATGCAAAGTAAGTTAAAATGTGCTCAACAAAATAGCTGTTTTACATAATTCTATTTTAGTTTTTACGACGATCTTTACATATATATGTATGCTAAGTTGTATTGGATAGTCTGGTTGTCCGAATTTTTTATTGTCAAGTCAAGACAATGTAAATGTTGATATAAAAACATTTGTATAAATATTCATGCATTTTTTTTTAAATATGGTTATTACAATAATTATTCTTGCCCGGTCTATGGTCGACTGATCAACGTAGTAGGCCTTGATTGCGGTGACATGGACTCAAGTCTTGAGACGAACCATTTTATAAATATTTTTTTTAATCGTTAAAAAAACGCAATTTTGAGTATTATTTCCGCAATTAAATTTTATAATTATCATCACCGATTTCGCTCATCTCAAGTGTTATAAACTGGTACAATACAAATTGTAAAGGATATATATTATAGAAAAATTGACTCTTAATAATTCATAGAAAAACTCAACTCAACAAATGGTTCAGAAACTAAGTCAAATTAACAATATTTTAAAGTGAACCTAAATAAGTTAAATAGTTTTTAGTTTGAATAAATTCAAGCCCTGGCTACAAATAATGCATTTCTTTCAAAATGTAACGGTTAACAAGTTTAAAATGTTGAATATATTTTTGTTTAAAGATATTAATTACTATCAGTAATGTTTCAAACTTTTGAGATCCTTATCCAAAACGGAAACGAGTATAAAAATAATAAGTATTTGTTTCATTAATTATTTTTTTTCAAATTTAAAGGACCCTGATTTTAAAATGTAATATTAATACAAAACATTATTCTTTTATTATTTCTAAAAAAAATCAGATATTCATGCGTATACTATATTCAAACAAAATATCAATTTGACCTTGAAAATCGCTGTTTTTAAACAGTTTTTAATTTAAAAATTTATTTTATAATAGCTTTACAGTAGAGTTTTCTGTCAAGCAACAACGTAAGTTCTAACAATTTTACATAGTATGAAGACGTAGCGGTTGTATATTGCGAAAATCAGCATACGTTTTAGTCTAGGAAGTAGCGCGTACTAAATTAAGTTTTCATTGCTTTGAGCTTTTTGCTTTACAGTAGAAACTATGCTAGCTTTGCACAAAGCTTACAAGCTAAATGACTTGAGAAGAAAGTGTCTTTACTTCATCCAAGACGAGTCAGATAAACTGTTTAACTTTCTAGATTATCCATTAGTATTAGCACTCAATAAAAACTACATAAAGTTAAACAGTTTAAGAGTTTTATAATTTTTAGGATTTGATAACAAAACGTAGTATTTATCAACTTTTAACTGATTTAAAAATGATATTTTTACGCGAAGAATTTATTAAGTGTTAATTGTATTTCATCAGTGTGATTGGATGCCTGAATTGCTGGAAAGCGAAACTCAGGTTGTGAGAGACAAAACATGCAGAAATGTACAAAGCTTTAACAATTCAAATTTATTGATAGAATCCGCATTTACATGGTAGAACTCCATTTAACACGATGAAAAAATAGCAATGTATTTTAGTTCTACAATATTTTTATAAGATATATTTCGGCTCATCCATCGATAGAACTAGTTAGTTCATATTTATAATATAGTTTTGACGATGGCATGAGTCAAATTAGCTATCAACTATATCTCATAAAAAAATTGTTAAAAATTTAAGTTAATTGAAAAAAAGTTACATTGCAATTTTTTACCGTGTTGTAATTCAGATTTAATATTGTAGTTCTATTAACTCTATTCTCAGTCGATAACGTAAATTATTTAATATTATAATAGCGCTCTCTTTCAAGTCAAGTTGTTTCTCGTAGGAAGCGTTTCTAAGCTTAACTTTAATTATTTGTTTTATTCTGTTTTAAACTAAAGTGAAAATTTTTTGATGAAAACAAATTGATTGCATCATAATTTTATCAGAAAAACTCTTCATTACCGTATTTTCCAACCTGTTCAGAAAAATGTAAATAATACCATGTATTTATCAATTGAATCATAAGAATCAAAGACATTGAATTGATATGGAATATATTTTATTGATATATGCATTCTTCGAATGATAGTATTGTGTCGCAAATAAATGATTCGAATTCAAGGAAAGGCATATGTATATTAGAGGAAGACTTTTATATTCGATACAGAATGTTAAACAAAATTTTAATGAGTTTTTTTTACTTTACAATAATTATATTCTCAATTTGTTTATAAGAAAGCAGAATTATCGTGTATATCTCGTCAAATAAATTCTGAAAATAAAGCATAGTTATCTGATGACGAGGAACAGAATTTGAACAAAAATTTATGAAATCGACCGAAGGTGCTTGATGTAATTTCAATATCAAATTTGAATTTTTAAAACTTTGTACGATTCCACAAGTTTCGTAACTTTTCACCAGGGTTTCGCCTTTCGGCATCTTCAGAAATTCTATCACACGGTTGCCACATAGCTGACTGAGATACAACATTTCAACAATTCAAATTTAAGAAATAATTTACAAATATTTCAGCGTCACACAAATCAAAGAATGAGTCGATGATGAATCGATCGAATGAGAAACTCGAGTAGATATACTTCTACCTCTCTGTCCGATATAAACGGATAAACATGAGCCACAGGACATTTTATATTTCCATACGGATAAACATGAGCCACAGAACACTTTAAATTTCCAATCTTTTTCCATTCACGACACGCTTTTCACCTGTCCGCATATTTTCAACAAAATATTTACGTCGTACAAAGTTTCAACAATTTAAATTTGAAGGTAAGCAATGTTTAAGCTGCATTCAAAACCGAAATTTGTATCCCGGATTTACTTTGACGCGTTTCTACGGGCCTGATATGCCAAACATTTAAGAAGATAACTTGACTTGAAAAAACTAGCAATACAGAACAAAATCCATGTCATCCAGACTTCACGGAATGCCGATCTTCTTTCAGATAGCGTATCGGGTTTTTTGCTGCACACCAATCAAAATTATAATTTATTTTAATGCTATGCTTGTGAAACTAGACCGGTCCAACTTGGCGTTGAAGAATACATTTATAAGACGAAGAAAAAATTCGCAGACGTCGATTTGCATTTAAACTTGTATCCCAAAGATACAACAGAAGTTCTCAAGCGAAATTTTTAAAAATATCCGCTAACAAATTGTATTTTGGTTTTACATAAATCGTCTCCCGACATGAGTTTATTTTTCGTTAAATATATCTTATTCTTCAAAACAATTATAGTGAGCTCATTCTATAATCCTTTAATGTTACCGAAATGTAATAAACGATTCACCAAAATACATTACTATGTTAAATAATTAATCATTCAAACCGCATTATCAATGAATTGTAATTCATATTTTACTGTCGTCAAAATATGCTACGAATGGTACGATACAAAAAAAATGTGGTAGGGTTGATATATTAAGGTCATGATGGTGTTAACATCGCCAAAAAAACCGCAATTTTATGGTTGTTTTTGGTTTATTACAAATCTTATTACGTTACGATGAACATTCATAATAAAACTCAATTAACATATTGTAATTTAATATTTTTCTTACAGTTAGCAAATCACAAAATATAAGAACGAACAAGTGCAATATTCAATATTAAAAACACATTATTAGGAAGCGCTAAGTACAGCCGATGTAACTAGTTCATCAATTTACTGGACATATTTAAAAAATTGAGCGTTTTGTCTTTTTTTAACGGCATTTGAACGAATTTTGACCAAAACTACTTTGAGTTATTTCTCTAAGTAATATTATTG
Source organism: Himalopsyche japonica (assembly GCA_028555115.1). NCBI lineage: Eukaryota > Metazoa > Arthropoda > Insecta > Trichoptera > Rhyacophilidae > Himalopsyche > Himalopsyche japonica. The sequence continues at coordinate 210,994 of JAHFWJ010000425.1, read as the reverse complement.
AGAAATTTTTATATAAAAATTCTCACAAAAATAATACTGTCCACTTTTGAAGTTTAGATACATCTGAAAGTTATCGTCAAATTGCATCACCATAATAATCAAGTAATTGTTTGAAATATATATTTTTTACTCTTAAATATAATAAATATGTCTATCTATATTTCGTACATGTTGTATTTCCATAGAAAAAAGTAATTATTTTGTTTGAAGATATAAAATCGTCCCGTGAATATATGACATGATGATAGTTTTATTTTTATTTGGGTCTTTGACGTAACAGATTAAATAAAATATGTAAGTTTTATGAAGCATTTAAAAGCAATAACTGATAATTCAAATTGAGTACTGAGAACAAAAATATTGCCGCAATATTTTGTGTTTTTTAATAATTTTAATGACTTTTTACCAACGATTCAAATGGGCATTTAATATCTAGTTCATATTTTTGACAGAATCGAATTATGAACAAATAAATATACAATTAGTAATTTCGCGTACAATTTAACCATAAAACTATGTTATGTCTTGCAAAACCTGAATAATTTATATGAATGTAATTTTAGTATGCTGATAAAAAATGTGAAATAGATTTTGAAGCTAATAATTAGTTTTCATTAAGAGGCACTTTGAATAATGTAGCACTGCAATTGACGTTCCAGTTGGTGCCATACGAAAGGATTTTTGGTGGCACGTCTTGAAAATGACTTGAAACTATGATATGAAATATTGAGGTGTGAGTTTTCAAAGTTGAGCCTCAAGGAATTCACTAATGTTTGAAATTAATCTTTCTTATTTCAGTGTAATGCTGAGTGTTCAGTATTTTGATTTACATGTTTTATAGCACGGTAATTTGAGTTGCCGACCGCTGGTGTAGCGTACTAGATGAAATGTTGCCTTTGGCTTAAAAATGGTGTGCATATTTAAGGTTTGGGTCAATGCCTCATTGTTAACCACAAGTGAAGAGAATTTATCAAATGTATATTTAATACGACGGTGGATGAAATATTTAAGTTGTTTGGTCGTCAACTTGTGTTCATTTGGCGGTGCGGCAACGTGGAGAGTTTGAAAAGCGCACAGCCCTTCGCCTTTAGTCCAAAAGTTGTAATTACATTGTTTGTGCTTTTGAGTTTAATAATATGTAACACAAAGTTGTTCCCAGAACCCGAACGAGATTGCTATCCTCATAATTGACACAGCCGGGAGACTTTTCAAAAACTACTTTACTCCGTCTTTTAGTCATGCGATACCCAGAGTTTCGGAATAGGGAAAATTTCGATTTTACATTACAAATTAAATTGTACTATTTCGAAAGAAAACTTTTATTGGAATACAACTAATGTGCCAATATTTTGTCAGCCTACAATTGAAAAGTTGTATCTGCATATTATGAAACTTTAGCCTTGTAATTAGGATATCACTGTGATATCAGGATTGTGTAAAACAAATATATTAAAAATAGCGATTCATATATATACATAAAAGCTACGACAAAAAATTGTTTATATATATATTTCCTCTGTCCTACTGTCACTGTAAAGCAGGGATTCTCATGTGCGGCCACCAGTGGATTTTGCTGCAGCCACCAACAGTTTTATAGCATATATTGATGTATAAAAAAATGTTTAAATGTAAAAAATGTTTAAAAATTATTATTATTTTAAAATTGATTGAATAAACCTGACTTATCCAGCATTTATTCGACTTTAAGTAAAAGACCGTTTTAAAAATAAAACCGTTCAAAAATTTTGGTCGAAGTTATACGTGTACCATGAATCAAGTCAATATAAAAAATTAACAACAATTACGTTTTTAATTTTGTCGATTTTAATTACAACTGTATATTGTAAAAGATCATTCAGTATAATGCACTATATAAAAAATAAATATCAAAACTATTTTTATCACATTTGGTGCGGCCACGAGACGTTTCCAAAGGACAGCTGATATTTATAAAGTGGCCACAGTGAAATTTTACGGTGGAACCACCCCTGTAGAGTTTTGGCACTATGTTGTAAATTCACCGTTTGGTTTTTCCCGTTTTCTGACAAAATATTGACGATATCGTAAATACTGTTCTATATTTTACAAATGTTCTCAAGCTTATATATGAACAATCAGAATTATACAAAAAAAAATAATATTTACTTTTCTTTTGCATCCATGCAGACGTACTGTATAACCGAGACGTGCTTAAAAACTTGTGGCTTTTTTCATTATTAATCAATCAGTTTTTGTCAACGGGTATTTTGAAAGCTTTACAAGACATTGCAAAAATAAAAACTCCATATCTCATTTCCAAATTTAAATCACTATTTTACACATTAAAGATGTGTAGCGTTTTGAGTAACGGAAAAATTAACACAACGCGTAACCATGGTGAGATCAAATCAGTCAATGTTATTCCATCTAATACAAAGCCGACTAATAAAAATTCATTTTTTTGGATTTTAGGATGGCAATTTTTGCCATAAAAAACTTATTTATGTAATAAACTAAATGCGACCCGACCGTCTTAAGCGACGTGGCTTGATAATCTTAAATACAATTAAATAATTCATAACTGATAACAATATATATAAGGGGTGTTTTAGGATACAAAATTAAAACAATGTTTGGTTTTTCATTTTTTTTTATTTTCACAACATTCAATATGAATATTTTCAAAAAAAGATCATTCAGTTGTATGATAACATTTTATCTCAGTGTCAACAACACACTGAGCCCGCATTGCGTCTCAATAAATCTTTTTTTTTCGAAACATCAAAAATGGAAAAAAATGAGTTTTGACGTATGAAGTGAAGTGAAGACTGTCAAAAAAAAAAAAACAGTTTGAGATTCGTAGTATAAATGTTAAGTAAATGATTTATTTAAATTTGGTGTCAAAATAATAATGGTGCCACAAAATAAGGCTGTAAAAAATAAGTATTCGGTAAAATATTCGTGAAGTTATTTATTAAATATATAAAAAAAAAATATTTGATGTCAACTATTTTCTAAGGCTAAAATTCGTGGATCGATTTAAAGATTTTTTCTTTACTTAAAAAAATGAACACACAAAAACAATATTAAAAATATTTCTTACGTAATGTTTTGACACAGACATCATTTAATAAATTATATTAGTTAACAGTTAAGAAAAGATAATTGGTTATAAAATAAGCGATACAAAGAGATATTCATTATTCTACCACATTTAAAGTTAAATTCGAGACATTTTATCACTGTAATTAATCTTTATTTATCATATTTTACAAAGTTTCTTAAACTGTCTTCGTAGCAGTTTATTACATTTAGTATGCCCAAGATTGAGAAATTCTTTATGTGTGATTATGAATGTATTCCGTGTTTCCAAATATCATTAAATAGATTTTCTTATAAGCCTCATTTTTTTTTTAATTTATATCAATATGGTCGGAAGAATGTTTCAAGCCATTAAGAATTATTCTTTTTTAAGAAGTTTTTTTTTTAAACCAGATATAAAATAATAATACGTTTAGTTAAATTGGCACAATAATCTGGAATACTATCTAATTAAAATAATTTTTACGATTTCAATAGTAAAAATATTTTTTTTTTTAGATATATTTATTATTTTTGTATATACTGTTTTTTCTGAATCAAGAATTATGTTTATAGAAAAAATAAAAAAAAGAGTACTTAATAAAACGTCTCGATAAATTCAATATTTTAATACTATTTAGGCATTTTTTATTAGAATTTCATAGATATCCTTGAAGATTAAAAGTAGGGAGTTGGTCACTATTCGTTAGTTGGATGTACTTAACATTTATTTTCTTATCGAAGATCCCTGGCAGATTGTATATAATCTAAAAAAGCAAATAATTTCCAACAGTATCGCATAAAAATAAAAAAATAAAGTGTTATTTAAACATTTCAATAAATATGTTATAATTTAAATGAAAATACATATTGATAATTCTATTGAATGTATCTCAAATCGCTTGTACAGTATTTATATTATTTGAAATAAAATGGGGTCTAAACTATTTCCTAACATGTGTGGCAAAAAATATAAAGAAGTAATTTAAAAATACAATTCATGTTCAAGATTTAGGGAGGGGGAGAAAAGACATTCGGATGAATACTGCCATCGTATGAAAACGAACAGCGAGTACAACCATTACCCTTGTCACTTCGTTTAACATATCCAAACTTTAAGCTTACAATAAGATTAAATAATACTTGCGAAAATTTTTAACGAATTGCTTTTTCAAATTCCTCTATATATTTTATTATAAACCACCATGGTGTTAAGGAACATTCGACCATAAAAACCAACAAACTTAAGCTGCTGAAATAGGAACGAGTAAAATCGATATAAAGTACACGTAAATTTTAACTTTGCTTAAGTCCAACGTGAAAGCTCAATTTGACTGATTTAAAAGCTCAATTTTTTTTAAATGAACGGAAAATTCAAAATGTACCCAAATCGATTAGTGAAGTAAGATGTTATAAATATTTTTATTGATAGTATACTTTATATTTTACTCAATCTGTTTTATAGTCACGTAAATGAGTCAAATAGAATACTTAACACAATCAGAATACATTATTATCCTAATTCATCAAAGCTTTTGTTTGTCGCTTATCAAAAAAAGAATGTTTCTATTTATTGCAGCTTTCTCGGCTGCAACCTAAATCTGAAACTACTATAGTGAAATATGGTTTTTATTATCCGCTATTGTAGAAATCTTGAGCAGTCTGCTCCGCAGCTCTCGCAAGTTCTCCGTCACATGGGTTCGTGTCGTAGAAAGCTCCAGAACATCCTAAAGTATCGAAACAGCGTTCTTGTTCTCGCTGGTTGCCTTTGTTGGACTGGCAGCAAGAGACGATGGCCCAAAGACATGGAGGCACGTTGGCTCCAACTGAAGGCTGCTGCGCAATACTGTTGGATCCCTCAGAGACAGATGACGGTCTAGACGTGACAGGACTGTTACTTTGAGAAAAAGATTGAGGCCTTTGATTTGCTGGAGGACTGTAAGATTGCGTTGCTATTTTAGCTTCTCCAGAAGCTATGAGACCGATTTGGGGGCGTTGAATTGGGGGAAGAGGTCGGCTGGGACGTCTTGGTGGGGTAGCTACAGCAAGCGAAATTCCGGTAGCAGTGTTTGGTCGCTGTCCACCACCTGTGGGTAATTCCTCGGAGAATGAGAAGCGATCTTCAACGGTTACATTTCCCATGGGATTAGCGGGGTTTACGGGTTGAGGTGTTTGAGAAGCAGGGAAACAGAAAGGATATGGAATATAAATTACTGGTATAAACTGAGCACCCGGAAAACCCCATGGTGTGACACCCTGTTGCTGCCAAGGATTCTGTTGTGCACCAGAAAGTGCACCAAAGTAATGGGAATAGTAATTGTTAACCTGAGGTCCGTTAGGAACAAATGTGTTGTGGAATACGCCTGGCGCACCATAAGGTGATCCCGATGGGAATCCTGGAAATTGGAAAGGTTGTGGCTGTTGGCTTTGGTAAGCCGATAAGTAGTCATTTGGGCCGATACTTCTTCTGTATTGGTTGGATGAGAAAATATCTTGGACGTCATTTGGAAGCTCAGGATAACGATCTCTGCGTCTTCGTACATGTCTTCGTTTCAAAACCTTCACTCTTTTCATTTGGGGCTCAAGAGGATGATCTGGCACGATAAATTCGTGGTCGTGATTTCCTTCATGATTATGGGTCAAAGATTTTACCTCTGGCGTCTGGAGTTTTTTTTCATTGACTATTTCAGATGATTTAATTTCGCCTCCGACTGGATTATTTTCTTCTACTTGGTGTCTGTCGCTATTGAATGCACTGGTGAAGCTGACTGTGCAGACCATCACCAGAAAGAGGAAACTGGTTGAGAATTTCGGAGACATCTCTGAAACAAACCAAAAAACAAAACAAAATTAATCACTTTTAAGGTCTTAACTGTCACTTCTTGATGGAAAGGCATTATATTTTAATTGTGGAAATAATGACTAAAAAAATGTGTTTTTATTATTAAAAAAAAAAAAAAAGTACAATCATTCAAAAGAACCATGATCGTTCACTATTTCTTTCTCCAACAAATAGTATTTCATTTCGTCTTAACGCGTCAAATCAAAATCCAAAATCCAAAGCTTGTGTCCCGAAATCGTGTTTTGTCGCAATAGACCAGCCTTTAAAAACAGATAAATTAGTGACATCAAGCGATATATTAGACAGAAGAATTCTTTGTTTTCTTATAGTCAAAACTCAAACTATTTCAAAACAGTAATCCAATTAGTGGTATCGTCTATATAGGTATTGATTTACACGATCTAATATTCTCCCTACTGGCGACGACATAAAAGTGGCTCCGAGTCCACTCCAAGCAAGAAATTCGTATCGGAAGATCTAGAGAACAAATTATTCAGGTATATAGCAAAACATATTATATTTTTAACTCCTATATAGGCAATAGAATAAAATAACTCCTGTATCACTTGCAAAGTGTTTGCAAACAAAAAAAAATAAGTGTGACTCGGTATATGTGTAAAAATTGAAGTGCGGCTCTTTACGTGGGGAAATTTTGTCAATTTTATTACACTAGAGCCTATTAAAATAATATTTTAAACTATATCAGAAAGTGCAAATTGATTTTATCCAATATTACCATAGTTATAACACTTAACAAATATGCCATGTTTACAAAAATTTGCCGGGACACTTGGCTTGATTTGCCAATTTTCGCTCCGAGTTGATAGTTTTAATATATTACACAATCGACTTTAGATCTGATAGTAGAAATATAATTCATTGTACAATTGACGTTGAATTTTATAAGTTAACCTTTAATAAGCACTATGGATTGTTTAATATCAGCGCATAAAATGTGCAGATATAGGAAAATAGTTGACAGTTCTACATGTTGACGACTTGTAAATAAGCTAGTCCAATCGACGAGTAGTTAACACGCAGAAATATTCAAAAAAATACAAAGTATTCTTTAACGTGTTTAAATAAATAAATTCATTAGTAAAATAAGTACAAAAAATAAAAGATTATCGTATCTTTTGTCATCAATCAATGAAGCTTTTAAGCTTATTTTTATCAAGAGCTTTGCAATATGTTAATTGACTTTAAAAGTACATTATAAACACATATTAAATAATCTGTAAAAGTTATCATTAATCTTATCATTCACCGACAGTACAAATGTCAATGTCAAATAGTAATTGATTTTAAGAAGGATCCGGTAAGTGGTTAATATAATAAAAGAACGATGAAATTTTTATCATTTTTTCCACAGAAAAAAAGTGCTTTTGGATGAATAGAAACAGAGTGGCAAAGAAATAATTCATTTTAGCGTCACCTCTCGTTGTCTTTTTTATATTACTGAGAGAGTACTTTTTGCACGCCGTTATTTGCCTTACGATAATTATTGTACACCCCAATCAATAGCACTTATACTATTTCATTCAAAAAAATATTTTTACTTAATTATTTATTCCTTTGTCGATTTTAAACAAAGCTACTCTTCGTATGAGCTTTTTGCAGGTGTAAATATGTAATGCAATGTAAAATTTGTGATAAAGAAGCCTATATTTCAACGTGAATTATTTTTTATATTGTTACGGTAACTAATGAAACTCGGAGGGCTTTTAAAATTATCAATTTATTAAAGAAAAATAAAAATAAAAGTACTTCACGCTATAAGCGGTTTTTTTCCTAATGGACTGGTTAGTAACATTATAAATACTAAAATATCATTGAAATCAGCACCGATTTTTTTTCATTGCGTTGATTGTCTAAAAATATGCGATACGTTGTTCACTTCATGTAAAAATATCTTCAGACATACTATAGAGGAAAAAAAGTATGATGTTGACATTAATATTATTGTTTGATTTGGCATTTATTTGATAGAGTTCCATTATAACAAGGTGAAAAAAGAATCAATGTACTTAAGTTCAACATAATTTATACGCTTTATAGTTGGTAGCTAATTTTTAGAGGGCGCAAACCGTAATAGCTATTAACCTTATAACTTTTGTACTAGTAAAACTACAATACTTAGCTATTTTTTCGCCTTGATATTGTAATGAATTTTTACAAATATTATAAAACAGATTTAAAATGAAATAATTTTCTTTTACTCCCCACAGAAGAAGAAATATATATTACATTTTAGTACGAAATATTTTCAAAAATACAATGGAAATATTCAGTGAAATTTTCGCTATAGTAGCAGTTCCCATGGGAACTCAATATTTAGATTTATTGATTGAATTGGCATTCACTTGGTAGAACTCCATTATACAACGGTGAAAAAATAGCAATTTTTTTTAGTTCTACAAAATACATTGCTATTTTTTCACCGAGTTCAATATTTAGAGCTTGTTAAATAATGGATGACGCTCTCGTTTAAAACATTTTGTTTCACTAAGCAACATTCACAATAAACAAAACGAACCGTGTTGCAAATGGATTCATTTATTGGTCACGACTCGGATCATTATAATATGTCACTGATGATTCGAATCTTTTGATTCAACTGTCATTTTCTTAGTTTATTATTTTTGCCTTGTACCAAATCTAATGAGCTTACAAACAAATTATACAATCAGAAGTCACGACTATTAACGTATTCATATGTCACATTATGCACTTATTAGAATATAATGTGACAAGACAAAAGAGTTAAGCGTAAAATGAATTATTTATTTGATTCTTTGGATTGATGCAATCCTCGAAACCTTTAACGGTTTTTTGATTCGTGACTTTAAAATTAAGATAAGATAAATGAGCGATGATTAATGTTTTGTTAATTATCATATTTTTTTACATCCTAGCTATTATAATATATATATATAGTGAAAAATTATAACAATGAAAATTAATGACTCTTTTTATTGAACTGTCAACGTCCATTGTAAATTAAAATTTTACAGTCCAAGTGTATGAAAAAATTATTAAATTACAAACATTACAAAAATTATAAACAGAAAATTAAACAATTATATTCATCTAGAAATAATAATGCATTAATTACCTCGTTTCTTGATTCTTGATTCTAGATCGCGCTAAATTATAAACTCATTGAAAAACGACCGAAGATTAATAAACACTTAATATCTAGACATTAACTTTATTTTTCGTATAAAAAACTATTTTAAGACAAATTTATGTTTTGCAGCGTTATTCTAAGTGTGGTCATCAAAAAGACTTTCATTTTATTTCCCAGTACACCCAGTCCTTTTTTACGCGTTTTTTTTACGCGAATTCGATTATACGCGATTTTTTTGGACGGCACCGCTACATTTTTTTACGCGCTTTACTCGTTTTTCCGTAATTTTTTCCCCAAACCAAAATTGTTTTTAAGAAGACATTTATATATGATGCTAACATGTACGTTTCATTATTTTTTAAAATAAAAAATATGTGTATTTTTATAACTTAATTTTGCAAAGCATTCCATTTTTTAAATACACATACAATTGCCAAATGTTAACAAGTGTATCGGATTTATGTTATAGGGTGTGTAAAGAAATATAATGCAATTGCGTGAAAGCATTTTTTAAGCGATTTTTTTACGCGCCTTTTTCTGGAACCAATTTATCGCGTAAAAAAAGGACTGGGGGTACAACTAGTTTGCGTTGTTAATCGTTTATGACTTAACTGAACATTGATTTAGAAAACGGAAGACGTTTTCACTTATTTTGTATACAATATACATTTTTTCATATTAAAAAAAACGCGTCAATCAAAACTTTTAACACGTGAATATTTGAGTACGTGTAAAACAAGTAGTATTCGCAAATCACACTTAAAAGTTGTATGCCTTGTACGTTTGGACTATATAAAACCAAAGTCGATGAGTTACATGACGTGACCATACATCTCGATTAGCCAGGAACACTCCCGTAAACATTAACCAATAACTGTCCAGTTGTCTTCTAATATTGCATGAAAACGTTAAAATATCTCGTTTTCATAAAAATAAATCAAGAAAACTTGCGGTAAGAATTTCAGAAAAAGAATGTTTTCTATCAGTGATGGTTTGTATATTTGACTGCGTTGTCGAGTTCTAGGACCATTTTCAAATATTTTTTCCAATTTTTTTATCAAGGATTGTTGGCGTTTCCCGGTATACAAATATTTTTTTAATATTATCTCGAATAATTTTCATAAACTCTTTCGTGTTTTTTTCTATGAGAAACAGCATCAGCATTAAACTCCACGAATATAGTTTTAATAGACAAGTCGAAGGGCATTATCGCTAAATAATAAAGCAGACGTTTTGTCGCAATACAAAGATCGAATAGTCCAACTGTAATTATAAAAATAAATATGAAATATTTTTTTTCAGAACAACACAACGAATAGACGACATTCGAAAAATCATCACAAATTGTCATTCATTTCGGGCACAAATGACAAAAAAGAATTTCGGAACTGAACAGTCATCGAAGTACCTAATAAATGGTGCCTAAGCTAGGTGTGTCATCAAAATTGACACATTTTTTTTTATAAATAATGATTAACATTTTCAGAATAGCTTTACAATCACTTCCGTATGATTTATGAGTCAAATATGTATCGCCTATTACAAAGCAAAACAAACTCAATTTATAAATGGAACCATACCAGATTATTGCGGTTAACTAAAAAAAAGTATTATACATACATTTAAATCATATAAGAGAAAAAAAAAAATTAAAAGAAGAAATCATACATATAATATTTGAATTGAGAAAACTTTACTCTATTTTCAAGTCAGTTAAATATTTGATTTTAGTAAACTATTTATGTTCTTACTTCTTTCCTTACATTTATTTAGCGACGTAAAGTTTATATTAAAACAATGCGTGTGTAAGAAAAGAAAATTTATTTGAATAAATAAACAGCAATTTGACTAGTAATATTTACATGCTTTGTATTAAAATGATCGGTGCCGGTTTCGCTCATCGAAACCATTACCGGCTGATAAAATACAAAACATAAATAAGAATACGTTTATATAAAAATTTCGTCCATAAAATAACGACATCTCACTTTTAAGGTGTTAAATGTCATATTTTGATTAAAAGACATGATGTTTTCTCAAAAAAATGTGTAAATATTATTTAAAATAACGACTTATACAAATATATTTCATATAAAAATAAAAAACGTTGACAAATAAAAGTAATGTTTCAAATTAACGTCAACATATGATGTCAACTGAAGGTGCTTAATGGTATTTCAATATTAACAGAATCTGACAGTTTGTCAGTTCATTTTGCATCGTGCGATGCTATGTCTGACGATGCCGAAATGTGAAACCAGGGGGCTCGTGAGTGACAAAAGATGGGGCATCGTACAAAATTTTAAAATGATTTTATTAGAAATTGTTATGCAATTTTATATTTTTTTGAGATTATCGTAAAAAATATTTCTGTGCGTATGCGTATGCCAAATTTTTAAACGTTTTTCTATACACAAAATAATTGTATTTTTGAGACTATGATAATAGATTTAATTTTTTTTTTAAATATACTGGACAACTATGTTTCATATCCGTGATCGATTCTAAAACATTATGTTTAATGTAACGTAATATCTTGCAAAAATATCTGTTAAAGAATAAATAATGCGACTCGATAGTACTCTCTATGCGATAGTCTCGAAGTCATTATTCATGTAAGCTTCTATTCAAATGTTTAAAAATATTTTTTTTATAACGCAATGTAATCAAACCGCGAAGTGTGCCAAAATCACTGGGCGTTTAAGGGTTAATATGTTTACAACAAACGTTTATATTAATAATTTATGATATCGTCTGAAGGTGCTTGATGGAACTTCAATATTAAATTTGAATTGTTGCCGAAGGGTGAAACCCGGGTCGTTTCTGATAAGACATATGGAATCGTACGAAGTTGCAATAATTCATAAGTTTATATTAATATTCCAATCATTTCTAATTTTGGAAAAATGTTATAGTTTATATATTTTTTTGAAAGTCATCAAAATCCCACAATAAAATTTTATTCTTCAAATTATTAATTATTTCCCTCAGAATGCAATTATCTACAATCATGACACGCGGGTCAAAGAACAGAGCAAAAATAAACTAAAAATGTAAATCAACAGCATTGCATAACGTTTGACTTAATGCAGTGTTCGTGACTCAAAAAAACCACAAAAATTATCACTATTGTTCACAGAATGTACAAATGCAATTCGAGAGATAATTTTAAATTTTTTCCATCAATTACTAAAAACCGCAGGCTCGTGTTGTTTTAGAACAATACAGCAATTGTTTCCACGTTTTTGTTTTTTACTATTTTCCTCGTCATATATGACAATCAGACCAAACATAGTAATAGCTGATTTAATTAGCTATAATTTACTAATGATGCTGATTTAATGAAGTCAGTGTTATTATAATTGGTGGTTAACATTTAATTTCAATGCTAGTAAAACGTCCATTATTTTTCATATTCAACTCAAAATTTTAAACTCAATTATCACAAAATTCTGGTTACTGATATAAATTAATAAGTAATATAGATGATTTCTTGTGCTGATGTCATTTGGTGATATCACTTTGGTTCAGTGATTCATAAACTTTTTTTTAATCTAGAAGGTGCCGCGATGTAATACTAAAGTTGATTGATGACAATTTTATCTTTACATATTGTATTTTTTGATAATTTACTAACACAAAGCTAACTATTTTTTTGTTAGCTTTGTGCTATTAACTAGAGTTTTAGTTGGCATGTATAGAACTCATTAACTTTGAAAATAAACGAGACGTTTGTATTTAAACTTTTAAGGAAATAACTACCTATAATTATTACATTAGGTGGCAGTACCTATTAAAATTTGCTCATTGCTTTGCTTGATGTGAAAGATGCGCACAGAAAGAGTGTCATATATGAAAAAATCAGTCACACTAATAATTTAACCATGAAGAATTATAAAGAACAGTATCGCTTTAAAATAAACTTATGAAAACTATCAGCAATGAAAACACCAAGCGACTTTTAGTACAATAATTATCTCGAACGCAAATCATTAACACATTCAATACTTTTATAGTTTTGACTTTCAAATAAAAACACATAACTATCAGTTGTCTCAACCAGGACTGTGGAGTCGACCAAAAACACGATCACGACCCATTGGCATCTCCGGCATTGCCTAAAAAAACTTTATTATTTTTAAGGGTTTTCCCATCTTTCCCATTTATGTGCATTTAATTAAGAATCATCCAACCAATACGGCGAATTGTTCATTGAGATATTCTTCAAAATAGTCTAATCGAAAAAGTAGTCAGAGTCGATCGTTTTTCACGACTCCTACATTTACCAAAAACACTGTCTCAACGATTGGAGCAGTGGCAATCAACATGCTAAAACAAACAACTTTCACTGAAGTTCGTGGATTAACACATCAGTAATAACGGGGTGTCGAAAAATATTGTGCTCGAAATTATTCTTTAGGATTTTGCGTCCGGTTAAAAATTTCCTTCAGATCCTAAAATAGACAATTCCCAGGATGGCGTGAAGAGTTTCGCTGATTGATTGATGGATATTGTTTCCATGAGTGCTCACTAAACGCTAGCGGAGCGTTTATATGAGGTTTTACGTGCGAACAAAACCGCAGACAAAGACGATGAAAAATTCAATACATTGGGGAGGGAATTCAGTGGCGTTTAATACCTATTGCCAAAATATATATTCGTTGGCACAAAACAGGTGATTTAAAATACTGGGCACTCAACGTTACACTAAGTAAAAAAAGTATTATAAATCTACTGTATGTATATAAGAAAATATTATTTGAAAGCTGGACTGTAGTTATTGAATCACAAAAAACACAAATTTGAAAAAGAAACCATGATAAACGTTAGAATTTAAAAAAAAAATTGATTTCTTTATAGTACCGAAAATTTTAATAAGCCGTCATAAAGACGTGCCACCAAAATTCCTTTCGTTTGCGTGGCACGTGTGGTATAGGTTAACTAGCAATGCTAGATACACTCAGTCATTAAAAGAGAAACGTTTTACTATTATTTTTCAACTCATTCAATATTTTAAGTAATAATTTATTTATTTATTTATAAATTATACGGTACAAAATTAACAAATTATGAATTCATTGCTTTTGCAACGTTAACATATTTGAACATAAAGTGTTGGAAATTTAACAAATACACAATCAACAAGGATTGCAAAAAAGTCAACCTAAAAGTAGCTCATGAAACATCTACTGTAACTAAAAAATAGTATTCACCTGAACTCACTTTCGTCCACATTGAATATTTCAACACCCGAAGCAATACTGTGGAATATTGTTAATACTCTTAGCATTGGCATCCTCATTGGCAGACTGGTTCTACACTTTGGAAGAACAAACAAATCATGTCCACGATTTATTAATGAGTTACCTTTTGCAGGTTTTTATTGATAACAAAATATATTATTCAAATAGTCAGTTATTTGCTAATTTACCAAATATTTTGCGACTATCACGAGTCATACTAAAAGGAGAGAGACATTCAAACACTCATAAACAAAACCTCAAAATTTTTACATAGATATCAATTTAAATACGGTGAAAAAATAGCAATGTATTTTAGTTCTACAATTTTTTTATTAGATGTAGTTGATAATTAATGCTTATACCATTGGACTATTAAAGCCAGCGCTATGTGATATATGCAATATGCAAAAAAAACAATGAATTTTATTACTATGCCATAATAATAGACACTTTAAAATTGTTTATATTATGTTAAGCACGGCATGAAACGGGTGCATATGTATGACGATTTGTTTGTCTCCAACCTGCAAAGATATTCACCATTAATTTTTGACGTTGCAAAACAACATTCTCCTATTATTTTTTTTACAAAAAAGTTAAATATTTATACACTTTACCATAACTTAGAATATAATAAAAAATAGAATTATTTATTTAAATTGAATAATAATACAAAAACGTTTTTATACGCTTATGAATAATATTTTTGCGTGACATTTAAAAAAAATATACAATCTAAATGATTGTTGTATTTAGATCACAACCGATTGGAAATAAGTTATGTTAATACTTTTGTGTTTCTTTAAAGAAAATGACATTGCCTACGTACGTCACTGAGGAATTTATTGTAGAATGAGATTTTTTGTAGTGAAAAGGAAAATCTTTTTTCTTAATAGTATCAATAAATAAATCGACGCCTCGATGAAAGAATATTCTGTATCACGTAAAAGACGTGGAAAAACATGTGTTATCGGGAAAATGTATTCTTTCAATAATCAAGATATGAGAAAAAAATGTATAACGTGAGGAAAATTTGGCAAAAAAGCAAATATTTCCGTATTTTAACAAATTGACATCACTTATGTAGTAAATATATTTTAAGCATTTTCAAATTCTGAAAACTAATTTCTGGACAAATTGAAATGTTTTATCGAGTATTTCCGGGAGATAAACTTTTTATCCAATCTTTTGATTTTAATTTCAATAAGTTTTCAAATATTAAATATACATTTTTAGTAATATTTTCACATTACTATATATGTTATTATCAGGACCTTTGAGTTTTCCACGATTGATTCGAGCACATAATGTAATTTTGATTAATCTTAATGTTGTTAAAATATTATTAACAAGAGATTGTAAAATTTTGATTTTTAAATTAATTAACTTTATTTGTTTGACTTTCTGTAAATTGTTTTCTTAGTTCTTGTACCCTCAGTTTTGTATACCTGCTAACTTTAATTCATTTTTTTTATATATAAATATGCTTGCTTGTAATTAGAATACAAATTACAGTTATCCGTTGATAATGCTCGCGATGAACGAAAAATGGTCCTGATCATTAAACGTATTGTGGAAATAGTACTAAATGTGTGTTTTTATTAAAATATCATGCTTTTCTATCAAGAAGTGACAGTCAATACATTAAAAGTGATATGTATGTGATGTAGGAAAAAGAAATCTTCATCATGCTTCTGCTTTGTTGAAATGATAAGTTACGGTTTTTGCTGTCATTCGAATCCAATATTGCTTATACAAAAAAATATTTATCGACAATGCAGATGAAAATAAATTGAATCATCAAGCAATTAATAATTGACTGTCAGAAAATATTCTTCAATAGGCAAAGCAAGTGTGTACGCTGGATATATGATAAATTTTCAAATTGTTTCAAAATGAAATCATAATTGATTGAATTGGCATTCACTTGGTCGGCAAACTGCGGGCGAGAATAAATAAATTAATAAATATGCAATTGTGGTATGAGAACAAAAAATGTGTTCAATTGATATGAATATGAGATCATTCCACAAGAACAATTGCCAGTCATTTTTTTAAATTAATAATATGGAAAAATATTAACACGGCGAAAAAATAGCAATGTATTTTAGTTGTACAATTTTTAATAAGAAATAGTTGATAGCTATTTCGGCTCACGCCATCGTCAGAACTATGCTTAAACTAACATTCGCTTATCTATATATAGCTGTGCAGAAAAGGCACACAATACATCCTCTCTCTTGTTCCAACGGTCTAGCTTGTTACTTTAACACAATGACACTAAATTTTCAAAATTCTAAATGAAACAATAGGTGTCTATGACAATAAGATTATATGTGGGACGGAAGTGGTCCTTCTGGAAGCAAATCAGACCACCCCTTTGTACAACGGCTGGACAAGTGGCGATACTATTATGTTAGTTTGTTCGTTAAGAATTCTTTGTGATAATTGGTGTCTATTGATTTCCAGCTGTTCCAAAGCCGTCATTCTCCGACCCTTACTACAAAGATGCAAACATTTAGGGGCTGTTTTTATTGCTTTTTGAACGGGATTTTCTTTAACTATATATAGCTATATACTCTCATAGAAAGAGATTAAACTTTTTAAAATTAAAATATATTCAAATGTTTTTTTCCAAATAATTTGTACCGTGGATAAAGGCATAATTTATTAGTCAATTACTTACAAACTTGATTGATGTTAATTTAAATGATGAATAATTATATTTCTAATTAAAAATTCAAAACGTTCTTGCATTAAGGTTACTCTATGTTTGTATGATGCCAAATATTACAAAATGATTGCTATAGGGTATCTTATATAAATGTAGCATATCATAATAAAATGTGTTACACGTACAAATGTGTTTCTAAAATACAAGTGTATGCGGTTGGCATTTTTTCCGCAGTCAACGTGTTAAGAGTAAAATTTCAATTTAATGTAAGTTATTTGAAATCAATACACCACAGTAAAGAATATTGATTATATGGGAACCTACAACCTTCAAGGTTCTGATTTTTACTCATTCGACATAATTATTTTTCTTTTTCAAATATGCGCTTAATATTATAATATAAAAACATGTTTTGACGTCTGTTGAATGCGTTCATATTATTTAATTTATGATATTGACTAAGGGTGCTTGATGGAATTTCAGTGTCAAATTTGAATTGTTAAAACTTTGTACGATTCCACATGTTTTGTCAATAACGACTCGGGTTTTACCTTTCAGCATGTTCAGGCATTCTATCACACGGATGCAACAGAACTGACGCACAATAAACGGTTAGCATCGTCTATATACCAAAGATATTAATTGAAGGAAAACAAAGACCCCAAGCAATAACAAATTAGCAGCTAAAACAAATTCAATAATATTGATCTAATACTCATCAATTATCAAATTTCAATTGTTACAACTTTGTACGATTCCACATGTTTGTGTTGCACCCGTGTGATAGAATGCCTGAAGATGCCGAAAGGCGAAACTCGGGTCGCTGAAACAATTCAAATTTGTATCAGTTGGTAATACTTGCGATGAGCGAAAACGGTCCTGATCAAAAAGCATATTGAGAAAATAACTACTAAAAAATATGTTTGTTATTATTTAAAATATAGTAAATATGTACAGTTTATTCACATACTGTTATATTCTAAAAAAGTAACTATGGATTTTTGTATTGATGATTATTATTTTTTTATATTGAAAGCGTGTTATTGCTTATTGTATACACTGACGTGCGTTTTTCTGACAGTTATAAATCTGAAAATAGGAACGCCCATTTTAATTGCGTCTCACAGTTTTAGATTCGCAGTTATTCAGTGATATCTCCACCGACTAATCCGGTATTATCAAAGCTCATGTCATATGAAAGCGAATCCTTGACTTCTCATAATATACCACGATAAAACCTGTTTGACAGTTAAGCGCATTAAGCTGTCGACTAAATCCATCGTATGCATTTGCAGTGTAGCCTATTTCTTGCTTCAACTCTTCACAGTGTCTAATGCAACCAGGCGAGGGATAGCTTAGGCTTTATGGGGCGTATCAGTGCAATGTCTAACGAGCCAAGCGACAGGTAGACACGATCTCGCAATCGTACACGTGAAACCCTGAAGGGAAATATGTTCAAAGAATATATTAATTTGTATAATTTGACTTAAATGCCGATCGCCAGGCTGTACGATGAAATTATCTAGAAGTCTGTCGATTGATTTTTTGTTAAATCTTTCATTTATTTATAATAAGTAATAATGTCATTATTAATGTTAAGTTGTCTAACAAAAGGTTTTGTCACCGACCATTATGGCGAGTTTTAATTTGGCCTTTATGTGATATCATCGAAAACTTTCAAAGCGGAAATTCTTTGTTTGTTCATCGTCATATTCGTATAATATGCCCTGTTAAATAGATACAACATTTGTGTCCACAATGACATGTGTTTTAATACTGGAGATATTGAATGAATAAATAGTTCGGTAAGTAAGGTAATCAAATATTCATACCTTTATTTGCTGAACGCATATTCCGAAATTGGTTTAGTAATGATACTGGTAAGGAAGCGGCTGTCGTAGACATTATTTCCAATGCATATTTTATATGAAAATATTCTAAGAACACCACGCTGCCCAGGCGGGTTGGTGTTCGGTTTTCTGTCCGGGTTTTCCTTCCCATAGCCAAGAGAACACGGGACGCGGTGTTCCCGAGCGGTCACCCATCCAAGCACTATCCGCGTCCAATGCTGCTTAACTTCGGTGATCGCACGAGAGCCGGTGCTTTCAACGTGGTATGGTCGTTGGCATATATATACATATTTATTTATATTTAACTCCTCTTATACAAGCGGTGCAAACTTGAAAATTCTGAAAGACCAAACCCGAACATAAAAAAAATAATTTTACTAAATACCTTATTATTGTTATAATCATTATAATGACGTTCCAGCAAGTAAATAACAGTTCAATTTACAAAGACAAAAGCTTAGTATTAAAAATCCACTTCTTTCTTAGATGTCAATCTTCTTGACAAAAGGGAAATTTTATTTAAAAAAAATAATCAAAACAAATAATGATCTCGTTCTTGTCGTTTATTTTTATGAATTTTATATTCATTTCATATCAGGTTTACATTTTGTAATCATTAATTCAACGATTGCTCTGCAAAAAATCAGATAAAAGAAAAGTGTTGACTTTAAATTGATCTTTATTATGGTTTCTAATTAATGAATACTTAAATGTATTTCACAGATTTTAATTTTGTATATTAATATTTAAAACAAGATATGTGACATTTTCTTTCCATGTCAATTAGATTAATATGCAATAAAATCATTTCAATATTTGATTTTGATTAAACTTAGTGTATCCGGGCCGCGTATTTTTACTCTTTGAGAAGCAGTGTCAGACTCATTTGCCCTACTCTACCACTACTTTTCTATCTGTCAATTTAACATTAATCATTTACCAGATATAAATTGAATGATATCCTATAAATATTTTTTTCAGTTCCATTAAACATTTGGTTAAGTATATAATACTTGTTAAATTTTAACTCGAAACTTTGTATAAATAGCATTGCTTGTAATTAAAATTGAGTTTACTGTTGCTAGCGATGAGTAAAACCGGTCTTGAGAAAAAAAACTTTGTGTTAATATTAAAAAAATATGTTAGAACTAAAATTTAAGTTGTTGAAATTGTACAGGTCCAGATGTGAAACAACACCAGAAGATGCAGAAAGTCAAATCCTCGAGTCGTGAATGACAAAATACGTGTAATGAACACTAGAACTTAATTAAAATTATTGCTAGCTCTTGTTGAGTCCAATGTGAATTTATAATTTTATAGTAAATATATCCCGAATTCTTATCGAATGGTCTACACAGGTTTTAGGTTTCAGGTGATCTATTTTTAGTGATAAAAATAAAATAGAGCACCAATGTAAAATGCAATGAATTAATGAAGCAGCCCCGATAATTTGTGATTGAATTTATGTGTTAATATATTAATTAATGATATATTTATTTATTTTGTACATATACGTTTATTGCTTTTATAAAATAAAAAAGATTTATAAAAGTAAAAAAAGGATAGCAAGGTGTTTAACCAAGCGACTTCAGACAAAATCTATTTCAATACATTGAAAAATAGTATAACGCTAATTTTACTTTCGTCAATGTAGAATATGTCTTAATTTGAGGCAATACTGTTGAACATTATCATACCATAGGCTAATAGAAAAACGGAATAAAAAGGTTGTAAAAACACTAGGTTATGAAACTAGGATATTAGAACAGAGGAGAAGATGTATTGTGAACCGTTTCTACACCGCTATATATACAATAGATAAGTAAATGTACGTTTAAACATAATTTTGAATGATTGTCTCGCTTTATAAGTTCTTTTGTGTTCTATTAAAAAAAATGAAACGATTTATGATATCGACTGACGATTTGTAAGATTCCACATGTTTTGTCATAACCGATCCAGGTTTCGCCCTTGGGCATCTTCGGGCATTCTATCACACGGATGCAACAGACCTGACGCACAATAAACAGTTAGCATCGTCTGTATACCAAAGGTATTAATTGATTGTATTGTTAGTGACAAAACATATGGAATCGTAAAAAGTTTTAACAATTTAAATTTGATATTGAAATTCCATCAAGCACCTTCAGTCAATATTATAAAGAAAAGTTTTGACAATTTATATTTGAATAAAGTCAAATGTTGGTGAACAAATAGCAATGGAAAAGGTAAATACAATATTTGATAGCTATTTCGAACTATTTGCGTTCTGACGAGGGCATAAGCCGCTAAATAGCTATAAAAAAGCCTTAAAAATTATAGAACTAAAATACATCGCTATTTTTTGCCACATTGTAGAGTAGTTCTATTAAGTAAATGTCTATTAAATCAATCAATGTATTATGAAAACAGCACAATGTACATGTTAAACATAATACTATAACCGACATAAAAAATAGTTCGTTCATATCCAGTGTAGTATTGACAATACAATGAGATAATCAGGTCAGTTTCGGGTGTTGAACTCTCCGATTTGACCGCCGTATTTTACAAAGTATGTCAATTGAAGATTCTGCAATGATCAATTCGCCGGCACACTTAAACCGGTTTTCATCGTGCAACGGAACCCGGTCGACATAAGCTTGGGCCACAATAATATTTTTTGTAATAGGGACAAGCGAGTTTTTTCTGTCAGATTATTAACGCCTCAGGCATCCGTCATCAACAAGATATTATGCGTTATAATCGATTATAATGGGGCATTTCTATTAGCAATAAAAATAACCGTGAAGTGACTTGTTCCCATAGTCTTTTGCAAAATTCATACATTGCCTTGATTCAAATGCTTGATGGTTTGTCAATTTTCGATCCGTAATTAAATATTCTTAACTTAAAAGTAGATCTTAGTTAATTTTAGAGTGTGTTATAAAGCAAATTTATCTATAATTATTAACACCTTAACATCAACACATTGTGATCCTCAAACAGATTATTATTGTGAACGATTAATCTCTTAGTTTAGTAATGAACAAAAGGCACCGAAGAACAAATCCTAGCACGTTAATATTTTGTCGAAATCAAAAATGTATTTAAATATTCAGTAAATCATTTCAAACAACATTTAATAATGAAATTTTTGAGAAACTAGACAAGATCATACTTTCTTTTTTTAATTTAATTCGGAATTAATAGAAATAATCAAATGCCGCTTCATTAATTGATTGGATGGCTTCTTAAAATATGCATATTTTTTTTACTTGGAAACAAATACGATATAATATAACCTAGAAATTTTACGTAAGACAGAAAAACGTAGCAGATAATGGTTTTTGCTTTTGTACGCCCAAGATATCAGTGCTCCGTAACCAGTGTACCACAGCATAGCAATGTGCTGCCAGACAATGCTAGGTGTGCTGCGGCCCATTTTTATATCAGAAGAATTGCATGAGAACAGAAATAATTATTTCTTTATTAAAATAATATACCGTATGCACATACTAATACATACATAAATATTAAAGACAGTCAATTTAACATATAATGTTAACTTATAAAAAATCAATGTGAATAAAGTAAAAAATGCAGAAAAAATAGTTAAACGCATTGACGGTGAACCATTAGTTTTTTTTTATAAATATTGACAAACCTCAAGTGTGTCGCGAAATTTTAGAAAAAAACATCGGTGTGCCGTGGAAGAGAAAAGGTTACGGAACACTATAATATACCACCCATCAATTGTTGATCATTTCCGATGGGAATATGACTAACATTAAAAAAATCTTCATCTAGAGTATTTTAGACTATTAGAGACATTTCAAAGCTCGAACAGGAAATTTTAAAAAATGCACATAATATTTTATTGTTCTTAGAAAATCGCCAAACTCTGTAAGGCGGAGTTTTTGTCGATCACAAATCACAAACATAATTGAACGTCCGCAGTTCATAGAAAATATTTTCGGAAAAATGATACACCTGGGGAAAAACCAGGTGTAGGCGATTACGACAAGAGAAAAATTCGTTTTCTGGTGTGTATTTTCGCGAAATACCTCAAATAAAAAAAAACCTCTTGTCTTTGTACGAAAATAGAATTCTTGGGTGAACGCGTCAAAAATATCTCGCGACAAATCTAGGCGAAAGGATTTTTTTTTTTTATATTCTAATAATGGCAATGTATGATTAATTGATTCATGCGTTTTACACGTTACGACATCATTCATTCGCTTCAGTATGAAGTAGGTACTAATGCAAATTTTTGATGAATTATTTAAACAATTTCTCTAAATTATCAATGTGTTAACTGTCACTTTTTGATGGAAAGGCATTATTTTTACATATTAAAAAACAAGATTTAGTACTTATATTACCACCATTTTATATTAAAGCCAGGATCGATTACTGAAACCGGTCTAAACATTGAATTTTCAATCAAAGTTATTTGCAATTTATGACATCGACTGAAGTTATCAGATGGAATTTCAATATCAAATTTGAATTGTTGAAACTTTGTACAATTCCACATGTTTTGTCTCTAAAGACCCGGGTTTCTTCTTCCGGCATCTTCGGACATTCTATCACGCGGAAGCAACAGAATTGACAGTTCTTCCGATGCTAACCGTTTATTGTGTGTCAGATCTGTTGCATTCGTGTGATAGAATACTTGAAACCCTGTGACAAAACATGTGGAATCGTAAAAAGTTTTAACAATTCAAATTAAATAGATTTTTTCAATGGTATGTGATGCATATTATAACGAAAATTTTCGAATCACTCAAATATAACCAGTTTCTCAAAAGACATAAAATTCAAATTAAATAAAGAAACATTATGACTCATTTATATAAAAAATAGTCGCTTTTTTGATTCAGACATTTAACCTGATTCCTGCCGAGCCACGTAAAAATATATTCCAAAACGAATATTTCAAGAATTTTTACGTTTTATTGTGTAGA
Organism: Himalopsyche japonica; assembly: GCA_028555115.1. Lineage (NCBI taxonomy): Eukaryota > Metazoa > Arthropoda > Insecta > Trichoptera > Rhyacophilidae > Himalopsyche > Himalopsyche japonica. Next base: position 187,246 of record JAHFWJ010000425.1, on the reverse strand, counting down.
AAACTGTGTATTAATATAGCTTATTTTAAGCAAGAACAAACATTCATACTAATAAATGCACTTCAAATTGTATGCGATAAAAAATATGCTTTCAACGATTCTGTTGATACAATTATAGAAGCAAAATGTATGTGTGTGTTACTGTTGAGAAAATTTTTAATTGCGGCACTGTCATCCGACACGATTGTCTTCCGTAATCCAATGATAATTTGAAAAATAATATAAAACATTATGTACTGTATAAAAAACAGCTGACAGTGAAGATTCAAATTATTGTCATTAAATATCCAGAATCAAATGTAATACAAAATTTTCGTCGAGAATTCCTAAAAAAAAATTAATTTGTATTTTTTAAAAGTATTTTAAGGAAAATTTCGTTTCTCCAGAATGTCAAATTACTTTTACGACAAAATAATACAAAGAAAAATCAAGCTTTCTTCGATACAAGTCTGGAAAAGATTAAATATAATTAAGTAGAACGATTTTTTTAATGATGCTGCATTTGTTATTTGTTTAAATTTATCAGAATTTACAGCAAAATCAATATTTGCTGCGAGCTTTTGAGCCATGAACGTTCTCACTGAGAAACAATTATAATATTCAAACAAAAGCTTATTTCCTCAAATCTGTCTTAATTAATAAGAATCACAAAAAACTTACGTTCGTAAGTTCAGTTTTAAGATTTTGGTTGTTACAAAAAAAAAACTTTTATGCTTTCAAGAAAGCAGATATATGTTTAAATAAAAAAATAATTTATAATAGGACTATTAAATAAAGATAGCAAAATGATTAGGGTAACCAATTGGCGACAACAATTCGAACATTGTATTTGAATCATATTAAGTTTTATAATGTTCACTTTCAACTTTTTATAATGAATATAATAAGGAGACCGGAATTTAGTGTCGTTTTTTTAATGAAAGAATCTGATACGATAAAGCATTTATTTGGCAAAAATTAGTCAATTATATAATTTTCATAGTTGGATATAACCTCTCTCCACCTATATGGCTATTTTTCAATCACTCTTTAATAAAAAAACACCGGGTATTGAATTAAAATATTCGGATATGCCAATTTTGACCTCTTCATAACTGACATTTTTTTTTTTATATAAAAAAATGTTGCATCGATTTGAATAGGTGATAATCGAACGGAGCAATGTTTGCTGAAAATGGTGGATGTTTGATAGTCTTCCATCTTGTTATGACATGTTGTAAAAATGGCGTTTTTTGAATTTAATTCTAAAAGTTCTTCGCTCGCGTTTATTTGCCCACTGAGGTTTTTATGTACATACTTTTTAATGTGTTAACTTTCACTTCTTGGTAGAAAGACATTGTATTTTGAATATTAAAACATTTTTCAGTAGTATTTACACAATTTATTATTTTTACGTACGTTTTATATACAGTACCAACAGTCATGTTAATTTATGCGGCATATATAATCTAAGAGGTTAAAAAAAACACTGTATTGAACTATTTTCACAATTAAACACCTTTATTATCGATTGATAATGCTCACAATGAGCGGAACCGATCCTAATCATAAAATATAGTGTATAAATAGAACTAAAAATTTGTTTTTTTTTATCCTTAAGTCAACGAATGATAACACCATATTTTGAATATTATTAATTTTAAATCAAAAATTATCTACCACAAATCAACCGCTGAATTCGTTGAAAATAATAAAAATCCGTTACCACTACAACGGTATAAAACCACCAGAGTCAGTAATGTAAACAGGAAAATACATACAAAAATATTCAATTGTTATTGGAAGGGAAATTAAAATGAAGTATTTAATATTGAATATTTAAAAGATGTCGTCATTTTATTATAATATATGAAATTTACAAGACAGGTTTTAGTCGAGAGCTCAAATGCATGCAAATTCAAAATGAGACAAAGATGCTGGAAATAAACTGGAAACAAAAAATGTTAGCACAAGTGTTTTGAAGACATGCGGAAGTTTCGTTGATTAAACAAAATAGATTTTTTAACTTTCTTTTGCAAATTTATTTCAAATAAACTCATTTATTGAATAAATATTATATCAACACAATCTGCCAGCTGTTTGCCTATTTTTAAATTAAATGTAAATACTTGTTATGTTATTTCAACTGACGACAAAGTGCAATAAAATCGTATACAGTATTTGATGAACAATATCAGATTTTTTTTTAATTATCTCAATAAAAAAGAGCAAGATAACGAAAAAAAAGTGATAACATATACATTCAAATAAGAGAAGAAATGCTTAAACAATATATTAAATTCTTTGTAGAAAATGTCCACGCCTTTAAGTAATGCATCAATGACAATGCTGAACCGAATAACCTTTGGATTTGCGCCTATAAATTCTCAGAAAAAATAACATACTCATATTTTTTATCACAACGATAAAAATCGTGAGTCTATTATGTTTTGTTAAATTCAGGATTATAATCTCAATGAGAAATAATAATAAAAAAATTAAAACAAAAATATTGATATTAGAAGAAAAAAAACACTTTACACAAATGATTAATTTTTATATGATATATCTAAGTTATTTTATTTTTTATTTAATAAATTTGATTTTCATTGTTTTGGCAGCGTAGTAAATATTATAATGGAGTTCTAGCAAATAAATGTCAATTCAATCAATAAAAAGTTTGAAAGATTTTTAAAAAGGTTATACTAGAAACTAACGTTAAACAAGAAACCTCAAGCAAAATTTGCTTTAAAACATTAAAAAATAGTATTCGCCTGAAATCGCATCTATATGGAATATTTCAAGATCTGAAGCTATTGTTTTGAATATGTTTAATGGTCTTACTTTTGGCTGGTTCTACTACACTTTAGATGAACAAACAATTCATGTCCGCAACTTCTCAAAAAATATCAGGAATATACAATTTGACATTATATGAGATGGCAGAATGCTCATATTAACCTCGTATAAGTCGAAACAAATATGTGTCAAAAAAATCTTTTATGAACAAATTTCTTTATTGACTACATGTTATTTAGAGTCTTTACCTATTTTTTGGTATATACAAGAGTAAGTGAATGGTGATAGGCTTAGACAGTGACCTATGTTAGTTTATCCGTAGATATCTATTCAAATATGCTTTTATTAAACATTTGGTATCAGAATTCTAACTTCTGAACACAGCTGAATACAAAAACATGAGGCCTTGCAGCACATGAATGTTCTCTTCAAATAATGTTTGATCTTTATATTTTTCAATAAAATCTTCTAAATTATCTATCGATTGAAGTTGTTCAATCTCATCAGTATTATCTAACTGAAAACACACACTATTCAATTAAATGCGTTGCGAGTGAAATCTACAATGTATACAATTCCCATTTCAACACTTTTGACTATGAACTACAAAACAAAACACCATAGCGCAGTTAATCCGAGCTGGAGCTTAAAGTTAAAATTTTCCTTTTATGAAATATATTTAAATAAAGTCTCCCGAGAGAAGTTAATGGCCGAGTTTTGCCGCGAATTTATTTTCTCACGCCCGCCGCCATTTTAGACATCGGACATTTTGAATTTACTGAAGCAGGGCGGCTGAACAATTCGACTAGAAATTTAAACTATCATACATTTTAATTTTAAGGTGTTTACTGTCACTTCATGGTGGAAAGGCATGATTTATTAAATAATACAAACACATTTTTTTACTACTATTTCCAGAATTATATTTTATTATCATCGCGAGCATTATCAACTGATATTACAGTAAATCAACGTCAGTTACACAAATAAATGTCAGTTGATAATGTTCGCGATGAGCGAAGCCAGTCGTGATCATAAAATATATTGTGGAAATAGCACTAAAACATACATTTAAAAGATTTTGTAATCAAAGCTCCATATTATCAATGACATAGACAAAGAGAAATATCGTTCAAGTATGATAAAATCAATAAAAAAACCGATTATTAAAATTTAATTATTATTTAATTTAACAATTAATGATTTACCGTGTTATAATGGAGTTCTACCAAGTGAATGCCAACTCAATCAATAAATTGCTTGTAATTTGTATTGTATCAATCGATAATGCTCGCATTGAGAAAAAACGGTCATGATTAATTGTGGAAATGAGTTCTAAAAATTTGTTTTCATAATTAAATTTATTTAACATTGTCGTCACTTTGGAGATGTTTATCGAGAAGTAAAACCGAATGCAATGATGTATTATATATTATTTTAATATTTAAAAAAATATATTTGTGGAGAATACGTTGATTATATTATTTTATATTTGGTTTATTCTATGTATCGTGTGCCATGGGTTGTCAACGCCATCCCCGCGAATTTATGGCATGCTCGCGTTTCCTGACTGAATGGAATGAGAAATGTAATATAAAATTTTCGCCGGCGAATCACGAGAAAATTTTATACTAACGCTCTACAGATAAGCAGCATTAATATTTCATTTCTGTAAAAGGTACCAGATTCCAATAGGTTCTTTGGCTAACCTCCCGAAATCGAGTAGAATCGTTCTATAAGTGATTTAAAATGATTTATGAATAATATTTACTACCAATTTTTATACAAAAGTATGGCCTTATATTAATATATAAAATTATTTTACCAAAGTTACATGTTTATTAAATTTGAACCATTCTATCACACGGATGCAATAATTCCGAGTGAATTCGTCAGTTCAGTTACATCCGAAAACGAAACCCGAGTCGTTAGTGACAAAACTCGGGGAACCGTAAGTTTCAACAATTAGAATTTGTATTGTAATTATATCTTTTACGTGAGATAGGTTCAATGAATCGACAATCTCATGGCGTAAATTCTTATATAATATTTTATCACTAAATATTTGATCGTTACTTGCTAGATTGAAATATGTAGGTATTTCTAATAAAAAAACCCATTTATTGTATATTTTAATGATAGTTGATTATGATGTGTTGTAAAACCCTTTCAAGAATGCCTCATTGATAAGATCGTCAATAAAAATTATCACAGGCATTGTATTAATTATTATCAGATTGATATTATTAAATTTGTTTTAACTGCCATTTAGTGCTTACCTATGAGTTTGTATTTTCCTGTAATTAAAACCTTTGGTATATAGACGATGCTAACTTTTTATTTATAAGTTCTGTTGAATCCGTGTGATAGAATGTCTGAAGCCGCCGAAAGACGAAACCCGAGTCATTAGTGATAAATCTCGGGGAATCGTACAAAGTTTCAACAATTCAAAATGATTTTGAATTTCTATTAAACATCTTTAGTTGATATCGTAAAGAATAAAAATACTTTCTTTCGGGGTGGTAGTATTTATGGCGGAAGAAAGGGACACAAGAGATTTTTTGCTGCAAATTATTTATTTTTTTAAACATAACAAACACAATAGGGACATTGAGCTCGTCTGAAGTAAATTTTAAGAACATCGATAAACTGCGAATCTAAATGTTGCTTTAGTCAATTAAATCTGTATTTATCGATTGAATTGGTTTAACTTGGTAGAACTCTATTATAACACGGTGAAAAAAATAGCAATGTATTTTAGTTCTACAAAATTATTATTTTTTAAGATAGCTATTTCGGCTCACGCCTATAGCTATCAACTATATCTTAAAAAATAGTAATTTTGTAGAAACAAAATACATTGCTATTTTTTCACCGTGTTAAAATAATATTATTTCTTAAATATAGAATTTAAATATTTTCTATTATAAAAATCCTGGGCTGGTTATGAGTAAATTTTATTAGATGAGTATTTAACGATTTGACATAATTAAAATTCTCCTTTATCAAATTCGAGCTCAAATTACTGTATCAAATAATGGACTTATCGTATTATAACTGAGATGTAATGAATAAATCATCCGCAGCCATATGTTACTGAGAGCTACACACCGTAGCAATGTCGTAACCTGGTGATTTCGTAGCGTATGGATGTGCTACGGGGCGGGGGTGCAGAGTGTGTTGGCTACAGCGACATAAAGCATCCCCGCGGCTGGGTGACGCATCCCCGTAAATCATAACGGCGGAGGCTTGGCAGGCTGACGTTGAAATATACACCGTGACATAAAAAAAGAATACCTAATAATAGCAGTAATGATAGCGAGGAAATATGGACTCGAGGGAGAGATAATACTGAATTAAAAAATATTTTTTGAAACAAATATTCACCATTTTCGGATGGAATGAGTTTTTGTTGGAATTGCTTTGTCTCTTTGTACTCGTAACCATTTTTATTTATGAAATTTAAAACTGATTTTATGGGTATCGGCGTTGATTTTTAAAAGGCGTTTACAATATACAGTTAGCTCTCTTTTTGCGTTTCCCTTATAGAGAGAATTTTTATAAAATTATTTTTAATTATACGTTACAAAATTTACAAATTATAAATTCATTGCTTTTGTAACGTTAACATATTAAGTAAGCTCATGAAACATCTACTTTAACTAAAAAATAGTAATACGATGAAAAAAATAGCAATGTATTATAATTCTACAAAATTATTTTTTTAAATATAGTTTATAGCTATTTCGGCTCACGCCATCGTCATAACTATGCTTAAACAAACATTTGCTTATCTATATATAGCTGTGTAGAAAAGTTACACAAAACATCTTCTCTCCTGTTTTAACGACCTAGCTTGTTTCTTGCTCGCAATAAAACTATTTTTTTTCCAAAAATTGTAAAATAAAATTAAAAAGACGGCTATGTCAATAAGTTTACATATTTTAAATAATAAAAACACATTTTTTTAGTACTTATTTCCACAATATATTTTTTGATCAGGACCGGTTTCGCTCATCGCGAGCATTATCAACTGATAGAATACAATTTACAAACAAGTCTATTTATACAAAACAAAAAATCAATTTGAGTTAAAGGTAGCAGGTGTGCAAAACCATGGGTTCAAGAACTAGGAAACAATTTACATAAAATCATACAATATTGATACAAATAAAGTTAATTAGTATAAAAATTAAATGTTCACAATCACTTATTAAGAATTACAATTACTATACCATAATTGTATATAGGAGTTTTTCGTATGACGGTCTATTCTATAGCATAGTTTTTCAACCATTTTACATCCGCGGCCACCAAGAAATCCAAAAATATTTTGCGGTCCATCAACATTGGAATAAAATAATAAATATTTATATAATTGATTTTTATTTCAAAATATCTATTTTGCAATATTATATGCCAATATAATAATATTTACGTATATTATAAACAGACAGTAACAAAAAAATATCATTTGAAAACCCATAAAATACAACATAAAATTCGATTGTTTCGACTCACCCAAAAAACTACGCGGACCACCAGTGGCCTGTGGACCACTAGTTGAGAAACTAGGTTCTATAGTATAGTAATTCATATAACACAAAACTTTCAAGATCATGTGATAATTTAAATAAATGTTTTATAATAATTATATATTAAAAAAGAGAAATGATTTTTTTTATCATAAGCTGTTTGTCCATCGACTTTCTTTGCCAGACATATTCAAAGTCATTCACTTTAAAAATCCGTAAAAAATTTTTTTTGCTGATTTCTGGATATTCAAAAAATACATTTGAAAGTACCTAACCTCCAATTCTTTATAGGTGCCTAGTCTCCTATAATACAATATTCAAATAACATAGTCTCAGTCTCTACAATATAGCAGGGTTAATTGAAGTTGATTCTAGTGGTGAACAATTTTCCTTTATAAAAGCACACTGTTTTCTTTAATCAAAGTATATAAAATCAATTAATTATGGAAAATGGAAATGATAATGTAGAATTTTTGAAGCGCAAAACAGTTTGCGATCATTCGTCAATGGGTTGATATGGACTCAAATTTAATTAGGTAATGAATAATTTTCAATTAACCTCAAACATATATCAGTTTTCTACCGAGAGGTGATACATATTTTTAATTATGCTATACAAAAAAAAGCTTCAATTAGAAGTACATTTTAATACAAACGAACGACCTTTATGTGGTATAACTTATTTTTTATCTTATTGTCGTTGTAAAACGAAAAGTCTAGGCCAAGGTTAAAAATATTTGTGACATTTTCATTGATAGTTTTGAGAAGATTAAACTGGACAATCATTAATTAAATTGTATAATGCATTCCAATAAAATGTTTGAATGTCGGTGAAACTTATATCCACAATTAATTTCTCAAATAGGGTCACCTTATAGCTTTAAAACAACATACTTCTGAGAGAAACTAAATATCAAATTTTTTGGGATGAACCACTCGAAAAGTAAAAAATCGTACGAAATTGACGGGCATCTTGGGAACTCTATGAAAATTACAACCGCTTGTATGGAACAAGACATTGATGCATTAGTTTTACAAAAACAACGCCAAATATCCTACTAGTTTATGTTTCACTCATATTTGTTTTTATTTAACTCGATTCATCGCTTTTTGAAGGGCCACTCAAGAAAACGATGAATGTGATAAAGATAGATTACACAATACGTAAAAAAATTAACAAAAATATATAAAAATTTAGTTCATCAATAAATTAATCTCATGTGTTTAATGTGTGCCGCAGTACAATTATTTTCTTCAATCATTTTAAAAGAGAAGCCAAAAATTTTAAGTACTTGCTTTTTGCTTTGTTTAAATTCTCGCCTCGAGGCCTGCTTTATTCTGCTTTACCTCCAAATGGAATATTTTATGTTTTCATGGCGTTTGTCGGTTTTTGATAGAAATACAAAAATATTTAAATTTCTTTAGTGGTTTTGCCTTAATTCTGGTTGTGTAGTTGTAGAGTTTTGCTTTTCCTTACCTGTGAACAATATAAAAAAGTCAAGTTAATTATTTTGAAAATAAAAATCTTAAATTAGCCATAAAATTATAATTGTTGACACCTTAATTCTTTATAATTGTAATCTTTATAGTATGAAATTTAACAGATTTACATAAAAATATTTCATATTTGATTTGGTCACAAAGACACAATTTGATGATGATTTTTGAGTAGCGTCGTTTTAATAACTCTTTTATATAGCGTCGGATTTATTCCGATTATGGTCATTTAAAAATATAATGTTGTTTCAAAAGACTTTTAAAGATTCCTTCACAAATGATAATTAGATGAACAAAGCTTATTTTTTGAATGAACTCTTAATTCAATAGTTTCATAAAATAAAATAATTCTCATAGTATAGTGTATATTTACAAACATAAACTTAAATATTTTAATACACTTCACATATATAATTGCGATCTTTTAAATTAAGGAAAGCATAAAAACACGTTTTTTTAGTACTTATTTCCACAATATATTTTATGATCAGGACCGGTTTCGCTCATTGCGAGTATTATCAACAGATCAAATTGATAAATGATGGTCATAAAATATATTGTGGAAATAAGTTCTAAAAATGTGTTTTTTATTTTTTTTAATATAATGCCTTTCCACCAAGAAGTGACAGTTAACACCTTAAAAGTGATGAATGAAAGTGTGTTGAATATAACATAAGTAGAGTTCATAAAGAACAATCAAATTTCATTGTCAAAAAAATGTTTGGTTTCACTGTAGGGAAATAAATTCATTTATAATTTTCATTTACCTAAATAAAACAAAACAAGGATAATTATTCTAAATTAATGAGATAATTTTCTCAGAAAGGATGGCTTAATAATACGTGGAGTTGTACGTTTATTTATTATGATATCTGAAGAGATACCATTTTAGACAAAACAAAATATTATTTGAAATTATTTCCGCAATATTATTAATTATTTGAAATACTTAATTGAAAACTCTTACCAACCTTAATACCTATGAAGTATTGAATTAAACGAGATGTATTATAAATTATTGAAAGGTGCCAAAATTTACAATTGATTTTTTAATTTACAAATTATCTTAAATGACATCTATATAAATCATTTTTAATATAGTGTAAGTTTGCTATTTAGATCGTAAAAAAATCTTTGACGATATTGTTAAATATTGAATATTTGGGAGTTTGGTTTTGACTCACATTGATAAAGTAATGGGTTTATTATATCAAGTAACCCAGCTCTGTTGCATCCGTGTGATAGAATGCCTGAAGATGCCGAAAGGCGAAACCCGGGCCGTAAGTGACAAAACATGTGGAATCGTACAAAGTTGTAACAAATCAAATTTGATATTGAAATTCCATCAAGCACCTTCAGTCGATATCTTAAATTAAAAAATATTCGTTTCAGATTGTAGATTTATTTATTGAACTAATCTCACGTAGGGAATATTGCAAGGGAGATTGGGGAAGGTTACGCTGATCATTTAATATAAACATTGAATAACGTTGGTTTTTCCGATAAGTATGTTACTGGATGTGTTTTTCCTTTTTTTTTAAAAACATCATCGGAACATAATCTCAAAGCAATTTAATTCTTGTCTAAATTCTTAATCCGAAATTAGTGTAAAAAATATACCTAGTACTATTGGGAGTCTCTTCTTAGTGAAGAAATACAGCATCAAATTCTTCAATTTAATATTCAAATTTCTAAAATTTGGCTGTAGAACTTGTAGTACAAAAACGTATTTTTTTATTTCATTTATAACACACATTACCATACCGGTATAATCTTTGATGTCCAAACTTCATTTATGAGCATAAAGACGTCCACCTAATAAAGAAATATTTTAAAAAATAAATAGTACGAACCTTTTTATTGTGACATCTGTGAATTGTAATGTTAACTTAAAAAAAAGATGCCCTATATAAATAATATTATCAACATAATAATTACCAAAACGTATGACTAATTAACTGACCATGTATAGAATATAACTAACGAAGTGTAAAGGTTTGTCGATAGGTGTCAGTAATTTCACTTACACTATTTCAAAACGTTTTAATTAACTTTTTTAGCATTCAAGAATTATAGCTTCAATGCCATAAGCAATGGTTTTTTTAGATGTTCAGTGCTAATATTTTTTAACATTACAGATTTAATTATAACCAATAAACAATTTGGAATCAGATGTTTTACACGTTTTTGAGTCATGTCAATAAATCATTAATATATTTGATATAAAAACATTGTTGCATGTAACTTGTTAGCATTTTTAAATTTTATTTTAGCAAACATAAATTATAAAACATTGCACAACGAACAAATTACCTTTTCCTGTGTCTCAATTACTCAATGACTATTTTTCTAGTCGGAAATCGATTTTATGTAGAAAATATATAATATATGCTAAAAAATTACACATTTTTTTGCTGAATACTGCAAAACAAAGCTTAATCTATTATTATAAGAAAACAAAATGAAAAAATTTACTGGAGTCGAAAGAATAAATATATATCTGCTTTTCGACTCTTCCCATAATTGAGAATCGATTCTCAATTATGGGAAGAATTATTCTAATTTTCTAGATAAAACAGTTTTTATTTTCACATTTTCTACCTTGCTTACAATTGACTACTTACTACTAAATAATCTTTGGTGTTTTATCTATTTACGGTATATTTTTTCATTGGTCGTGTAAAATCACTTATTTTACTATTATTTTTTATTCATACATACCTACATTGAACTTCTTCGACTCAATTTAATAATGTTGGTAAATGCAAAACTAAAATTTCATACGGCAGTATTAATGAAAAAAAATCGCAATACCAAGCATCACATATTTAAGTCATGTTATATAAGCCTTAACAATTATACCTTACTTGATTAATGGAATTATAAAATCGATTAAACCGACCGATAGGATATGAATTTTGATGTATATTATAAAAAATACTGTACCAACGAAATGTCAAATCCATAAAACTATTAGCTCAAATAATCAAGATATAAGTAATAATTATTTCATTTCTCTACTCTTATAAGTGGATCGTGATGAACCAATAAAAATATTGTATATTGTTCGTATTTTTACGGTAAAATTGATTCACAATTCCACGAAATGGAAATGAAATTGATATTAATTATACCAATGAGTTCCATGACCTTTCTCGTTATTTTTCTTTTATTCATTTGAAAAAAATACCGCTATATTTAAAATATGTATTCACCAGCAATAAAAAAAAATATGTGATTTTTTATGCATATAATTTTTGATCAAGTAAAAACTTCGTGTAACCAAAGTTACTAGTTATTGATGAATGCCTACATCATTTACTCTACATTGAAAACTGACACGAATTGAAAGTGAATAGTATAGAATTGATTTTGAAATATGCTCGTTTGATTTTATGAGCACGGCATCAAATTTATTTCTTTTAAAAGTGACGATTGGTTTCACGAATGAAAACGAAATGAATTTTCAAAAGTAAACATAAATATTTCAACACAGCTCATGATTGAAGCGAACCGGACTTTTGCAATTATTGATCAATTATTTTCCTATTTAAATAGAGATTTTATAACGAGGCAAACACATACAGGTTTTGCTATAGCGTCTATTGTTTGGATGAATTCAAAAATATTGCAGCTGACGTAAATGCATTGGGCTAAGAAGTTATGTTATCATTATATTAATATTGTTTATTTAAATTCAATTTCTTTTATTTCGTAGCATTTTTTATACTTCAGTGCTAAAACACATGTTGATTCTTCAAACGATTGAAAATTCGCTTTTCCACACTTTGTCTCAGTGACTTATATATTGTTATATCAAATTTGAATTACTGAAACTTTGTACGATTTTAAATATTTTTAATTAATAAATTAATTTTCAGAATGGTATTTTTGCAATTAAATATTATTCCACTCGTTGGTAAAAACGCCAACGGTAAAAAAATGTTATTAATAAAATATTTTAGACAGTGTTACCGGCAAACCCGTTTAAGCCCAAACGAGCAATATTAAATTTGATATATTTGTAAAATACTGATTTTTTTAAATAAAATAACAGTATTTTTTAATTGAGTTCAAATACGTCTCTCCAAACAAGCTGTAATTCAAAAATTCGTGGAAATCTAAATATAACATCCCGTGATTGATTTCAATTTGATTTGACGCCAAGTTTATTTCCACAGTGTCATAAGCTGTCAAATTAGTTAACCTAAATAAAATCATTCAATAATTTCTTAAACACTTAACACTTACTCTATCGCATTTTTACTATCAAATTAGGAATATCGAGTCATTATTAAAGTCAATAAGTCAAATAATTAGCTAGCATAATCATCTAGTATTTGGAAACAATAATAGCGATTTCTCTAAAAAAGTTTGTATTCACAAGTAGTTTTTACTTAGTCCCACAATCTATCTCTATTGAGAGAGTACGAGCTTATTGTCAGGTCTCTCATTGAATTCGTGTCACTCCGTACATGTTACTTTGACTGTAGTAGCTGTCACTTCTTGGTCTAAAGGCACGATATTTTAGATACTAATACACATTTTTAATACTATTCTAACAATATATTTTAAGATCAGCACCAGTTTTACTCATCGCGAGCATTATCAGATGATCGATAGATAAACCGGTCCTGATCATAAAATATACTGTGTAAGTAGAATTAAAAATATTTTTCAGGTGTGTACATGACTGGTTTCATTCATCGCGTGCTTTATAAACAGATCGCTTATATTAGGTTAAAGGAAAGGTTGGGAGAAAGAAGCCATCAAATATAGCCATATCACGGAATAGTATTCGTATATAAATCGATTGACAAAATAAAATTATTCAATCGCTTCAATATTTTGTTAGAAAAAAGAGACAAAGGAAGAATTGTTTGTAAAATATTGCTGCAAAATACAAGGATGGCACCAGTTTTTATTACTGATTATATTTAGAAAACTATCAAAGATAAATTTACATATAGCCAAAGAATGCTTTACGGAGTAGCTACTATAGTAACAAAAAAAAAACAAATGCACTTACAATATTTGTGATTGCGATCTTTTTAACTAACTTTCCTAACAACGAATAAAGAACACTCATATCAAATCTGATGTATATTTTAGACTTTATTTATGATTAGTAAAAAATGTCTTCAACGTTACGATACTGTTGTAAAATGTATTGGATAAATATTTGTCGAAATAATTCCTGTGTAACAATAAGTAATTAATTATTTGATTAATAGACAAAATCCGGAAAATATTATTTCATATTAAATTCAGTTAGCTTTTTATAGCATGAAGTCTAATATTCACTGCTTTTATGACTTGTTTTTAGGTTTTTCATACAACCAATCGTAAAATTTGAGTGACTTCTATTAACTTTTCAATGTCACTAGTAAATTTATCACTAAATGAGTAACAAATATTCGTTCAACGAATGAAATAATTCGATAAATAATACTCAACAGTCGTAAAGAATTTCTTATACAAAATGACATAATTATAACATTCAATTCAATATTTTGATATTTAGAGTTCGTACGTCAATTTCTGTACTTAACATGTTAAAACCCGGAGACGTGAGAACTGCGTCGTCAGTATTTCTGCGTAGGACGGATAAGGCGGATTTTACGTCATTCGATGAATTTGACATTAATTTGACATTAATTTTTCATAATTTATTAATTTTCTTTTGATACTCTTAATGTTCACAAGCCATGTAATAATTTAATATTGAACTAATTTATTTATGGCTGGCAATATCAGCAATTATGAAATACAGCTATTTATTGGCTTACAGCGTTTTTTTTTTTTTTGGGATATCAAAGTGATGGAGCGTTAAGATCTATGACGCGTCAGCATCAGAGCTCTTCATGTCTCCTCCATCTCTCATATATAGATTTTATTTTGTTATAATTGATGTGTCATTGTTGACAATATTAGGTCGCAGCTGAGCCGTGGAACCCACAATGAGTGCAGCTCACGCGAACACCACACGCATTATATTCACTCACGCATACGTGTACATACATGCACACACACAGCCACACGCATGCATTTACAATACGTAAGGAAATAAAATAGGAAAGTCATTTTCAGATGCCGAGGTTGTCCTTGTTGGGATTAAGATCTGTAACAACAAACCTATGGCGGGTCATCGAGCAGAACCGCTCTGGGCCTTAGACGATTACTCGGTACTGTCTCATCATAATTATGTAGATAAGAAATTGTAGGGTTATAATGATTGCCTATATCGCTGTGAAAGTTTCGAGACATTTCCCGAACGAACTCTCGAATTGTATGCATTTTGATGTCTCTATGTAACAGCGAATTGCGAACGTACCACGGGGCATTACAAATTTGTCGCAATGATTTATTTTGAACAATTTGAAGTGTCTTCAGATGCTTCTGGTGAGCATAAGCCCACACTGGAGTAACGTACACCATAATTGGCCGAGTTATATCTGTATAGAGGAGCAGCTTGCTTTTGAGAGTAAGCTTGCTCTTCACATTGAGCATAAAGTTTAGTCTAGCTTTTACACCATAAGCTTGACGTTTTTTAATCGCGGTGTGCTCATTGAATTTTAGTCTATTGTCTAGAGTGAGTCCTAGATACTTAACACACTTTTACAGTATTGGACTACTTGATTTCTGTATTTTGCATATGAATGCAATCAAATTTGGGGTTTCTAATGAAACCCTTTAAACTCGAAATAATGATAACACAATAATACTAAAACACGGTGAAAAAATGTATTTTAGTTCTACAAAATTTTCATATATTTGATAGCTATTTCGGCTTACATCATCAGTCATAATCGTCATAACTATTCTTAACTAGTAGTTCTGTGAAACAAAAAAGTTCTGTAACTATGAAATGTCATTAAGTGTAATGCATTTTTTAAAAAATAAATACCGAAACTATTTTTCTCACATTTGGTGTGGCCACGAGACATTTCCATAAGACCACTGATGTTTATAAAGCGGCCACAGTGAAATTTCACGTGAGAACCACTGCTCTAGACGCATTTCGTCAGTTCTCTTATAGTATGTTTTCTTTGCCACCGTTGCATGGTCGCGTTTTCCAGATAAAGTACAGGCCGTCCATATTGTGTAGGCACTCGACTGAAATGATCGCATTCAAATCCGGCGGTGGAGTGCCATTAACATAAGTATTCCCATAAGCAGTGATTATCACGTGAACCCACTTCTGTAGCAGGGGTCGTAAACTTTAAACGCTCGATTAGGATATTTTCTTTTACAACCCTCCGTAAAAATAAATGACTTTATGCATACGAGTTATGGACTTAACAGGAGCATGATTGTAAAATCAATATGTATACAGTGTGAAAAATATCATATTTAACTGGGTTTAACGTTTAGCGTTTTAAGCAGGGCTGTGAAGTTTGAGTCGTGGATTCGCGATGTTTTAGCTGGAGTTGAAGTCGTGAAAAAACGAGTGATTCCGATTACTTTTTCGATTAGACGATTTTGAAAAATATCGATTGTTCGAAATAGATTGATCTTTAATTTAATGCATATAAATAAAAAAGGTAGGAAAAAACCTAACAAAATCAAACATTTTGCAATCTAAGTCGTGTTTTTTGAAGGACTCCACAACACTGCTTTTACGTTCATCATTTTGATATACTAAAGTTTTTTTGTTTCATAATAATTCATATTTTTTTTATTGGTTTTCATTTTTGAGCGATTCTGTTAAAATTTAATTATAAAGATATGTGGGGTAATTTGAATTGGTTAAATTCACTTTTCACTGCGTTTTGTATTATTCAAATGTATTGTCTAGAACAGTGGTTCTCAGGTGAAATTTCACTCTGGCCGCATTATAAACATCAGCTGTCATATGAAAATGTCTCGTGGACGCACCAAATTTGATAAAAATAGTTTCGATATTTATTTTTTATATACTGCATTACACTTAATGATCTTTCACAATATACAGTAGTAGGTATAATCGACAAAATTAATAAAGCAATTGTTGTTAATTCTTTATATTGACTTAATTCATGTACAACGTATAACTTCGACCAAAATTTTTGAACAGTTTTATAAGTCAGGTTTATTCAATCAATTTTAAAATAATAATAATTTTACAAATTAATTCATTAAATCACAGTTTTTTAAACATCAATATTTACTATAAAACTGTTGGTGGCCGCACATGAGGACCACTGTTCTAGAGAGACTTTTTTGATGTGACCATTTTATTAGAACTTAGCAATTCAGAGCGACAACAAATATATAAAATAAAGTATTGCAGGAAAATAATTTATCTGAAAATCTACTTGGAAAATTCTTCATTTAGGAAAATCGAAATTGTATTATTTTTTATCAAAATTTTACAACAAATAACATAAAATACGCTCGTTTCATTCATTTGAAAATCTTCGTGAAAAGTCAAAATCACATTTATATTTTTTGAATATTTAAACGTCGCTACTTATTTTCCTAATACCTCTTGTAAATTATTGACGAATCAAAGCAATGAAATTATTCACCGCACAGCTTTCATAACAAAAAGCTTGGCTCTTCCTTTCTGTATTTAAAAGCTCACTTATACTGCTGGCATACTTAGAATGTTTGGCAATATATATTTGTGAAATGAAATTTTAATGAAGCGCGTTTCACCTTTCGGCATCTTTAAGCATTCTATACACAAATGTTACAGAACTGACAAAAAACATGTAATCGTACAAAATTTCGACAGTTAAAATTTGTTATTGAACTTCATCAAACACCATCAGTCATTATTATAAATTTTTTGAATAATTCTAACTATCATATTTTCATTGGATGGAACGTTATTTTATTACTTATTACATGCAGTAAGCTATAAAATTCATACATATTTATTCATTAAATCCCAAAAAAAGTTCTATTTTTTAGATAAAACATTAACTCGAAAGAGAATATATTAATACTTCAAAACTGAACCTTGAGTCGATTTTGTTATGATAGGGTGGTTCGACTACATAATATATCATAGAAAAGATCGTAAAATATTTTTAATGATATTTTAAATAATAAAAACACATTTTTTTGTACTTGTGTACCCACTATATTTTCCGGTCAGGACCGGTTTTTCTCATCGCGAAAATTATCAACTGATAATGCTGAATATCATGCTTTTCCATCAAGAAGTGACAGTTAACACCTTCAAAGGTATTTAGAATGAGTTAGAGTGATTTAATGATCAACATGCATAATTTGTACTTTTTTGAACCGTAAATAGTTCTTATTATAGACAAATAACCTTGTTACTCAGAATTGAATATCTGATGATAATTATTTGTCAAATAAAAGTGAGTAGACGAGTTGCTTAATATTTTGAAAAAAAATGTGACAGTTAAAAGTATAAGAATCTCTGGTGTACAGTATAGTAAATAGTCGACGTTATTTAGGGCGTTATAAATACTTACATATCCTATAGGCACCTCTGTACCAATGCAGAAGCATTGTGTTTAAACACAGCTCGGGTGATTGCATTTCTATTTCAGTTCGTCGGGTAAGCGTTGGCTATATAGTTATATATAAGTTTGTATATATAAAAAATATATATTAACGATTTGATAAATGCAATTTACCATTTAATTACATCGGATTGTACCAATGAGATTTGCAGAGGATATTCCGTGTAAATTTGATGATGGAATTATTGTTTGTTTTTTATTGGAAACGGTTAAGCATTTCGATTTATATTGACAATTTTAAATTTGTAGCACTAACCCACTGATTGCTAATGTCGCAATTTTTGAGACAGTGGATCGCAGCGAGTTGAATGTTGATGCTCGAAATTACAAAAAATATTTTAAATGTCAAATTCATTGAATTGGCATTTACTTGGTAGAACTCCATTATAACACGTGGAAAATTGCTTGTCGAGAATGCAGTTTAAAAAAAAACTAACCATTTCACAGGGATTTAGATACAATACTAGAAATTTTCTACATTCCACATATATTCCCATTACGACCTGGATTATGTTTACGTCGTCTGCAGATATTCCTTCACACGGATGCATATAACTGACAAAAGTAAATGACGAAACATGTAGAGTTTCAACAACTCAAATTTAATATAGAAATTCCATCATGTTTCCTCAGTCGATTACGCAAAGTATATTAAACTTAAAGAGCTAAACCCATTATTAAGCCATTGATAGAACATGATTAGTAAAATATAACCACATGAAGGTTAAGTAAAGTAAATTTGATTCAAAAAAAAATCTTTTTAAAAAACCAACAAATTGTAGCAGATTTTTTCACAAACCATCGTTGCCTATCAAACAGGTAACTATTGTTTTACGATATTATCAAATATTTCGTGACGCATCGTGCTCTGATTATGTTGCGAAACAAAAGCATAAATATTTGCCTCTGTCCAACGACAATAATTAAAGTTGGTGCTAAAATAATTGTTACTTAAAACATTCCATGTTGTACACTAAATTACCTTTATGAATTATTACATGCTGAATTACATTATTTTACTTCGTTTTAATGGCTTAAAACCATTCACGTGTCAAACATAAATTTTCCTTATAATATAACTCTTCTTTGCAATGTTAATACAAAAATAAAAAATATACACCCAGTCCTTTTTTACGCGATACATTGGTTCGAGAAAAGGCGCGTAAAAAAAATCGCGTAAAAAAAATCACAACTTTCATATAATTTAATAAATTGGTTCCAAAAATTTAAATATCGCGTAAAAAGGACCAGAAACGTATGAAAAACCAAAATTTGCTATTTAAAATTCATGCAAAAAAAATTATATATAATCATGTCTTTATTGCTTGTAAAAATACAATGAGACTATAAAAATATAATTTTTTTCACTTATATGAATTATTCGCTGCTGTCACTCTAGGTTGCGAAATGTAATCGTTTGCGATTTTTTTGAATGAAAGTATTGAATTTTGCATAAATCAAGTTTAAGTTTTGTAAAAAAAGTTAAGTTTTAAAAATACACATTTTTTTACTTAAAAAAATAAATGAAACGTACATGCCTAGCATCACATATAAATTTCTTTAAATTTGGGGAAATAAATTTGGGGAAAAAATCGCGTAAAAACGAGTAAACCGCGTAAAAAAATTAACCGTGAAAAAGTAAACAATTCGACTTCATGAAAATGACTCTAACTTCAACTACACAACAATACAATAGTTTATAACACGATGAAAAAAATATCAATGTATTTTAGTTCTACAAAATTTATAAGATGTATATTTTATAGCTATTTCGACTCACGTCTTCGTCAGAGCTATTGTGCCGAAATAGCTATCAGCTATATATCTTATATACTTTGTAGAATTTAAATAAATTGCTATTTTTTTCACCGTGTTATAATGAAATGGTTCTGCCAAGTAAATGCCAATTCAATCAACAGTGATTTATACTTGCAATATATTATCATTTCTTATCTAAACTAGTCACATAATAATATAAAATAGCCATCAATTTAAAAATATTTTATTTTAAATTGTTAGATTTCCAATAATCAACTCGCCTGCAATAAATGAATCCCACGTTGAAAATAACCCTAAGGTAAATTAAATTTCAAATCAAAGAAATCGAAAATCCATAAGTCTGATGCAATATCCACAGGTTTTTATTGTTTTCGCTTTAAAAGTAATTTCTGCAACGTTTTCATTTTTATAGCGGATGTTGCTTTAGCGATCGTGATATATAATTATTTCTGTTATTTATTAGTTTACTCACTCAGCCGTAACAATTAGTAGAAATGGATTTTATTTGATCAGTTAGTTATACGGGAAAAAGTCAAATTTTACAACTTTTTCATGGAGGATAATAGAATGGTAATTTTAAATTTAATAAGTAAAAACTACTACTAAAAAGTACTATACATTTCTACATTTTTACTACTATTAAAATGTCGCAATGTAAGACTTTTAAATGACAAAGTTTTTTTCACATTTTTGACTCATTGCACTAATATCACGTAAGAGATATAACGAGGAGGAGTTACGAAGGTGTAGTTGATCGTTTAATATAAACATTGAATTCATTTAGATACCCTTTTAAGGTGTTAACTTTCACTTCTTGATGGAAAGATGATTAAAATTTCCCACTCCTTACTTCCTTATTGATTGTTCAGAGCTCCTAATGGATTATTGATTTACCATAATTGTAATTGTAATTCTTTATAAGTGATTGTGAACATTTAATTTTTATACTAATTTACTTTATTTGTATCAATATTGTATGATTTTATGTAAATTGTTTCCTAGTTCTTGAACCCATGGTTTTGTACACCTGCTACCTTTAACTCAAACAATTTTTTTGTTTTGTATAAATAGACTTGTTTGTAAATTGTATTCTATCAGTTGATAATGCTCGCGATGAGCGAAACCGGTCCTGATCAAAAAAATATATTGTGGAAATAAGTACTAAAAAAATGTATTGATTGAATTGGCATTCACTTGGTAGACCTCCATTATAACACGGTGAAAAAATGTGTTTTTATTATTTAAAATATCATTTAGATACGGTTATTTCTAAAATCATAAAATATTGTTGTTAGCTTTTTTTTCAAGAAATTTTAGAAAAAAACAAAATATTAAAATTCCATCAAGCTATTTCAGTGGATACCTTAAATTAAAAAATAGTTTCGATTATTTTAATTAGTATTACCTTGTTCGCCCTTCTTGCAGTAGTGTGATTGTATCCTACACGTAAAGTTATTTCCAACATGCCTATCACAAGAACTTCTTCTAGGCAGTAATCAATTACGACATGACATTTGCACAAGTTCTTTCTGTCATCTCTATGTGAATTGCGCTATTTTCAGCCTTCAACTTTTAATAATATTATTAATTTATAGACTATATTTTGCTGTTTTTACTTAAGATGCGCCGAACGTTAAATTCCAGTACCTAGGTTTAGAATATTGTACAACGGCGGTAAATATAGACAATAATTAAGGTGGCCAACAATCCCGGAATAGTCGGGATTCTTTCGGAACCTGGTGGAATGCTAAATTAAACTAGGTAATGGCTAAATGATAATGATGTTCATTTTTAAGCTTTTATGATTTTCCTTCTCAAAAATTTACTTAATTCTGCTATAAACAGTGCATTTATATATATAAAAAAATTAATATAGTTTAAAAAAATGCAAATTACGAATATCCGTGTTAACAAACTGCCATGAAATATCAAATACAACAGTTCGAATAAAATCTAAATCTGAGACAAATATTGAATAATTTATTTATTTCCTTGAATACGATAAGTATTTTTTTGTCGTTTTCCGATCTGTTAATGCAGGGATTCCCAACCCCGTGCCCGCGGGCTCCATGGTGCCAGCGGAACGATTCGTGTGTGCACTATTCGATCGTGATAGAATTTTTTCATTAACACTAATTAAAAATATATATTGTTTTTATTTATTTGTTTGAGCTTTTAACTTTTTGAGTACGTAGGTTTATTATATTGGTTCGTATGTTTAAGATATTGTATGTATGAGTCTTTTTTATTTTTATTACTCATGTTCAATTATAAATATCCTTAGAAAAAATAAGTGGTGCCCGCCACCCTACCGATATTTTAGAATGCGCTCTAGAACACAAAAAGGTTGGGAATCCCTGTGTTAATGAATTGAATAGAGAACGGCATTGTTTTTTGCAGCATTAATAAAATCTTCGGTGAAAACTATCTAATTATTTTGTACTACATATTTACCATAAAAATGTTGCGCGATAATTATTTCGTATAGGTTGGACTTATTTTTTTTTTTAATGCATGTGAGTCGTCATCGAAATTTAAAATTATGAGTTTAACGATCTGAAATGTCTGAATGGTTTCCGATCACTGATCTAGACTCCAGAAGATTGAGAGATGGTGGTATTTATTGGAATTCTTGGTTCTGTTCTCTCATGAAGCACTTTTCTTGGCAATGTACGAGACTCGCAGAAAATAGAGGTGCAAAGCGGTAATGTAATGTAAGAAATCATAGGTCCCGAGGGTGACGCCGCACTTCTCAAATGGGGCGAAAGAGGGCGAAACGCTCGCCGGAAATTGAGTTGCCGATTGGAATTACGTCTGCGGAACGGAAGTTATCTCTCACCGTCGACGAATTAGTTCTGCCTGTTCGCGCTCTACCAGCCAGACATACATATTCCAAAACGAGTATGTAGATACATCGATTCCTACCAAATAGGGGTGAACTCGTGCGCCCCTGATCAAAATACGATATCTATGTTTAATTAGTGCAACAAATATTAATTAAGTTTGCGTGTATTTTGAAATCAAATAATAAACAGTTGATAAATTCAATTTAAACAATCTCTACAACTCGTAAACAAAGCTTTTTGTACTGAGTATATTTATTTAGCATAGATGACTTTTGGATTATTGCTCTGTAAATGGATGTCATCATATCTATTGTAAATTATTTCACACTTGTCACTAAATCAGCTACTTATTGCTTGACGCATTAATATTTTTGGAAGCGCTAGAAATCGTATTTTTTTCAAACTTTGGCCACTTCGAATCAATATTTACAAAGCGTAGATAAATATTTAAGGAAATGAGGAAAATATTTCATGTATTTTACGAAGTGTAATACTTCGAAGATAATATCATAATGTGTATGTTGATTAATAAATATGTATCAATAGCATTTCGAAGAAAGACTTTTTATCTCCAATTCTGCATACAATTTCTAGAAACGGATAGATAGATAAATTCTTCAATTAGCATACCTCTTTTCAAAAGAGAATAACCCAGTCTTTCTCTGTAAACTGTAAGTTTTCAAAATTTATCAGTATTTGTCAGTCTAAAGAAATTAATGTAAATATAATAACACTACACATGAGCCTCGTATAACACGGTTATATGTTTCCACAAAAATCTCATGTAATACAAATCAGTAATATACAAGATTTGAAGTTCATACAAAATTAAGGTTTGCGATCCAAAATAAAAAAAAATGAAAATAGTTTAAATGAATAAGTACTCTCTTTTTTTAAATCAACAAATATACATTTACATATTAATTGAAAGAAACTTTAATAACATAATATACCATTCATTCATCATCGCTATGACTTAGAATTCTATATTTTTACTCTTTTTCGAGATCGATTGTGAGTTTTCATCATCGAAGGACTCTGATTTTTTTGTGGTTTTAGCCTTAGAATCGTTAATAGGCGATTGTCTCCTTTTAGCGTATAGACCTTTACGTATTTTCTCATAAGGTTCCAAAATATTTTGTAATTCCCTCTTGAATTTTGAACTCCCTTCCATTATAGTATCATTATCAATAAAAAAATCTAATTTATTGGCCAATTTTAAGTCTTCATTTATCGTTTCCGATGTGTAACATATAGCTACTTCGTTGCAATTGCTTCCGAGTCATTAATTGTGGTAGCTTCATGCAACATTTCATTTTTTTCTCCTTAAACCGTGTTATATAAAGCGCATTGTATAAAAATATGTCACAATTTATACATCCGTGTTGTGTAAAACCGTTTCATATGAGGCCTAAATGTATTAGATATTCCAAGCATCTTGCATAAAAAAAAAACAATGAATAATTTCAGATCGATCGGCGCCATAATTAACGAACCTAAGCACATTTTAATGCTATAAATTTATAACTCTTCGTGGAATAAAATATTTATAAAGCAATAACCAGTATCCATCGCATAAATTTAAATAATTTGTACAATCGGCTCCTCCTTTAGTTCTATTTTGTAGCACTGATAAAATTATTAAAATTAAATAATAAAACACAACGTTTAATACTGTTTCTGCAATTTAATATTTAAATATCAAAACCGGTTTCGTTCATCGCAAACATAATAAATTGACACAATACAAATTTAAACAAGACTATTTTTAGTCATTTTTAAATTAATTATTAACAGGTTTACAAATTTAATTTAGATATATAATATATTGTATGATTGATTGATTAACTGTGAGCTATAAACTTATATTTTTTCAGTATAAATAGTCTTCTTTTATTTGTTATGTGTTAGTTGCTAAAAATAGCAATGAGCAAAGCCGCTCATGAACAGAAATTTGTAGAAATAGTGCTAAATATTGTGTTTTATTATTTAAATATAATCATTTTCTACCAAGAATTGACACTTATTATATATTACATTAAGGTGACAAAGTATGTAAATGCATGTCTGATTTTCAAAACGTTTTCATTAAGTGGTAGTTCTTTTCTTCCACTCTTTAAATTTTATAATTATTTTTGATACTACAAGTGTTATTTTCAATTATATTGTTTTGTAATAAAATACGTTATTAATGCTATGCCATTTTTTACGAACGTGTGTTATAACAATACGTCTTTTTGTATTACAGGTAAGAAGTAACCAGCCGTTAGAACTAGACAAAAAATAAACTTTCACAAGGTTAGTTTATTTCAAGAAATGGGTTAAGTGTCGCGAGACTGGGTGAGTTATATGAAGTATTTTTAAAATATGATATATTTTTTTCGCTGTGTCATCGGTTTTATGTTTTAATATTTTTATCATTCTGTCATTTTGGAAGCACTATTATATATAGAACAATAACGATTTCAAAAAGCGGGTGATGATATTTTTTAGTTTACTACTAATATTACACATAGATTATAACAAAATATACATTAAATAATGTCTACAATTTTTCGTAAATAAATAAAAAAAAAAATAGTTCTGAATTTTTATCGAGATGGTTTTTAGTTTGCATTGCCCAGCTATACATTACAGCACGGGTACACAATCTTTTTAAGGTTACAGGCTACTTTTAATTTTAATCTACATTGCGATCGATTTCCAATGGGAATCATGATGCCTTTTTATTATTTTTTTAATAAACTATTCAATATAAAATTCAAAATATCACGGTGAAAAAAAGCAATTTATAAGGTATATAATTGACAGCTATTTCGGCTTACGCCCTTATCAGAACTATATTTCTACCAAGTAAATGCCAATTCAATCAATAAATTCAAAACACCGGTTTAATATTTTTTAAGTAATATAATTTTAATATGTTCGTATTTTTTGCTATTTTTTTAAAATTTTAAGTATTATAATTATTAAAAAATCTAGAGATCCCAATTGTATTATATTTGGGATTGACAAAATTTTGCTTCGCGAATTACTGATTGTGTACCTTTGCATTGCAATATGCGTAAAGCAGTGAAAACCTTCATAATTATTTACATATATTATTATCAGCAATTCACCAACGATCAGTTTATTTAGTAAAAAAAAATAGTAAAAAATATTTTCTTTTAAACAATTAATTCAATCTGTTTATTTAATGTTTTGTATTCACTTATTTATTTATTAAATATGCTAATAAGGAGATTCTTATCTTCATCTTTATTTCGTATTCAAAGAGAGACATTCTGTAATTGAATTACAATCAATTCTTATAAACAAACATTTGAGATGGTAAATTAACGAAAATGTTGTCAATTTATGCAAGATAGATGTGTAAAATATTCTTTATTTCAACTGTTTTTTTTCCTTTAATATAAGTGGGCGATTGTTGGCTACTATAAAAGTGGGTTCCGGCTCAAAAACAGTTTGGTATTTGGTGGTTTTGGTATCATGTTTTGATATAACTTCAGGATAGTAATGATAAGCATCTATCTATCTTATGAATAAAATATCTATCTGCCGAAAATTTACAACACCGATCAAGTGATCACGAGTAGAATAGCACAAAACCTTTAAAATATTAACGTAAAGGTTACCCAAGTTGGGCGATATTGAGTTCATCTCACCGCAAAATGTCAAAGGTAGAATTACTTCAAAAACATTTGAAGTCAAAGATCATTCATATTCAACCGTAAAGAACTGGTAACCATACTACCTAATTAACTTGACCTACACATTCTTAAAGGAAAACATCATAATTTTGCATTTTGGCTAGGGACTGATTCATTTAATATGAAATACTGGTATCACAAAATTGAATAGCAAGCAAAATGTTTATTTTAAATATTGCCGATAGCAATCACAATATAGAAGAAAAAAAGTGTTTTGCAGGGGCCGCAAAAGTTTTCATTTTCAATATGTTTTTGTTCGGAATACCGTGGCATGAAACATTTTGGGACGCACTAACTTCAAGAATTCTCACTGAAGTCATATAAAACAAATTAATAAATAATTTTCAGTGTGATTCTTTTTCAACTAACCTTGCATAAAGTAAATTACTACAACACAACATGACAAAGTGTCATTGTGTCAAAGTAACAAGCTAGGCTGTTGGAACAGGAGAGAGGATGTGTTGTGTGCCTTTTCTGCACAGCTATATATAGATAAGTAAATGTTAGTTTAAGCATATTTCTGACGATGGCGTGAGCCGAAATAGCTATCAACTATATTTGTTAAAAATAATTTTGTAGATTTTGTCCTAGTTTAGTTCAATTCCTTGACAACTTTCAAAGTTAACCACATTTCAATCATTTTTACGTTGCAAAAACAATAAGATAATTCTTTTTCCATATGAACATGTTATATTTAAAATCAGTATTTAGGTATTAAAAGAAAAACGCCCTATATTACTGGTTCCCTGTTTTAGTAATCGCAGTATTGCTTTGCGACACACGTGATTTCATTGTTGAAGTTCTCTGTAAAATTTTATACTTTCCAAATGTGGTTGCCCTATAAGATAAACATAAGCATTATTCTCGATTATCACTACCTCGTAAAGATAATCGTCTGATTATCATAACTAGCTATAAATTTAGCGATATCTACATTACTGAGAAATATATTAGTTTGCGTTTTACTATATTATGTATATAAATATATCTCTAAATATTAATTCAAAATATACTTTCTTTAATTATCAGTAAGAGAATTTAAATTGAAACTCAAATAACTAACCTAACCTCACTTAAACATCTTAAAAATTAGTATGATTTTGATTTTTTATTTAGTGCTCCCCAACCGGGTGCCGACAGACGATGCTAGGTGTGCCGCGGCGCATTTTTTAACAGAAGAATTCGCAATCACATTGAAGCATAAATTATCACTTATTCATTGAAATATTGTACACAAATATCATACACATAATTATTACTATAAAATGTAAATTTATTTTTAAAAAATGTACTTTAAATGTGAAAAAATCAGAAAGAATAAGTTTTGAAAAATATAACGACAGTCAATCTTTCGCATTTTTTTAAATATTGATTGTGATGTGTCGCAAATTTAGGAAAAAATCGTTGGTGTGTCATGCAAGACAAAAGGTTGTGGAGCACTGCTCTATATTGTGAAGCACACATGAAAACATTCATTTAATACACTTTTTGTAGCTTTTGAAAAACAACATGAATAAAATATTACTACTACAATTAATTGCTTTAAAAAAATTGTATCAATAATTTTAAAAGTAATTAAATCCGAAATTAAAACCGTGTTAACAAAAAAAAAAGTGCGTACAAGTAATGACTAATTTCCGTTCTATTGTGATGAGGTATTTTGTTTAAAATTTCTTTTGGTTATAAAATTACACCTGAGAAAAGCTAAAGACAGACATTGCATTTCGATCAATTTAAATAGAAATTCTATTACTTACGCCTTTCCTAAAGAGCTTGAATAAATTTAAAAAAAAAATGAAAAGTATCTAACCTATTTCACCGCTGCAAGCTCGTACTTTTATATCACAGATATCATTTTTTGTTATCAATGTAACTTAGTTTAATTTCGTGTTAGTAACATTAATAACAAATAAATCGTGACTAGGACGGAATCAGTGCGATTACAAAATCGTGACATTTGTATTTCAGAAAATACTATACTTTCGTTCGTTAAAAGTAACATGCATCCTATTACGAAAGCGCCTCAAATGCATTTTGTGTGCGAAAATCGCAAGACGTTTTTGTACGGTTAATTTCTTCTTTATTTGTTATATATGAAATTATTGGCAAACCAAAAGATTCCCACGAGACCAATGGCCATAAATTAAAACGATGATTTCAACAGTAGGAAAAATCTTCTATGAGAAATCGTCTCTTTCATCAAAACGGGACAATTATATTTTGCCTTTTTGGGCGACTTTTTACGGAAGACCCGTTTGCGTTTAGCATTTTACATAAACGGTAGAGTACTAGTTTTATTAATCTTTAAATAATTCGCAAAAATTTAAAGGGAATTTAAATATGAAAAATCCGATTCTCCAATGACCAAATAATAAATATTGAGGATGCTTGATGGACGGTTGAAGCTTTTTAGATATTTTAAATAATAAAAAAACATTATGTACTACTATTTCAGCAACATACTTTATGATTGACCGCTCATTGCGAGCGTTAACAACTGATGGATTTGTCGATAATGATTAAATGTATTGTGAAAAAGTACTAATAATTGATTTTTTTTAAAATTTAAAATTCATTTTTAAGGTGTCCACTTCTTGATGGAAAGGCATGATATTGATTATCCTTGCGATGAGCGAAACCGGTCCTGATCATGAAATATATTGTAGAAATAAGTATTAAAAAATTTGTTTTTATTATTTAAAATATTTTATATATCATGCCTTTCCACCAAGAAGTGAGTTAACACATTAGAAGTGGCTTTGTATATTTTCAAATGTTATGTGAGCCGGGTTTCGCCTTTTGTCATCTTCAAGCATTATATCACACGGATGCAATATAACTGGTTCAGAATAAATAGTTCGGTTATAATCGGTTATATAAAACAGAAATTACACCAGGAAAACACAGACTCTTAGGACAGGATTCAAACAGACATATGTGTGAAATATCTATTAATTTGATTATAATGATATTCAATTTGCATTTAAGGAATGAGTTTAACTCATTAACTCCTACAATGGTAGTTTATTATTATTTGTTGCAAGTCCTTTTATCAAATACTTATTAACGGTATTTATTGTTTAAAAAACTGACCAAACCCAATTAAGTGCTATTTCAGATTTATATTTGGATCCTATATCGTGTATATAACCGATGCTAACTGTTTGTCATGTGTCAGTTCTGTTGAATCCGTATGATGGAATGGGTGGATATGTCGAACGAAAAAACAAGAGGTTTTAATGATAAAATTGTGGAATCTTACCAAGTCTCTCAAATTCAACCACAAATTTATCGAGAAAAATTTAACAAACTGGATTACCGATTGATTTTCAGTACATGCGCACACAAAAAATAGACGAGCAAGTTGCAATAACATTAAATAAAGAGAGAAAGTTTTTTTTATACACATTGACAGAAACATAAAATTGAATTATACTTCCAAATTTTAGAAACAGAGAAACAATAAACGTGCACCTTAAAAATTCAGATCCACGTCAAACAACAAACTAAAAAATCGCGTGAAATTAAGCCGGTATCTGATATTCATGCAAAATCGACGAAAATATTCAATCTGTTGTAGCGAACTGAATACAAAGTATGTTTAATTTGACACGCGTATTATAGAGGAATGTATCTAGTCATATTGTGAAAATGGATTCAAGAAGGAAGTATATAACTATGTTTGTTTTAAACACGTATCTCGTATTTATAATACACGAGGTTGACGAAATATTCCAAGGTCTATCCGACGCTGTGTTTGAGAATGAATAGGTAGATACACAAAACTGATTGATTTGGTTGTACAAAGATGATGAATATCTTGTGTAACAATAAATTGTAATTCAAACAGAATATAGACTTCTCAGTATACTACAAAAGAAAATAGATATGCAGGAATATGTTAAATTTTAAAGCCAGAATTCAGCGCTGAATATAAACTAAATGTCTAGACAAGTTTTAAATAAAAGAATATAAAATTAGGTGACGTAATATAGGTATTTGTGAATTCCTAAAGGTGTTCAACTATTATAATATACATATGTAAGCGGAATAAGTCGTGAAATATTATTTAAGCATTTATTTTATTATTATCATAAATTTAGTTTTATTTAAAGTGAAATGTGCGTTTGTGACGTAGTTATTGTCGAACGATTTTTCCTTAATATAATTCAAAAAAGAACTGTAACCCGAGATATTCAAACATTTTTTTAGACCGTAAGTTTTTCTTTTTGATATTTATAGACTCATACAAATGTTCTTGACTTAACGGTAGTCAATCAATATTTTTTTATGGACATAGGGGTTTCATTATATTACCAATAGTTAAAATTCATGATATAATAATACAATAATTTTTTTTATCAATATGATAGCCCTTTTTTAGAATAAACTTTATAGCACAACAACGGTATAAACTTTCTGACAATTTTTGTGCTGGTTAAATGGATAAGTAAATGTTGTGTTGTATATTTTCAATGATGAATTTTTAATATTTCAAACTTTAATTACAGGAAAATCGTAAGGGTAATACATGAAACGAGACTGTAAATATTTAACGTACATAGCAGGAAAACGTAATTCGCGGGAAATATACATGTAAAATCGGATGTGTATTTGAATACAACAATACTGTAAACAATGAACATAAATAGCGGGAAAACGTAAATTGCAGGAAATTTAAACACAAAATCAAACTTCTACTAAATAAGAACGAGATTAAAAAAGTGTTATAAGCGGGAAAATGTAATTTGCGGGAAATGTAAACATAAAATTAATCGTCTACTAAATTAGAACGACATTGAAAAAATAACCTTAATAGCGGGAAAACGTAATTTGCGGGAAATATACACGCAAAATCGAATATGTATAAAAATATTATATAATAATATTGTAAAAAAATGAACGTACATAACGGGAAAACGTTAATTGTAGAAAAATTAAGTACAAAATCGAACGTCTACTGAATAAGAACGAGTTGGAAAAATAAAGTTATTTGCGGGAAAACGTAAAGGACGTGGAAGGGGTAAACGTGGAGGAAAATATATACGTTAATAATAATATAACATGATGAAAAAGTGAATGTAAATAACCGGAAAACGTGAATAATGGGAATTTAGAAACGGGGTTTCACAGTAGTTTTTAATGATACATATATGTTTATTAAATATTTTAACCAGCTAATGACATAAATCAATCGTATTTCTAAAGAATCACTACTATTCAAAAAGGTTCCATATTAAGTACATCAGACTTGAGTATCAAATACGTCATTTTCCCTATCTCGGCCGTATCAATATTTACGTTCATCGAGAGCAGCTTAGCACTGATGTCTTTACCTCCAAGATGAGATAGGAAAGCTCGCCACCCTTATCTTCGAAAGACACGTTCCCAAGTCGAATTGTGACGTAGGCAAAAGATATATTATCTTCAAAATATTATCGTTGTATTTATAGGAATTCCCGCTCACGTAAAAGGGTCTATGAAAAACGCTTACAAAATATTGCGTCAAATGAGATTTGTGTGGATTTGAGATAGTCGCCTTACGCGGGGATTTCCAAATAATTTGTCTGTCAAGATTTTGTCAGACTCAGCAAGTCGTGTAGATATGGGAAGGATATTATTAAGTATTAAGGAAACGATTGATAACTGAATTATCACTGGGATTAAAAACCATTGATTGATTATTTTTCATATTTTTTTTGCACTCATTAGTCCAAACTGTTTCATACCAAGATGACAAACATTTAAGATATAATTTATGATATGTGCTTGATAAAAATTCAATATCAAATTTTAATTGTTGAAACTTCGTACGATTCCACGTGTTTTGTCATTAATGAACCGGGTTTCGCCTTTCGGCATCTTCAGGCATTCTATCACACGGATACAACAAAACTTTGTCGATGAAGATGCCGAAAGGTTGTCGTTTGTGACAAAACATGTGGAATCGTACAAAACTAAAACTAAAAAATTCAAATTTAAGAAATAATTTACAACTTTTGGAGCATCACATAAATCAAAATATGATTTTATTTGACATAATACTTTCGTATCATAATTAAAAATACCAACTAAGGGTGCCTGATAGAATTTCAAATTCAGTTTTTAATCATTCAAAATTCGTATATTTCTACATTTTTTTCACTCACGATACAATTTTAACTTATTGGAATATTCATGCATTCAGAGTACACGAATCAAGAATGCGTTCAACCTTCAGTGAATAGCTTGAATTGGTTATATTATATTAAAGACGAATTACGAAAAATACAAGCCCCCGCTCTAGGAGCTAAATTATTATGGTAATTATTTTTTTATAAATATTATGTGATGGTAACGACATTAAAATTTGGCAAAATAATATTATATTCATTAAAAACGTTATGATTCTGAAATGAGAGATGTTTACAAGAATCAAATGCTATTATGATTTAATTGAGATTTTTATAACAATGAAATACTAAATGATTTTGTTAGGGTGATAAAATATCACGTTACGTATTACAAATCCTTGAAAATCATTATGAAATTGTGTATTGAAACATCTCACAGTTGTAATATTAACAATTTTACTTAGATAATGTAGTGTCTTCGTTTTTATTATACACTCTTAATATTTAAATAGGGAAGAAAACTTTCAATTGAATTTGAAAAACCTTCCACTTTTCTTCGCTTGGTACTTAGTTTATCTTGATTTTCTTTCGCTTTCCTACATTTTCCAGCCCCCTCTTCCCGCGTAGCTCTATTTTTACCAAACTCCGGCTATGTACAAGGTGCGATTACCGTATCAGATCGCGAACTCTGCCACACGCTGTACATGTGAACCTGTTTATGCTTACAAAAGTTTCTTATCGTCAAGAAGAACATTTTATGGCACGTAATTTGCATATTAACGGTTTCTTTTAACAAAATAAATAAAACGTACCATTTTAGATATATCAAATCACATACATGATTGGTTGCTTGGGACAGTTTCACATGGAGAATTTTTCAACAGATACAACTCCAAATTTGAATTGTTACAACTTTGTACGGAAGTCAGTTCTGTTGCATCCGTGTGATAGAATATGCTTGAAGATGCCGAAAGGCGAAACCCGGGCCGTAAGTGACAAAACATATTTAATCGTACAAAGTTTTCACAATTCAAGTTTGATATTGAAATTCCATCAAGAATCTTCAGTCGATATCACAAATTAGATACAATCCCTTGATTCAATATAATTCAATTATGTATTGTAGAGACAAGAGTTAGCTAATAGTTAGTAAGTAAGCCTGCCCTAATTATTTACGTAACTATATTAATTGATAAAAATTTATACTTTAATTTGAAATTTATGTTTGATAGTTGAAAACATTGATATAAAAACCAGGGCGATATCTATTAGAAGATTTTTAAAAATGTCTCAATGAACAATTCGCCGGATTGTTTGATTGATCTTTAATTTAATGCACATAGATAAAAAAGAAAAGATAGGCAAAAATCTGACAAAATTAAACTTAATTTTTTTTAGTCAGAGTTGTATTGTTTGTCAATGTCGGAGCCCTGATAAAAACAACAAATGTCCATTTTCTATTATAGTATTCTTTATTATTTTATACAATTGTAGACAAACACGTTTTCAACGAAAAGGGTCTCAACAATGTGTCACGCTCCTAAATATATGTAAGGTATTCTACAAGCAAGCTTTGCTCTATTCTGAACAAAATGAGCAATGTGAAATTTCCTGTTTTTATACGATCTTCATACAAGTGATTAAAATCTACATCTTAGTATGGAATATATTATGATATAACACGACACAAAAATCAGCAATACTATTATTAACAACGATATGTTATCTCCTTCTTATAGGATGCCAATTTCTCGTGTTTATCAAATATTAGTAAAACCTAACATAAAAATTTGAATATTCATAACTCACGAGAATCTCAATATTATTGCAGTCAATAAATTTTATAATAATAAAATATATATGTGATCATTACGAATCTCAACGTATTATTGCTGTAATTACTGAAGTGTTTTTAATGGCATAATAATGATTTCAAAATCAAGATAACAATAATTAATATGTCTCGTATATTAAATATCTTATTGAGTATGTAAAATATATTAATTTTTTTTATGTATAAGTTTAATTTCAATCACAATATTTCAAGTGAAATTAACAGAAATAATAATACAATATTAATCTAGACAGTGAAAATATACTAATCCCATCAATGATTATAGTATATTGTGTCTATGGTTGTATGGATATACACATTCACGCGTAAAAGTTTATTTAAACAAATAATATTGCGATAAGATATAATTTTTAAGTTTGACATATTTAAGCATAGATAAAAAAAATAAAATGAAAAAACATACAACGTATCGGCATGCGTCCTAACGCACGGTCGAACTGGTCTGGATGGTCTTAAGAGACGATACTTTATAGAATATTGACTAGAAAGCACAGTGACAATGGATATAATGGTCTTAAACAATGTTGTCCAACCTTTTATTGTAATAACTGGGAGCTACTTTTATATTTTAAATTTGCTTGGAGTCGACTTCTAATAAGATTCTTATTGACAATTTAATTATTATGTTATATAAATCTGAGAACCGTACTTAAACAATACATTTTTTTCATAGAATTTCGGGTCTAAATTAAATATTAGAATTTAAGGAGTCTAAAGAAATGTCTTGTGTTTCGGGTTCGATCGCTTGGACACACATGGTATAATATATATCCTCTATAAAATAAATAATAAAATACCATGAAATAGACAACTATCTTCCAATGCATTGTGCAGTAGATAAATGGTAAAATCGCATAGCATTCTAGTAAATATACTACACAGAAGACTATGTATTGTATTGTATTATAGATGAGATTCAATCAAAAATAATTGTACAACATTATAAAAATTGTAAATTATCAAAAAAAAAGTTAAGCATTAGCGATGTCATCACACAAATAATGCCAACAGCATAATCAGTCGAACGGCAAAAACGATTCTAAGAGTTTATCGATAAATGATTACAAAAATGTCGCTAATCGTGTATGTACATAAGTGAAAGTGGCAAAACGTTACGTAAACGTAAATATTTCCCAAACAACGACTGTGTGGTGAATGATGTCACATATTAACATAGCAGTATAATAAATAATATATATATAAAATAATAAAATATCGTCTATTCAAAAATATTTTATTATTTAGAATTGATGAAGAAGTATTCTTAACAGACAGGTGTTAATTGATATAAAAGACAATACAGCAATTATCTTTTGTAAAATGGCAACATTTTTAATACCAATGCGCCACATGTATTTGAAAGTAGAATCATGTTTTTGAACAATGTCGGGAAAATGAGCGAATATCACTAGATCTTCTATTAGACGATTTTGAAGAATATCTCAATGTACAATTGCAGGATTGGTTGGTTCATCTTTATTGATTAAACTTCTATAAAAGTATATCCACTCGAGCTAAGGAACACGTAAGATCATTCAACATTTAAAAAACAGATTCACAAATCGCCAATCACGTTATAAAGGAATCACATAATATAAATTCAAACTCGTTAAAACAGGAGAGAAGATGTATTGTGTACCTTTTCTATACAGCCATATATAGATAAGCAAATGTTCGTTTAAGCATAGTTCTGACGATGCCGTGAGTCAACTATATTTTAAAAGATAATTTTGTAGAACTAAAATACTTTGCTATCTTTTTCACCGTGGTTCATCTTTAATTTAATATTCTTAAATAGGAAAGGTATGTAAAAAACATGGCAACTATTTTTTTAATGCGGAGTCGTGTTTTTTAGCGATTCGATAGCCCTGGTAGAAAATCATACAAGATTAACTCAATGACAGTTTTAATAAGTCAATCAAAGATCACTCAATGATAAATGACATCAAATACATCCATATTCATCTCATTAAAATAAAAAAAAAAAAAACTGTAACTTCATTTCAACCCTACCAGAGATTTGTGATCGCTAGGGTAAAGCTTTTATCACTCGACTTAAGAAGCAGCAAAGGTTTTACGTATGTATTATACTATATATCAACAACATTCACTCAAAATATGACGTATTTAAACATGTACTGAAGCATTAAAATTGATATAATCATGTGGAATGGAAACGTCTAGAAATCAGAAATTCGCTATGTATTTCAGTTGTTTCTCTAATATTTCTGACCAGGGTCAGAAACAAATGAAAATCATATAGATATCCTAATTGATACATAAATACCTTTACAATTTTTTTAACTCTGTTTGCTAACATATCAATTGTTGAGACGGCTGATTGCGGTGTCTTGAAAATTGACACCCAAAAATATTATAGAGCTAATAATGATAAAAATTTCACGTTGAACCTGATTTCTGTATTGAAATATAGCCTTTGTTTTCCTAATAATATTCATAAGTTTGGTAATGTTAAAGTTCACTAATGAAATATTTTTCTCAGTATTCATAGTTGAGATATCCTTCCCGGGTCACAGCGGGCACGGATTTAAAGATTTTACGGCATTGTAAGAACCTTTACAGCAAAACTAGGTAGAAGTGAACCAGACGACCTTTAACTATTTGATACGGATACTGTTAAATTAACATATTGCACGTATGAAAGGTACTAAAATATAACATTCCACGAAATAATAAATCTTAGAATTGTAATCACATATATCACATATAAACAAACTAAGCTTTTTGTCATTTAAGTCATTTTGAGAATAGAATGATTTCGAATAAAATACAGATACAGAAATGATCACGTTTTATTGCATTGCTTGTTTTGTAACCAGGTCACTTGCAGTATTTATAATATTTGTTTGTTTTAGGAAGAACGAGATAAGTCTGGAAAACAACCAATAAAATTTCTACAGTATAATCAGCATATTTACAACCGTTATTATGTAAAGATAAGATAAACTCCACTCATTTCTATTGACAGTAACTCATAGTTGTTGCTTACTTTTCTCCTGTGCAGAATTATTCTTGAAATTGTCGCTACTGATTACTAAAAAGAAGATACTCTCTTTCTTATTAGTGATTTAGTCACCTCCTTCGAGTCGGTGTCTTACCTGCGAAAAAAACAAATGATAAAAATATAGTGTGGTACTAAAATAAATGAATAAAAATAACGCTTTTTGACACTTTAAACCAGAGATTCCCATACTTATTTGAATCGTGCCCCCCACCCCCCTACTTTCAGACACAAAATTACACAATTTCCCCCTTGGAAATTACATTTTTTTTTAAATAAATAAAACAGAAAGTTTGGATTTGGATATTGTAGTTGTTAATTTAATCTAAATTTTGCTTCATGATCGACCGGTTATGGACCCTTCACTTATTCCTCGTTATTTATAATTCTAACACGGTGAAAAAATAGCAATGTATTTAATTTTTCAAATTCTAGTAGTTCTGACGATGGCGTGAGCCGAAATAGCTATAAACTATACCTTATAAAAAAAAGTGTAGAACTAAAATACATGGCTATTTTTTCACCGTATTATAATGGAGTTCTACCAAGTAAATGCCAATTCAATCAATAAATTCATAATTATCTTTGTAAGAAGTTGACCCACGGAGTGGTAGTAGAAAAAACATCAAATTTTATGTTTTCTATATAAAATCATATGCTTCGCATTGAGAAATTAAAAATATATAAAAGACAACTTTTTTCACACCATGTTCAAAATATATTTATCATTGATGAAACACGAATCCTTGCTGTTACATTCGTGGACTTCCTATTATAAAAATACGGAATTAACGAATAAAGAATATATTTTATTAGTATATTCGTATATTCAATAGGTTCGTCGAAAGTGTCAAATAGTACTGCTAAAAAGGTTGTCCATCCATTCCCGGAAAGGTAATAACGAGAAGCACTTAGCGTACGCGTGTTTGACAACAGAATTCAACCACTGTCCCATGACGTCGACGGTAACACTATAATTAGCAGGTATCCTATGAGGTCTGTCCGCGTTAATTATACTATAATATCTCCTGTCCTTTAATTGCTATGTCACTAAGAATTTACAAAACCATAGTTACACATATTTAATTTGCGTTCTTTACAAGAAATAACGTTTCTTATTAGTTAACCCGATTGTTATTTTTATTTCATTAAACATATTTTTTCAATATAAATTATGACGATATCCCATATTATAGTTGAATTTTTCATTTTATCGGAATAAAAGAACATCTCGGCTAGATAAAAAAAAACAACACACTTACACCGACTTATCAGTAAGACTTCGAATTTATTTTATAGAAATTTTCACAATATCTCTTAGTAATTATTGTTGGCAACAGATTGTAATAGACGATGCCTTTTTGCCAAATTCAGGCCTTAAGCGTTAAATAATTCGTATTACATTTACATTAATATTGCAAGAATAATACATAAATTCACTTATTATATTGTATTGTTGTTATTTTGCTGTTTATTGTACGAACCATAAATGTGATAGACCAATGGTTCTCACGTGCGGGCACCAGAGGATTTTGCTGCGGCCACCAACAGTTTTATAGTAAATATTGATATTTAAGAAAGATATTTTTTTTATATTGATTGAATAAACCTGACTTATTCAGCATTTATTCGAGCTTAAGTAAAGGACCCTTTTAATAACAAAATTGTTCAAAAATTTTCGTCGAAGTTATATGTTTACTATGAATCAAGTCAATATAAAGAATTAACAACAATTGATTTATTAATTTTGTCGTTTTTACCTACAACTGTATATTGTGAAAGATCATTCAGTGTAATGCACTATATAAAAAATAAATATCGAAACTATTTTTATCACATTTGGTGCGGCCACGAGACATTTCCATAGGACAGCTGATGTTTATAATGCGGCCACAGTGAAATTTCACGTGAGAACCATTGTGATAGACACACTTAAGTTAGATTAAAGGGTTTTACTTGAATTTTTCACATCACAACGTGCCAACATGTCTCAGTCGTTTATCAGCGTATGTCAATTTAAAAATATCCGCTATGTTGAACTCTTCGCATGTGCACCCAGTGCACTGTGCCCTTATTCGAGACGAAGCGCCACTGCAGCTGCGTTTCCAATCAACTCCCCAGACAGTCAATTGGAATTTGTATAATTGCAATTACACACCAACAAAAATCACCATGGGCGGCTCGTGAAATCTCACAATAGTAATTATGTGCTTAATTATTTATTAAAAAGACCCTGTGGTACTGGATGAAATCTACTAGATAAATTGCTACTCAATAGTTTAGGTTATATCAGAAATATAGATCTAACAAGAAAGTTATAACCCTTTTATCTCATATATATATTTGGGAACTTTTAAGGTTACCTGACACTTCTTGATGGAAAGGCATAAACATTTAAAATAATAAAAATACATTTGTAGTACATATTTCCACAATATATTGAATGATCAGGAACGACTTCGACAGAGAGTATTATCAATTGAATGCGTGCAATAAATGAAACCGGTCTCTATACTACGTAAATAATTACTAAAAAATGTGTTTTTAATATTTAATATATATTTTTAGGTGTCAATTTTGAATAGACTAAAATCAACCGTTGAGACGTTAATATCAGGATCGAAAATATCAAATACTCGCGCAGTTCCTTGATTGCAAGTCAGAATTTTTCCTTTACAGTAGCCTTTTCCGGTTTCTGTATAATGTTGTTGGTTGATTAAAAATCGCTGGTGACGAGCTTGTTGGACTTCTGAGAATAAATGCAGTTAGGTATTCCAACATAAAGAAAGAAAACGTCTTTTGACAGATTAACAGACTTGAAGTATTTTCATTGTAGCTAATCATCTATCCTTTCTCTCATCAAAATAGAAAGATTGAGCAATTGCATTTGCAGGCCTTGCCTCTACATTTCACATTGCAATGGAAGCGTAGTTTATTATTGAATATTTTCTTAAATGTGTGACAAAACGTTATTTGCAAAAACATGGAATGAAAGCAACGGACTATAAAATGTGATCAATAAATATGATTCAAAGTGATAACAAACATCGAGAATGGTTGTTGAGATTTTGACAGTATTAATTAACGAAAGATTTTTTTTCTTAAATCTAGAAAATCATTCTATGTAATGTATATACGGATAGAAAGTGAATGATAATTTCATTTTCATCGTATAATCTTAAATGTATTTTGTATTTTTAATACAATATCAAAAATCACAGAATTGTATGAACATATAATAAATAACTGACTTACCGCAAAGTATTACATGAACTTTGATAGAAATGTTAGGATTCCTTTTATGAACGAAAGAAAAAGCGGCATATGATTACGTCATTGTGAATGATATAATTTTTACCTTTTACATTAATTATTTTATCTGAATTCGATATTAAAATTAAAATTTAAATTCATATTTTAAATCGTATATACTATACATATATTATAATTAAGTATAAAAATGGCCGCTATTAATGGCTTCCGAATATATCATACGTCACAACTTTACATACGGTTGGTATTTTGTTTCTCATCATACTACGATTGGAAAGATTGTTCTTAATTTAATTTTTAAATTTGGAAAACTGGAAGATGTTAAAATATTTGTACTTTTATTTCCTGTAGGTGTATCATGTATACACGCCTTTAAGTTGCTTTATGTGACATCTGTGATGTTGGCATAACAAAAAAAGCTCTTATAAAACGTTTTGTTGTTGGCCGCTGACAAAGCAACCCAAAATAAACAATAATACAAATTTTTATGATAAAATCTTTTCGCCAGTCGCAAAGCATTTTAGTCGTGAAAAATACAAATCGGCTCAAAAGTACAGCAAAAAAATATTTACAATTTTTATTCTAATTTCTGATGCACTGCACAAACGATATTTCGTTAAATCAATTCAAATCTATTGATTGAATTAAATTGGTATATCTACATTATAAAACGGTGAAAATATAGAAATTTATTTTAGTTTAACAAAATTTGTAACAAAAATAAAATACATTATTATTTTTTCACCGTGCAATTCTAATATGTTAGAGTTATAGAAAATTTTGAATAATAAAAACACATTTTTTTAGTACTTATTTCCAGAATATATTTTATGATCCGGTCCGGTTTCGAAACCGGTCATGATCAAAAAATATACTGTGGATATAAGTACTAAAAAAATGTGTTTTATTATTCAAAATATCATGATTTTTCATTAAGAAGTGACAGTTAACACCTTGAAAGTGATTATAGAAAGTTGTAGAAATTTTCAGACTAATTCAGCCATTTTCTGATACTAAAATTGAATTAATCATATCATTTTTCACTCTCTAAACAATCATATGTTTTGAGCAGGACTGTCAAGTCGGGTTTGTGGAGTTACGTCGTTGTTTTAGGTCAATGTCGGATTCGGAGTCGTGAAAAATGAACAAATCTGACTACTTTTTTAATTAGACGATTTTGAAGAATATCTCAATGTACAATAGCCGGATTGGTTGGTTAATATTTAATTTCATGCTCTTAAATAAGAACGGTTGGAAATCCCTGACAAAAAAAATAAACCTACTTTTTTATAATTTATGATATCGACTGAAGGTG
Source organism: Himalopsyche japonica (assembly GCA_028555115.1). Taxonomy (NCBI): domain Eukaryota; kingdom Metazoa; phylum Arthropoda; class Insecta; order Trichoptera; family Rhyacophilidae; genus Himalopsyche; species Himalopsyche japonica. Next base: position 145,041 of record JAHFWJ010000425.1, on the reverse strand, counting down.
CTTGATGGAATTTCAATATCAAATTTGAATTGTTAAAACTTTGTACGCTTCCACATGTTTACACATGCCTGAAGATGCCGAAAGGCGAAACCCGGGTCGTTAATGACAAAACATATGGAATCGTACTTTAGTTGTAACAATTCAAATTTAACAATTTTTTTTTTTAGTCAGAGTCATATAGTTGATCAATGTCGGAATGTCCATTTTCATTGCATTGTATTTTTTGACAATTTTATCAGTGTTATTATTATATATGTGCAATTATTATATACAAGGCATTTTACGAGCAAGATTCGTGTGGTTGCTAAATGTCGGAGTTGTGTTTTTTTCAACACTTGTTTTGAGTATTAGCCATTGATCCACCGCAATATGTCATCTTGACAGCCTCAATATACGCTAGCAGTCAGCGTGTTACAACACGAAGGCCTCATCAAAATGTCAACGAAAAACAAAAGGAATCAGCACTGAGGAAAGTATTTATTACGTTTTATCGATACACCCTTGAAAAGCATTGAAGCCTTCCATCATAAATTTCCACAAAAAATAAAAATGTCACCAGTATTTCAACAAAACGTCAGTCGTTGAAGAAGCAGAATGAGTGTCAATTACTTGATACTTCCATTAAATTCGTATTTCTGTTCTTATTGGGCTTGCAGAACAACATTATAATCGATATCTGTCTATTCGTTGCTCTTAGCTAATGGCACAAAAATAGAACACTCAGTCAAGTGCTAACAAAAGAAAGAACACACTGTAAAGTTTTGCGGTGGTTGCCAAATATTTAGAAATAAATGTCCCCTAAAATGTTAAATATATATAAACAAAAAACACTGTTTCTGGTAATGTAGTTTTCTGTTTCAAATTAGGATATAATAAAATTACAGTCATTGATTTTGCAATGCTGCGAAAATTGGTCTACAATACACATCAACCAAATACAATAAGTGATTATTATTGAGATATTCAAATATTTTCTTCACATTTAAGATTGGGAAAAAAGGAAGATTAGGAAAGGAGTTTTCCGCATTAAATAAATCAAATCATTTATTCTCAATCATTGCGTTTTCCATATTCATTTCATTATGTTTTGATTAAGAGTTACTTTCAACTGTGTTTAATATCTCAGCTGAGGTAAGTCTTTTTGTTTGGCCAAAAATTGTATATGCTACACGACTCTTTCAATTTGTGGAAAGATAACAAATTGGTGACCAACGTAACTTTCCCGACAAGTGATATCGATCTTGAATATTAATATCGTATCGCAAAGTGACGAAACATGCGAAAATCATATTTAAAATACTAGAAACGCATTTTAAGTACATGTAAGCAAGCCCGGTCTTGATTATAAAAATATAACATTCCGGAAGTAGTGTTGAAAAATCTTTATTTAAAATACAATGGCCTTTCAGTTATATACAACAATTAACACATTTCAAGTTTATATAATGGAGTTCTACCAAGCAAATGTCAATCGACCAACACATTAAGAGTGGTCTAGACCTTACAAAAAATTAAACCATCTAAATTTGATATGGAAATTCTGTTAAATATTATAGTTTTAGTCGATATATTATAAATTGAAAAGTAACATTGAAAATAGTTGTCGCTTTTGGATGATTCAGAATACGGTTGCGAAAAGTCGGAAGCAAAAACTTACCCAAGCAAGAATTTTTTCTTTACAAAATTGTTTTCAAAACCGCAATTATGTTTGATGATAATAATCTAAAGATTGTTTCTTCTTGCTTTTCTACACACATTTTGAGAAACGTTGCATTACCGGAATCATCTTCATTGTGTAAAACACACAACAATAGCGCCTTAAACAATGGCCGTCACCTCTTTTGTGTACAATGTTATCTATCTTTTATGAAGTTTAACGAGATCTGATTAAAATTAGGCGAAAAAATAGTTATAAAAGTCTGTGCTAAAGAATTTTCAATTGTCTCGTAACAAAAAAAATCAGGGTTCAAGTGTAGGTAAACATTTTTACAATAACCGAATTTTCGCGAAAATTGTATGGCTGGAAAATATTACACTTTCAATTTTTTTACCTAACTAATCGAAGCCCTTTTGACTTAAATTAGTCTTATTTAATGATTTTTTTAATAATTATAATCCAACAATGAACACTTCACTAGAATTACTATTAAAATGATTTACTGAGATTAAAAATAATATATTTTTTAATTATGACTTGAAGTTCTTTCTAATTTTTGATTATCATACCACGCATTGATGTATAAGGGAAGACTTAAAAACCCAATAATGACATAAAATACTTGCCATTCATTGTTCATGATACCTTACTATTCTGAATTCTCATTTTAATAATTATAAATTATTTCGACAACAAATTATTGTAGATTTTTAACAGTAAAATCGCATTTAAAATTCGGTTATGAATAAATAAAATAAATAAATGGAACAGCTGGAAATCAACAAATATCAATTGTCACACGATATTTAATTTGAACAGGCAAATAAAAGTCATTCGCCGCTCCTCAGATCATTGCCAAAAGTACCTTTTCTAAACAGCTATATATAGATAAGTAAATGTACGTTTAAACATAGTTCTGACGATGGTTTGAGTCGAAATAGCTATCAACTATATCTTATAAAAATTTGTAGAACTAAAATACATTGCTATTTTTTCACCGTGTAATAAATAAAATCATTGCTGTTTGTTGAAAATCTCAAATACAAACTATAACTGTAAATAAATACCTTAGAAATAAACCAAAAAAATTCCAATAAACCGTACTTTTAGAACTTAAATCTCTGACATTTTGATCTTTTTATAAAAGATTTTTTCAAAAGAAATGCCAATTCAATGTTGGAATTGTATTATAACTTCAGATGTTATAAGAAAATTTTAACAAGTGTCTTTATTATACAATTCAGTATGATATCAGCAAAGCTCTTGCGATATTGTGATAATTTATAAACTATAAATCATATTGTTTTGGCAGTAAGTGTGGAACTAAATACTAGTGGAAAATTTTGAACTTCAAGGAAGATTTCTTAAGAATTTCTAATGAAACTCATTCAGTCGTATTGTATTTATACATGATCGTATAAACAATATGTATGTATTATAAATTCAGGAACTAAGGAACAGACCGAAATTGCCATCCTTAATAACAAAACAAACATGTTGCATAACTTTCTAAAGCTGTTCATTTAAAAAGCTATTGCAATACTGAATTTGATGAAAAGCTTCTTCCAACAGAATTCATTTTGTTCATTCCCTCACGAATCTAACATAACAAAGGTTTTCTGAATAAAAGCAAAAGTATTAAAGCGTCTTTTATTTATTTCTATCAAAGTATTCTTTTTATTCGATATCTGGACATCGGTAGGTTTCCAGAAAAATATTCATCCACTTGAATAAATATTGTTTTTGCTTCCATCGTACATATGCTAGTATTTTTCGATTTCCCAAAAAGGTTAATCGATTTTTTTGAACAGTTTACTTGAACCATTACCATTTAAATTATAAAAAATGAATTAATAATCATAGTTTTATTTTTCTCTTGTTTTCAATATATCTATCTACATATTTATTTAATTGAATGTTTGTTTGTTAGAATATAAAATGTTTTAAGCATTAAAAATATCTTCTTTCAACCATCGCGAAGGTTTCTGAATTACTACAAGCACATGACAACACTTCTGAAATGTTTTTTAAAGATTACAAAAACTTTTACGAAACTTTCAATCATGTCTCACTCTGAGAATGAAATTTTGGATACTGTCAATTGTTTATAAACTAAATTTTATTTTGGAATATGATTTTCACTGAATGAAAACCTTTTTTTTTTGATGACATTTTGCAAACCATCGATTGTAGCGATAAGTACAGTTTTTGTAGCTTACTTTGTTTGAATGAAATTACAACTAATGCCGGATATTCGCTAGTACTGTAAAAAGTACAAAGCTATTAACGAATGAAAAATATATGTTACTTTATAAATAATTACTTATCTGAGAAATGGTTTTATTGACATACCTACAGTGAAATAATATGTTTTAATTATTTCAATTTATTGCTTTTCATGAACAAATCGATTCAGATTTGAGTTGTGAAAATTTTGTTCAATTCCACATGTTCGCACAGAACTGAGAATCCTGTTGCATCCGTCATTTGTCAGTTCCGTTGCATCCATTTGATATAATGCCTGAAGATGCCGAAAGGCGAAACCCGGATCATTAGTGACAAACGATGTGGAACCGTACAAAGTCCAAATTCGATATTGAAATTGCATCAAGAGCCCTCAGTCGATATTATAAATTCAATCGATTCAGCTTAATCGGGACACATTATGTCGGAAATAATAGTTTCTCTCAAACCTTTAACTGTCATTCAGTATTATTATTAAATGTACATACAATTATATCTAACAGAATATTTTATTCTTTCGGAAATTCAGTTGTCATCTGTACGAATGAATAGTCAATCAATTTTGATCGAACAAATAAATCTCCTTATTTCCGCTGTATTGTGTCTTTAACGAAAGATGAAATCGACCAATCGACAATATTGATAATTTTCTTCTTACTGTAAACGTCATGTGATGGTTTATCTTGCATTTCATTTCACATCACTTTAACATCAGTAAGCATACTTAGTTATCTCTTTTCTAATTATATTTTAATGGTACTTGATTCTGATGATCACCGCTGACTGAAATTTTGCTGTTTGTAATAACTTGTGAAATAATTTTAAGCGTCATTATTATCACATCAATAGGTTTTAAAAATATTTCAGTTATCAACATCTACACTCAGTAATTTTTTTTTATCTTAATTCGTTACTTATGTTAGTAAAAACCGACAGTTAGAGTGCATCCGCGTACTAGAATGCCTGCCATATAAAATGATGAAAAATATGGAAATACGTATGCACAATCTCAACGATTTTTTTTCGAAATTTTCAACGCTTAATAAATTAATAATTACTTTTTAACCAATCTATTCCCAAGTGATGGTCAATTTTAAGTATTAATTGCAAAATAATAACCAATCCAATTTTTCTTAAATTAACAATCCCATTTGACACACACAAGGTCTGTTGCAAAATATAGTGTTTCATATTAAAATATGACTCATAAATTCAAAAGCGACACAATTGCCAATAGAACGGTTTCATGGTTATCAAAAAGCCGAGTTCCTGTACATTAGCAAAAGTCGTAAAAACGTAGCAATTTACTGCAACTAGGGATTGCAGTAACGGACGAATATGGCAATACCGGTATTTAGTTTCTTTTTAAACAGTTTACACCCACGTTATGATGGAAGCATATCAACAAAAATTTTCCTACGAGAACCGCTTGTAAATCATTTACGTAAGATAGATGAGATATCAGGACATGGCTAAGACAGGACTAGTGGCTTGGTAATCGCTTTCGTTTACGTCCCGTTTTTATAATCAAATGTGTGTAAAAGAGAAAATTTTAGATGTCAAAAACATTCTTAAATCTACTGAAAATTAAATTTACGAAAGTCTTCTAATTGGGTTACCCACTCGATCAACTAATATCAAAAATAGCATACAGGTATATCAAATACAACGACTTTTATTGCAAAAATTAGCAAACAAACGACAATATTTACAATCACTTAGGATCGCAATACTTGACCACAATTTTATATTTAATATCTTATGTTCAGATTATTATTTTTTTTAAATGATTATTTCTTTTTTTTACTAATAAAAAGAATGCTGAAAGTTGTTATACTTGATTAGTTATTTAAAAGAAAAAGTCCAACAGTAACAAAAATCCTCTCTAATAAAATTAGCATTCATTCGATAACAAAAATAGTTTTTTTTTTAAATTGATATTTCGGTTTTGAAAAACTAATCGAATTATCGGGATCCCGGTATCTATAACCGACACTAAAATCCCTTACTGCAACGGATATAGGATGCACTATAGTTCACCGATTACATCACCATCATATTTCGAATAGGGTGGCAATTAATTATTAAAAACATTTCTTGTTTTTTTTCTTTATTTTTAATATAGCAACATTAAGAATTTAAAATGGCAACATCGTGACTACAGCAAGCGAGTGCTTTGATATTTATAGGTTATCAATAACCATTGAAGTGTGATCTTGTACAATTTAGAATCTGTGTACTTGATGACATTTCGTTTTATGGAATGACAATGGAATGATAATTTTATTTATATATTGTGACATATTGACGATTGGATTGTACTGATCTTAACCTGCATACTCGACAATTTATCTTCGGTAAAAATAAGCTAAGTGATATTCAATGCGTGGCCTCCAAACAAATTAGTTTAACTATTTTTGCGTATAAATCAATAACCAATTTGGTTGATATTTGAAAATAAATTAAAATAAATTGAACGAGAAGTTACGCAAAGTTACTTGAGAATTACACTCGAATAGAATACATCGCTAATTAGCATTCCAAAGATTTAAAAGTGACGTAAAATTTTCAACATAACTTTTGAAATACACCCAGTCCTCTTTTTACGCGATTTTTTTTTACGCGAATTCGATTATACGCGATTATTTGGACCGCACCGGTACATTTTTTTACGCGCTTCACTCGTTTTTACGCGATTTTTTCCCCAAATTTGTTTTACAGAAGAAATTTTTATATGATGCTAGGCATGTACATTTCATTATATTTTTAAATAAAAAAAAAATATATGTATTTTTACAACTTAATTTTGTAAAGCATTCCATTTTTTTAAATACACATACAATTGCCAAATGTTGACAAGTGTATCGGATATTATGCGAATTTTTGTTTTAGGGTGTGTAAAGAAATATAATGGAATGCGTAAAATCATGGGATGTATGTAAACTTGTTTAAACACAATTCATTCTTTTTTTTAGCACGAATTTCAAAGAGCAAATTTTGGTTTTTCATACGTTTCTGGTACTTTTTTACGCGATACTTTAATTTTTGGAACCAATTTATCAAATTATATGAAAGTTATGATTTTTTTACGCGATTTTTTTTACGCGCCTTTTTCTGGAACCAATGTATCGCGTAAAAAAAGGACTGGGTGTATAGTTATCATAATAAATATAGATAAATATCATTTCATCTTCAGTAATATAAGCGCACGAGTAAACACAAATTGACGTTCGGATTGAAGGTTCGGATTATCAGTGATAAAATATTTTTTTATAAATATAAAAAAAAAACGTTTAAAATACAATACTGAAGTTCTAACACCATTGTGTGGATTACGCTATGGACAGGCTTTAGACTTACGCTTTGTCGCGCATGGTTAGATCTTTTGTATGAATTGAAACAACAACTCGTTTGCAAACGACTAAGTCAAGCACATTTTTTCTCGTTTCAAAGCACACAAACATCCCTATCGCGCATTAAAACGCCAGTATGTAAAACCGGTTAGAGCAGAGATCGGCAGTTTGTCCAGCATATTTGTAATATACATTTTTATTATATAAAGATATGTATTTCTAAGGGATAAAAGATTGATGTATTTTATTTAAAGAAAAAGTTTAAAAGGCACCATTCTTCATGCATCGCTTTTGATAAATTTACTATGTCTGGCAGATAGCTATTTATTTCCAATTGAACACATGGTTGTAAATTTTGATTTATTATTTTGCTTCTAAATTTATTTTTTATGTGGTTCATAGCTGAGAATGTTTGTTCGCCTACATATATATAGTCAATGATTGTGAGAGTACTAGTCAAAGTTTGTTCAGAAATTCATCTCATAAACTCGTTAGCTATAAGGTTACTAAAGATGAGATGAAATTGGAGTTTAAGTCTGAAGAACCGCTCCTGCCGACCCCTGGGATAGGTCTACAAAAGGCGCACGCTTGGGGCTTCAAAAATAACGGACATAACGATCAGGCTTGACATTTGTCATAATATATATCAGCTGTATACGCAATTATTTATTTTGCCGCTGGCTGTGTTATCACTTATGACGACAGTATTGAAACCGAAATAATATTGTGTACTGTTTCAAGTACGTATACACATCAATGTCGTAAACAATTATTGCGAACACGTTCAACCCGCATAATAGGTTTATAATCATTGTTCATATCAAACTCCGCTAGAGTGGGATTTATGAATACAAATGACTCATTTTTATTTGAACACATGTTGCAAAAACAGCATATAACTACAAATAATACAAAAGGAATTATTTAGATAATAAAATTTAAAATTTTGGACATTTTCATGCAAAATTTTCGTTTTTTTGTTTGAAAAAACTTTACTTGAACTTTATATGAGAATTTCATATTAGAATTTTATAAATCACTCTTATCAGTATATAAATATAATAAAATTTGTAAAAAAATATTCAATAACAAAAATATAACTGCCAAAATTCCTGTTATATTAAAAAAATAGCTACACACAAATAGTCTCTTATTATAAACAAAGAAGTTGTTTCTGGATGCTCATGTGAAAGATTTTTATTATTTTTTTTAATGCAGTTTTTCAGTACATAGAAACATTTTTTTAAATAGTCCGATACATAAAAGACTCAAGTTTTCGTGATAGAATGTCTAAATCATAATAATAAGAATTCTGATGAATATAAATGAATTAAAAATGCGTTTTTTTTTACAAAATTAACTGTCGGTTTCTCTTCTTAATGAACGTTAGGCGTTTTGACAATCACCGATTCATTAAATGAATGGTGTGTGATCATATTATAATGATCGTCAACTCAATGCGAATAATTAAAATTCCTCGTGTGATGCGGTTTTATAAATAAATAGTCATGAATTTCAATCATCAGAATTTCAACATCCATTAATTTTGTTGTGTCCTACGCGCTCACATAGACATCGACTGACTGATCAATGAATGAACGTTGGCTATTTTTGGTCCGAAAGATTAACGATATGAAATTTTTAATGTGTATGGCTTTTTGCCACGGCTCAGTGGCTTATTTTGATCGACTTATATGCCAGAATTTCAAGGTTTCATTTCCGACGTAAAACCACGAGAAAATATCCGACATTTCATGAAAATTCAACAAAATTTACAAGTGCAAATGACGATTACGTTTTTAATATTTATGCAATAAATGTTCGAATATCGAGTGTGAAAACCATGCAGATATATGATATTATAATAATTAAATATTTAAATTTTATTATTTATTATTTATAATCATTGTTTATTCATATTCATTGCGAGGCGGTATTAATTGCCAACACATCATAGTTGTCAGCACGTGACTTGAATGAGATTTGTGATATTTAAATAAACTAAATTAATTATAATATCGAGATACAATACGACGCCTAAGATATATTTTGTTAGCTCACTTGCTTAATACACATAAATAATTATTAGATACACCTAAGCTTCATATAACACGGATGTATAAATTGTGACATATTTTTATGCAACACGGTATGAGGGAAAAAATTTAAATGAAATGTTGAATGAACCTATCACAATTAATGACTCGGAAAGCAGTTGCAGCGAGCACTCGGAATCAGAAAGCAGTAGCTACATGTTTCACATTAAAAACAATAAATGACGGCTTGGAATTGGCTTATAAATTAGATTTTTTTAATGATTATGATCCTCTAATGTAACGGTCGGGGAACCGGGGTAAATTACCCCAAATGGGGTAAAAATACAATTTTTGGAGGTAATAAGGATCGATAAGGATCGAATTTATAATCGTGCTAGTGAGACTCAAAATGAAGGTGTAATATCGACTTACGCAAAAATCTTTCGAGATAATGGTTTAAAAAGTTCCCCGATCGCTGCTATAATGGAAAGGAGTTAGAAAATCAAGAGAGAATTACAAAATATTTTGTAACCTTATAAGGAAAAACGTACGCTAAAAGCAGACATTAACTCAAAATTTTACGAGTACAAGAAGGTTTTAACTACTGTTAATTCATATATTTTTGGGTATCAACTATCAATACAGAAAAATCAGCTGTCTCAACAGTTGAGACGTTAGCAGTCAGAGAGTTAAAGTAAAATATCGTAAGGTTTTCTTTTATCAATTGCATGTATTAAAAAAACACACAGCTGTAGAGGGGTCAGATATAATACTTAGAGAAGGGAAACACGTAGCAAGAACCTAGCACTAAAACGATTAATTATTTTATTACTCTTAATTTTATAGATTTTAATACAAATAAAAATAAATTTCATTTGATTTCAATAACATGTTTTATTGACCTTGGTAAAACATTGAAAATCGAAAGGAAGATATTCGTACATATATGGCACGTACGTACAGTTTGACATTTGAAGTTTGCATCTTTGATTGACTAATCATAAAGTATTGTTTTGTTTTACAAAGCGGTTTGAATAACAATTGGAATATGTCTGCATATTGAAAACAAACTGTCATCTAGTAAAATTACATTCGTTTAATTCAAATAAGAATTGTTGGAACTGTGTAAATTTTCACATATTTTATCACTGACGACAAGAATTTCGTCTTTCGGCATATTTATGCATTCTATCACACGAATGCAATAAGATTAGGAGCTAGCGCTGTGAATTCGTTAAAAAAATACGATTCTAACGCCGACATTGACCAACAACACGGCGCCAATTAAAAAAGTTTAGTTTTGTCACATATTTCCTTACCGTCATATTTATCTGCATTAAATAAAAGATATTAACGCGAATGAAAGGAGTTCAATTGTTACATCATAACTTCGGGAACCATAATTATTTTATCAGGAGATTCTAGAAATTAATAGAGGCCAGTTATTAAATTTAAGCTTCATTCTCAATGATCAACTCAATCATCCCAACTCCTCCCTTAACATTAGATCGTTTCAATGAATCGACAATCTCGTGAAAAAAAAATCTTATATTTCATCACTAGATGTGTAATGGTTACTTGCCAAAATGTAAAAAAAAAAAAAATATTTTAATAATAGTTATTATATTTATATTGTATATTATATATTTATTTGATGTAAAACCCATTAAAGAATGACACATTAACAAGATGAATGGTTAATGAAAATTATCCCAGGCTGTTGTGTTAATTATTATTAGATAAATAGTATTAAATTTGTTTTAGCTGCCATCTAGTTTTTGCCTTGGGGTCTGTGTTTTCCTGTAATTAATTCCTTTATTATATAGACGATGCTAACTGTTTATTGTGCGTCAGTTCTGTTGCATCCATGTGAAGGAATGCCTGAAAATGCCGAAAGGCGAAACCAGGCTCGTTTGTGACAAAGCATGTAGAATCATACAAAGTTGTAACAATTCAAATTTGTCAAATTATTTTCCTGGCTTTCCTATTTATTTGCATTATATTATAGATCGATCAACCAATCCGGGAAATAGACAAACCTTTCATACTATATATGTTGTAGAAATAAATAAAAATAAAACAGCTTCAAACATTATTTATTTAATTTTATTCTTAAAAAAAACATTGCTTCTATTCAAATCAGAATTTTTAAGAGCGGAAAATGATCACTCTAAAGTTATTTAGTTGGCTGCATTCCTTGAATGGTCAATGCTGAATCTTTTATGATTTCTGGAGACCGCTGTATTGACATTTTAACATTTTAATTATAGGTTCGGTTAATTTTTTCCACCATTTCAATGAATCGTAACTTTTATTTATTAATTTTGAAAAAGAGTCTCTTTTGTCTACTATCATATATTGGTACTTAAGGAGGAAGATTTAATTGCTCTTGTTCATTGAGATATTTTTCAAAATCATCTAATCGAAAAAACAGTCGAAGTCGTCCGTTCTTCACAACACCACAGCTTGGAGTTTACATCGGTTATATACAAGAAAACAACATTTTAGTATTAATTGAAACTGGATTTGACAGTTGTGAAATCATAGAATATTTTTACTGTTTATTTGAAGCCATCTTTTCAATATCAAGTCATTTAACATGTTTACATATTTTTTATTGAATATAAGTGATAAACCCCAAGGTTGCTGACGATTTTTCTCAGAGATGTCAACGCTCTCTTAATTTGAAAATGACGAAAATTTGATCTACCAAGGGTAAGTAGAAAAAAAAACAATAGAAAAAAAGAAATCTATTGATTTTCGCTTTAAAATTAATTCGATTGTTTTAGAAGATACAAAGGCAGACAGAAGAATGAGGTTTTTTGATACAATGATTCATTTCTGGTATTTCATTTTGAGCCGATGTCGCATGCAAATGTTCAATAATAAACTCCACTGACGTATGAATTTTCAAATAAAAATGTCTACACATTTATTCTCATATCAATTTATTCGTTTGTAAACAAAGATATAAATGCCAGTACCAGCTTTGTGATTCCACAATTTTCCCATATGATTTCGAAAGGGAGTGTAAAATGATCAATAACTTATAATACTTTACTTAACACATTCGCGACGGGTAACTGTGCCCGAAGTACGAATAAATTGTTAATTGATAGCATTGCACGATCTTACAAAAATCATAACAACTTTTTCTCTATTAGGAAATATTTGCTGAAAATAAGTAAAATTATTACCCTATCGTGATAAATAAAGTGATAGAATATTTTAAATCATTACTTCGACTTTTATCGCAATATTTTTTAGTATGTTTATTTATTTTTTATTATTAAAACAATCCCTTCAAGACGTATCGGCAGATACTTCTGCTTGAATGTTCGATTGTTTTTCATGCCACTGTGTTTTGTTTTGTAATCATTTATTGTTTGGGATAAGCTATAAAATATCACACGATGTAAATGTCATTACTTCGTAATTGTCGGGAATGCCAGCCATAAGTAAATAATAAGTCATTATAATTGCATGTCTTACGAGCAATACGTGCCTCAAAACAAAATTAAAATAAAAAAGCATTCAAAGAGCAAGTATATCGAATGACACGGAGACCGCGCTCCTCGGTGTTAACGTGTTAAATACTATAGTTTTCCTTTCTTTCTTTATCAGAAAAAATAATTTTAGCTTAGGTGTCTTGTTACAGATTCAATAAAATTATCGTAGTACCTACAGACTATTCATCATCGACATATATGAATGTAAATAAACAAAAAATACTTTTTTTAGCATTTTTAGTTTTTTACAAGTTCGATTTTTTTATTTAGACAATCATTATATTATTTGTAAAGAAAATTGAAAGAAAAAGTAAATTATAAAGAAAAAATTCAAACGAACGTTGATATGTCTATGAAAAAAAAATCACAATTTTTGTTATCAATTGAAATGAATTGTTACAAATTTGTACGATCCCACATGTTTTGTCATTTACGAACCGGGTTTCGCCTTTCGGCATCTACAGGCATTCTATCACACAAATGCAACAGAACTAACATATTTTAAATTCCAGTAACTAAGTAATTAAAAAATCTTAAAATACTTTTACACCATAAACAATACACTCTCTCTTAAATGGATATTAATTAGTGCTTGATATTAAAAGGCGTCTTCAAAAAAAAAACACTACAAATTGTCTTTGATTTCACAAAAAACATCAAATCCAGTTTCAATTAAAAGTATAATGCTGTCTATGTTTTCAATGAAAGTTCTAACTTACTCCTCGTTCATACAGAGCTAATCAATTGCAAACTGGATAAAAATATTGAATGTAGCCATATTTTTCATTCACCAGTATCCTCTAGATACCGAGTCTTCAAGGTAACACAAAGTCCGAAAGTTCAACGACTGTTTGAAACGTTTGTCTCATTTTCGTCGAAGGCCTTGTTTCACTTTCACGTGAAGGTTTTAAGGTTAAGTTTTTGATTGATTTCTATGAATCTTGTTAGCTTTCAGCTTTTTTTTAATTTTAACCCACTGGGCAATTCACAATTGAGAAAAAAATATTATATTCACTTATAAAACAGAAATTAAGCACAATTCTTGCGGAAACACGTAAAGAATATTAAACTAGTAAATATTTCAAAAGCTAATTTATTCGTGATTTACGTGTCCAATTGGTGCCCACCAGAAAGTTTAAACACTTTTAACAATCTTATATTTTTATGTATCAACTATCAACTCCTTGACAACTGCCGTCTGAACAATTGAGATGTCAATACTCAATACTTGAATGGCCAATTCTCGATGGAAACGAATTTTTAATATAGTTTTTTTTTTATATTAATAGCATACTTTCTTTTATTTAAATCTATATTATAATATATGCCAATTTTTAAGACACAATAAAAGAAAATGGTACTGTTTCAGCAACGTAAATATACAATATCGACTAAGTATGCTCGATGAAATTTTTGTATCAAATTTTATTTTTAATAATAAAAACACATTTTATTTGTTAAAAATTTGTACATTTTCATATTAGTAGTCACTTAAAGGTTTTGGCTTTCACGACACCTTCGGGCATTCTATCACACGGATGCAATATAGCTGACATGATTTACATCGGATTTATACAAAAAGAATTACATAGGAAAAATATAGAATATAAAGCAACGAGTCTAGCATATCACAGTTATATTGCATTCATCTGATAAATGCATGAAGATACCAAAATATGGCAAAACATGTGACAATTTAAACAAATTAAATTTAAGCAACATCAAAGATAATTTTTGCAGAGAAAAATTTGAAACATGTTTACAGCATTTATTTACCCATTATTGAAATACTTTCTTGGATATACAATAGTATAAAAATTAGTGTTTTTTTTATATATAAATTTAGTCAATGAACTTGAATACAGACTACGTCTCACAGATATACCTGTGGGATAGATTTAATTTATTCAAAGCTTAGTCATCAATTATTTCAAACAAGTAAAAACTTAAAGAATATACAAATATGACTGTATAAATGAAATGGATATACCAGTATATATTTAAATCAGTGTTCCCCAACCAGTAGTCAGCCGTCCAGTGCTTGGCCGCAGAGACTTCCGTCAGGCCTCAAACAGTATGTCAAATTTCAAGAAATTTTACAAAAAGAAAAAAGAAAGGTGCAGGCGGAAGAAAAAAATAGTTTCCTTCACTTGCACGTTTACTTGTATTTTTAGTTATTGTCAAATAATCAGACTGATGTATATTAGCACGGTGAAAAAATAGCAATATATTTTAAATTCTACAATTTTTTTTATATGATATAGTTGATAGCTATTTCGGCTCAGCTATCGTCAGAGCTATGCTTAAACGAACATTTGCTTATCTATATATATAGCTGTGTAGAAAAGGTACACAATACATCTTCTCTCCCTTTTTAACGACCCTAGCTTATTTCCTGCTAACAATAAAACTATAAATTTTAAAATTGTAAATGAAACTAAACAGGTGGCTATATCAATGAGCTTACATATTGCACGGAGATAGTTTATTACGGAAAACAATTAGCCCCTCGCAATGGTCTGAGGATCGGCGACAGACTTATATTAGTTAGTTCGTTAAGAATTTTGTGTGATAATTGATATCTTTTGATTTCCAGCTGTTCCAAAGCCGTCATCTAGGGACCTTTATTCAATCAACTATATCACATAAAAAAATGTTTAGAAATGAAAGTAAATGCCAATTCAATCAATGAATGTATATTTGTTATGTGTCTGTCAAAATAAAAGATTAAAAAAAATTATAGAAGCATTTTTATTTCAGTATCGGTCCGCAGGTCTAAAAAGGTTGAGGAACACTTATTTAAGTCACCTACATCGGACATCGCCGCACGTAAATGGAACTCGATGAGCACTACCTCCCAGTGTCAACATTCTTAGCGATCGACACTTGAGAGATATTCGCTTTAATAACGCGTTATTGAGTAGGTTGGGAAATCCCACCGTCTATTTACAATTTTAATTAACATATACACTGTAATGTGATAAGGCGTAAGGTCGTCAAAGACCAGTTCAATGAGAAAAATACACGGTGTCCTTGAACTCGTAATGCTTGCCGACTTAATTCGTGCGTTTTCTCAGTGTCATTTAATAAGGAAACAGTTGTTTTTCGAACAGGTGTTTAGAATTTCGAAAATTAGAAGTATTTTTTTTACCGGATGGCTGTCTGAGACGAGATATCTCGTCAATGTCTTTAAACGTATTTTCCTCCGAAAGTATTCCTTCTATTGAAATGATTTATTGACAGGACGCACACTGATATTTATAATAAACGTTTAAACACATTTAAACATAAGTGTAAAGGATTTCTACACCGATTTTTCGTGATTTCGTGTTCGAACTGTCACCCGAGAGATCAATTTTCAAAATTCTTCAAGAACGCCTTGTTTTTTTCATAATATAACAATAAACAATTGGTGAGTTCATTGATTATTTCTGTAAATGGATTTGAAAAAAAAACGTCGAAAATTCACGTTTTTTGTCGCAAATTATAGCTGGTGTACAGACATATTATTTTTTTTCTGTCAGCCAAAGGATTAAGACGGTATTATAAAAATTAATGAATAATATTGTTTATAATCTATATATAAATGAGTATTTTTATTTCAGCACATAATTAGAACGAAATTCAAGTAGAAAAATCATCGTAGAAAAGTGCATAACATTTTTTTTGTTCATGCAAAATTACTAAAATAACGATACCTTTAAACAGTAGTCAGCATAAAGCCCGCGAGTCGCATCTGACCCTCAAAAAATTCCAGATTTTGTATATAAAATATTTATGTAGAAAATATAAAATTACACGATTTGGTAAAGAATTCACATCAAAAATTTATTTGAATTCATCACTTAGAATATGATAACATCAGTGTAACCAAAGTGAAATAATGTAGAAACATTTTTTTCATTACCTATATAAGCACATACAAATTAATACACCAACTGGATTCCGATATATATTTATTCATCACTCGGCCCCAAGTTTTTATAAAAAAATATCCGGCCCATTACTCAAAAATCTTGATGACCACTGCCTTAGATCAGAGGTCGAGATTTTTTTCTACTTTTCACTTAAAATTGCTCGCTTATAACATAAGAAATTGTATTATATTTAAATTCTGGTATTTGAAATTTTGTGGGCATTGAGTAAATTCGAAATGAATTTTATTAGACGAAAAGGATGTTTCATATTTCATATGTACGTATAGTATTTAGAACAAAATTATATAAAACACATGTTTCACTAATTATTCCAAAATATTACACCACTATCGATTTATTGACTGTCCATAATTCTAAAGTAAAGATATAAATCCGCTCATTTTATTAGAATTTCAATCAAATAAAGTTTGTTATATAAGATTTTGCGACTAATATTTTTTTATATAATATTACGATAATAAAAACAACTATTTTATTTGAATTTTACGCAGGAGAAAGTTATTTAAAAGGAATATATCATCAAATAATCATCATATCGTTTATATTGTATTGTCTTAGGCAGGTTTCCCAAACTTTTAGAGCATCGGAACACTTAATTCATAAAAGTGAATATAGAAATTCATTTGTACATTAATATTTGTGTAACAATGAGTCAGCATACACGAAACACAGTTTGGGAAACCATGGTCTAAGGCAAGTGACAAAGAAAAAAATTGTCTCAAGTTTACCGTTAAAATATTAACTAAAAGACAATAATTAAATTTACGTTTCACAAAGTGTGAGTGTATTATAAATTATCTTACTTTATTGATAGCGGATATTTGGCTCTAACGAACGCTCATTCGAAGTATATCATATAGAATAGTGTTCTTCAATATGTGGTGCGCGAAACTGCATCGAAAATTTTTAGGCTAGAATTTCCCTATCTGTCAAAATATGAATTTGCTCATCCTTCGCTCGGTACTTAATAAAAAAAATTGATTTTATTATCCTATAAACAGTCTCGACTTGCAACTATTTCCGTCTTACCATCTTAGACGTAAGTCGAAACTCGTAAGTTGAATTTCGTACAAATAAAGAACATTTCAATTTTATTTAAATATAGCCAAAAGATGGCATTAAAAATATTTACTTAGCTATATATAATATATTAACACATCAACTTTATTCATTTGTGTAAGATACCTGCAACCAATTATTATTATTAAATATTTCACGTGTTTTTTAATTATATTTTTTTTTTCGTAAGTCGACAACTTGTTTATAAATTCATGCCGGTCCGCGGATGTAAATTATTTGAAGAACACTGACATAGAGAAATTTTCGTACAGTATTTTTTTAAATTTCATAACTGGAATATGGCAAATATTTTGCATATTACACAATTTTATTTAGGTACACACAATTTGTGCTACGCCATCGTGTTTTTGTTGATCCACATGCATAAAGTAAATGTATAAAATCTAACCTTTTTCATATATGTATCTTACAAATTATACATAATTACGTTTTTAGCTTTTCTGGGCACAACCCACGCCTGTCAGCTCGAGTTAAAAAAAATTGAATTAGTCATATCATCAGAGGCGTTGAAATCCCAGTCATTTATTTCCATCGACTTCGTCATGTTACATCAGCGATGGCGAACCCTTTCAGCTGTGTTTCACCAAAACATATTTTAAAATCACAGATTGTTTATAATGTTTATATGATTCGAAATTCTGGAACGTGTTGCAAAATAAAGTCGTAAATTTTCATTTGAACATGAACAAATAAGCAATGATTTCTAAGTGTTATTGCAGTATCGAAACCCTGCTATTTGAATATGATATATATTCAACACATCGACATTAACGTACAGTAGAATTAGGTCGGGTTATTTGTGGAATAATTCATTGAAGCAGCTATTTTTGGCATTTGTTCAATAGTACATTTTTAGGAATATTTGATAACAAAACCAAAATAACGTGTTTTGTTTGCTAATGATTATAAAACAATTTTATAAATGCATTTCAAATTAATGTTATTATTTTATTCAAATAAAATTATTTAACTACAGTGAATCCTCGTTTCTACGTTCTTCAAAGGACTTTAAAAAGATTTATCTACCAAAACAGGTCAATCGAGATACTATTATATTTGAGATGGGAAAAACAAAATAGTTGGATAGTTTAAACGACTTTTAATAAGACAATAAACGAAAATTTTATATTGAAATTCCACCATATCATTCAGTGGGTGTCGTAGATGTTGTGTTTATTCGCTATCGGGTATACCTTGATGAGCAATAAAAAGAATATTTCAACACAGAATATATGTTAATATATATATATATATTATGCATGATTGTATTATAAAAAAATTGAAGATTATCAGAACAAATTAGGCAAGATTTTAAAACAAAAAAATCAACACATCCATAAAAATTTTGACGGGTCGCTTAATACACAACTTACATCAACAATTGTATCGTAATCAGATAATGGGTTGAACAAAACAACATCCAGTGAGTCAATAAGAAGTGAAGTGATCTCTCTGAAATTTTCGCAAATAATGAAATTTGTATATGTATTTTACGTGTCATCATATACAATTATAGCGAAATTAGCTTGTTAAATACATAATAGTCATATTTTAATCATGAAATAAAAATATGGAATAAACCAAAAAAATAATTTGATATATTTCGCAATTTTTACATTTGGGTCACTTTGCTTTTCGGTGGCTGATATATTTTATATAGACCGAGGAATTATGTAATATATCATTTTGAAATTCTGCAGTGTTGCCAATTTTTAAAAAAGAATAGATTTATGAAAACCTGTTATTCGGAACTTGTTACTTCTAATGCTGAAACAAATACAAAAGTATAGACTTTGTAATTTCAATGTTTAATAGATCTTGACAAAATAAAATAATCTTTCGTTGAGTTAATAATTGATATTCATATTATATTTAAAACCGGTCCAGATTATAATATATATTATGGAAGCATAATAGTACAAAAAAGTGTATTGTTATTTTGAATTTTTTAATTAATGACAGACAATTTATTTCAACTTAAGTCAAATCAAAAACATTACTCAGGCACATAAATGATTTTATTTTTATTTTCAAATTAGCCTTATATTACAATTGTTTCTCGTTTAAAATAATAATATACAATCTTCAGACCGTGCAAGTCAATCGCCTATGGCAGTTTTTGTACAGTCTATCATACCCTATTTTTGACTGACCTTAAAAGAATATAATTAAGTGATGAGACAACGTATCCCACGGCTTAAAAAAATTCAATGATGTCAAGGGTCAAGGATGGCTAAGTTCACGAAGGCGAACCTCAAATTGCTTTACATCCGCAGATCCTTCCTCGTGTTGTTTGCCAAATTCACCACTTACGGTGGTAAACGACGCGGAAAACGGTTTTGATGAGTTTTTTGTTACATAATTTCAACGGATAATTGAATCTTTATTGGATATATTGATAATGTGACCATTTATTTTTGTGTTCAAAACGGGGGACATCTACAATTTTTTACGTAATAGTATTCATATTCAAGAACACACGTATTTTTTCATAATTTTACGTATTAATAAAAAGAAAAGGAATGTTGATAAAGAAAATAAGAGGAATAAATAATTTAAATATGAAAAAAATATTATATGTTGTTTTATATTTTTCTGATGAACAAATTTTCTAAGTATAACTGGGTTTGCTTTTAAATAAGAATGGAATTCTTGGCAGGATTTTTTAAAATTTATTTTATGCACCGAAATCAAGCTAGGATTTGTTCCGGAAAGTTATACGAAACGGCTATACTACGCATCACTGTCGATATTTTGCACTTTTTTTTAATTGTTACCGTGTGTTGCCCTCTTTTTGAAAACGGGACATTTTGACGTCCCGAAGCTGTACTTGGGGACAACGGGACAGGCTACCTAAAAACGGGACGGTCCCGTTCAAAACGGGATGTATGGTCACTATATATATTGATCAAACAAACAACCCAGTAGTTGAACTACCGAATTTGATGGTTTTGTTTTTTTTTAAACATTTTGAAATGTGTGTATAATTCACTTAAATATTAATTAGCCGTATAGAATTAAAATTGATCAATTATCACATTCTACTTGTTAGTAACTAAATTTGAAACGTGTTACGCTTATTTAAGAAGCGTCTTCTAAATATTTCGTTTGGTTAACAATGAATCGAATTCCTAACTTAAAAATGAACAGTTTTGTACTGAAAGTGTTGAAAAGATACGGCACAAACAATAAAATAACAAAAGACATGGAGAAAGTCAATTATGTTACTAAACATTTTTAAGTCATCGCCCTCTTTACTACAGTAGAATCAAGTTTGAATTGTTACAATTTTGTACGATTCCACATGTTTTGTCACTAACGATCCGGGTTTCGCATTTCGGCATCTTCAGGCATTCTATCACACCGATGCAACTGAAGAACTGTCAACCCGGGTCGTTAGTGACAAAACATGTGGAATCGTACAAAATTGTAACAATTCAAATTTGATATTGAAATTCCATCAAGCACCTTCAGTCGATATCATAAATTACAGTAGAATCGCTCAGAACCTTAAACCTATACCTTCAAAGTAAAAACTAAAAATCACAATCACTGATGTCAATATTATGTACAACAGTAAAATTTAATGTAGAAGGGCTGGGATATATTTACATAAATATAAAAAAAGACCGCTTTAACAATGATTCCAGAAATGACAGCACAGTTGTACAAAATAAAAATATCAACGCACATAATGCCTAAACCTTCGTTAAGAAACATTGATCTGTTGATTATACTTTCGACAGTCTCATATAACTAATGGTGTTCGAGGTTATTCGTTTAATTATAGCTATTACAATTTGATAAATTATTATACGCATTAATGTTTCGTTATATTTCAGCAGTTTCGCCTACCTACAGATCAAATCAGCAAATCATTTTATATTGTGTTTTATTAATTGTCAAAAATGACGTAGATATTCGTATAGGAAACATATAGATAATAATCGAATGTGGACCATGATAATAATCAAACTAATTTTTCTTTCTTACAAAAATATTATATAATTAAGCATGATTCAATTAAAATTTAAATTGGCTGCTAGATCAAAAACTTGTTACCGTTTTCGCAATAGTATTATTATAAAGATATATATTTATGTTTTAACATATTACGACACCTATATATACCAGACGGGCATTATGTTTCAATAATAAAATACCATTCTTAGTAATAACCAGAACTGTTCAAGAGATTCATCGACTGACTGAAATATAACATTATAATACTCGTGATAAGCGAAAACATCTCTGGTCTAAATTTTATGAAATTGTGGAAAAGTACTAAAATTGTATTTTATTATTTAAATACAATACATACTTATACACATTATATTTCGGATTGTAAAGCAAATAAACACAACCATAATTATGGTATTTCCTAATGTCAAAGCAGGCTTCAAAAATATGTGCTGACGGACTTAACATGTCCACATACAAGAAATGTTAAAATATATGGAAAAAAAAGTCGCCGCTCCTCAGACCATTGCGAGGTGCTAGTTCTTTTCCGTAATAAACCATCTCCGTGCAATATGTAAGCTCATTGATATAGCCGCCTTTTTAGTTTCATTTACAATTTTTAAATTTTTTAGTTTTATTGCTAGCAGGAAATAAGCTAGGTCGTTAAAACAGAAGAGAAGATGTATAGTGTACCTTTTATACACAGCTATATATAGATAAGGAAATGTACATTGAAACATTGTTATGACGATGGCGTGAGCCGAAATAGCTATCAACTATATCGAATAAAAAAAATGTATAACTAAAATACATTGCTATTTTTTCACCGTGTTTCTTAATGTTATCGAATTAATGAGTAATGTTGTAATTATTTTCGTTGTGTTTAAAAAATTCCGTCTATTTTATAATTTTTGAATATTTTTCTAACCCTAATTTGTAATATATAATAGATTTTTATTATAAAATACCGTAACCAATCATCCAGTTTTGCAAACCCTTGTTCTATCAGATCTTCTTATTTGACGTAGGCAGACAGACGTAAGACCGGTTTAAGCAGTTGCCCGAGTGCTCGCAATTTTTATACTTCAAGTTCAACAAACAATATTCCAGCTGTAAAATACAAGCGGAAGACTATAATCATTTGTACGTGGGTAAAATGAATATATTTTGATTCCATATAATGTGGTGGGGCGTTTCTATATTTCCGCTTCTGACTATGTTATTAAGCGTTGTTCTTACTTATGCATCTATTTTATTTATTATAGCGGTCTTCTTCATAGGCAAGTACTTGTTATAAGCTGATCGGTACGTTCGTTGTGTTTCTTATATTCTTTTATTGTGTTGGTAGTTCTTTATTTATATCGGCTATAATCACTGCTGTTAGATGATGACTTAAGCTTGTAGCTCTGCAATCAATGGTGTAATACTATATTTATAAGACAATTCTTTCAAAATATATGTGTCTAAGCATTATATGCTTAGTGTAGTGATTTTAATAACGTCATTTTTTGATGAACAAATCATCCAAAACTAATGCACAAAACCGACATAAAGACTGCAATGAAATTTTTTTAAAAAACTACCAACATAAAAAAGTGTAGAAGAATCGTGGCAATCGTACCGGTCAGCTTGAAGGAATCAAGCATTAACTATATAGGTCCTTTTGGTGTCTATTCACAAATAAATAAAGTGCTACGACCACATATCTTACTTATTTTCCATAATATAAAATTGCGATAAAACTAAATATATAACAAAATTAAAACTGAAAGCCGTCACTTTGACCAAACGCGCCAGACAGTTCTTGCTTAAAATAAAATATAGCATATGGCCGCTAAAAATGTCAAGCCTACGGCTTATATTGTAGCTTTTATTTGACATAAATCGTTGAAATGTGATCGCATGTTAATAACTCAGTCTCTCTTTTTTCTGAGATATTAAATATATACGTATATATATATTAAGTAAACTTATCGATCTCGTAACGCAGGGGTTCCCAAAAAAAATCGGTTTCCGGCCCCCTTCAAATATTAGGATTTTGTCGCGAAGTCCCAAGTCAAAACATTAGTTATATCATGCTAAGCCTTAGGTTACCTTACATTTTATAGAGAAATAATATTTGTAATATTTTTAAAATGAAAATTTTAACGGCGCTGAAGTGGGAAATCGCCGCGCACAGTTTGGATAACTCTGCCGTAACAGAGTAACGTTCAATTTTTAGGATATAATGGATGGAAAGCATAGTTGATTTTAGATTATTAAAATATATATCATTTTGTTCGGAAAATTGATCTTTAAAGCAGTGTAACCTTAACCCACGACATTGTTCACTTGGCTAATAAACGTGGTACAATTGAAGTATTTTTTTACTTCTTATACTTAGGTAAAAAAAAAACACAAATCACATTATATAATACGGCAAACACTCGACGGAAATTGTTGGCCAACAATACTTTTTTTGGCAAAAAAAGTCGTCTGGTGCAGTAACCCCTATGAAATGTATTGTAATTAGCATTTTTTTTTTGTCTTCCTTCATAAATACTTTTGTATATGAGCTAAATTGTGTTTGGATGGCACGTTTTGTCCTCGCTTACAAAGCATCCGACCGTGACAATGGTTCCAGTGTGTCAATGTCCACATATTGTTTTGCTTTGACAATACATATTATAACATCATTATAATCGTATCTTACATATACATATGTTTATCACTGTCATACAATTCCTACATCCGATTTTGGTGTGCGGTAGACTAAATATACATACACGATCGCGTGATATTCAAATGTTAGATAACTACGATTAAAATATCAAATGTGTAAAGTTAATTTCTTTTTCGCACATATATTTTCGCTTACTCATATAATTTATATTTAATTAACTAAACACTTATTGTAATATAAATTAAAAATAACAAATTTGAATTGAACGAAAAAATTATTATGTGGCCGCATTATAAACATCGGCGGTATGGATATGTCTCGTGGACATACTAAATTTTAAAAAAAGCTTTTATTCAATTAGGCACCTTATTTAAACATATTCGTATTTGTAATATCAATTGAAGGAGCTTGATGAAATTTCAATATCAAATTTAGATTGTTGAATTTTTTAACGTTTCCACCTGTCTTGTCATTAACGACCAGGGCTTCGCGTTTTTTCAATTCTGTTGCATCTGTACAAAAGAATGCCCGAAGATGCCAAAAGGTGAAACCCGGATCGTTAGTGATAAAACTTGTGGAATCGTAAAAAGTTTTAACAATTCTAATTTAATATTGAAATTCCACCTCGTTACTTTCAGTCGATATCATAAATTAAATAAGACAACTTTGTTATTTAATTTCCTTGACTTACAAAATTTAGGTTTATATATGTTTATACACATATTGTTAAAGTTAATAGTTTTTATTTAAACAAAAAATGAAATTATATTCATTGAAAATACTATTCTGCTTAACATAAGACAATTGTCAGCACGTTAAAAATTAAAACATTTCGCTTTAAATATTTATGAAAAAACAATGAATATACACAGTAAAATTGTACACATTATTGTGATACAAAGTTTTGAGTCACACAGTAAAATTATTTTCATGGTGATCTTTACAAAAATTATGAGTTAAGACAATTTCACATCATACCCAAGGAATAAACTTATGCAATTTACATGAGAAGTAAAGAGGCTTTATAAAAGCTCGCTTCTTACTACTGATTACTGAAGAATTGTACTAAATTACTTAAACAGCATACAAAAGATTGATTGACTGATTGCAAACTTTTTTTACAATTATTTTTGTAAAGCAACATCTGGATAATAACTCACCACTCTTATTGTGATTTAAGGTTTGCATCAAATATTTGTAATACATAATTGCTGTCTACGATAATTTATAGGCTGAATTGGTGTGATTGATTGTTAACAGACAAAATGTTGCCTTTGTAATCATTTTATTATACTATTGTTATATTACAGAAATATACGTATTTCGGTCAGTATTTGAAATACACTAACGTCATTTTTAAATCTAACTTATACTGAAATAGTTACTCGTTAGGCATTTTTTATTTGAGTAGTTTATGAAATAAAGAATTTTACTATATACGCATTCCGTTGTGATATTCAATATTATTCATCAGTAACGAATTAAAAATTGCGCTAAGACTAAACTACAAAGCCATTTATTTCAGAGATGAAATAGAAAATAGGGTCTAGTTGTGGCGAAACATACAGGTCGCCCTGACAAACAGAGGTCATTTTAGCATACAAATTTTAACTTCCTGGGAACCAGTTCCAGTAGAAAATTCGTTTTTAAAGTACATAGAGTTACGGTCTGACTCACGGCCTTACAGAAAATCAAATAAACATAATATAAGAGGTTTCATCAACATATAAAAGCATCTTTACTGTTTGTTTACGAAACTAAAAGTGTCGTGCACGCATATTATGGACAGATTGTGTGTGTAATTATAGTAATCTTGAAAATCAATTAGAGCCTAAATACTCGTAATTCCTCTGCAATCAATGATTGAAATAGGACAAGGTTTGGTAATGTGTTTCTAATGTGAACATATTTGAAGAATATTTTCATGACAAAATACAAAACTTCAACCAAAAGAATAGTATTTCCTTGAAAGCTATAAACAAAATGTATATATCAGAATAATCTTTAATCCTAATAGACTATAGAAACTTTAAAATCTTGTGTTGTTTGGTATAAATACATTTTTTAAAACATTGAAACGCAAACCTTTAAATATCATAAAACGATAGAAACATGACTTACGCCACTTTCATAATTACGGGCACATATAATAAACACGGTGAAAAGGTAAATGTACGTTGAGCCGAAATAGTTATCAACTATATCTTTTTTAGAATTTGTAAAATTTTGTAGAACTAAAATACATTGCGATTTTTTTGCCGTGTTATAATTGAGTGCTACCAAGTAAATGCCAATTCAATGAAAACATATAATAAACCTTTCCCACTGCAAATATTCCAATTAATAACGGAATATTTTCCGTGGAAACTTAAACAATGAGTAAAAAATAGAGTGTAGAAACCAGGTATAAAAAATTGATCCCAAGCATGATTTATTTTCATATTAAAAATTTTAATTCAGTTATCCGATTCTAAAATATTATGCCAAGCCCATTGCAATAATTTTAATTATCAAAAGACACGCATCAAGTCCACAAACAATACATCGTTATAACAATAATAAATTCACGCCTTAGTCATACAGAAAATAAAGAAATTTCATTGATATATTTTGCATTGATTTGAAATGAGTGCCGATATATACGATCTTTTGTATATGTCAGGAGTGGGGAACTTGCGGCCTTTTGACTGATAAAACGCAAATAAAGTCAAATTGAACCAAATATTCAAATACTTTCTAACAAAAAGCGGAAGAAAATTAACCATTAAAGGTTGGTAAACTGTAACATTAACAGATATTTTAATGATGTACGTACATTATTATGTATTGTGTTTCTTATATACAAGCAGCTTTATGATTGATAATTAGTAAAAAAAATGAGATGCCAATAATAATAGATCTTAGGAAAAAATAATTTATAATAAAATATGATTCCTTTAAATACATACATATAATATGTATAACATTTTTTTTTAATATAAAATATAATAAATTAGATTTGTTGATGTATATTTTTTCTTAAAAGATTTTTTTTTAATTGCGTTTTGACCAATTTAACACGGTGAAAAAATAGCAATGTATATTAGTTCCACAATTTTTTTTAAGAACTTCTAGTTCTGACGATGGCTGAACCGAAATAGTTATCAACTATATCTTAAAAAAAAATTGTAGAACTAAAATACATTACTATTTTTTCACCGTGTTATAATGGAAGTCTACCAAGGGAATGCCAATTGAATCATTTGACCAATTTATATTGTGATTTACAATATTTAGATTATAGGGGGGGGGGGATTTCAACGTTTTCTTTGCTGTGGCCATATGTTGAACCTGATAAGTGAATGTGGCCTTTTGAAATGGAAAGGTTCCCCACCCCTGGTATATGTTATCTAAATAGATTCAATGCAACGAGCACAATCTGAAAGTCTGCGATAAAATCATTGAGAAAACATTGCAAAAATTACAATTCTTGATTCTTTCTCGGGAATATAGTAAATTGCTTTTGTTTCACGATGGCTTGAGATTGTTCCGCGCGAGTCTCACGATTCAAATTTTAAAACAATGCAATGTTATAAAAAGATTTCTTTTGTTTTGTTGGCATTCTTCATTCAAATTACACCGCGCTTGATTTGAATAAGTATATTAATCTTTGTTTAGCCATCGATAGAAATTTTTATTTTAACAGCTTAACGACCGCATGTTTTTTATCGAATTTCGCGTGGTGGCCGGCGATTTTTGCAAAAAATTCGCCCAAAAACTGTCCTTTTACTAGATTCACTATAACTTGTGAACCAATAGAGATATCTTAACCAAATTTGATTTGCTGGCTTCTAGATACTTTGCCCCATAAATCAATGCCATTTGAGCAGTGGTACTACACCTGTGGGTTGCGTGCTCATGTGGTATAGTGAAAAAACTTAAATTTACTATTACTAATTACTATTACTATAACTATTACTTAAGTTTTTTTTTGAATATGCAAAATTTACTTTTTCACAATGTTTTCTTTGCTTTTATGTTCATATATATTAGAACTCATTAGATAAACTCTTTAAATATAAAGTACCTTTATAAAAAAAACGATCATGGATAAAACTAAATTTTGTATACTTTCATTATGAGTTAATGGGAAATATATGATACAATTTCAATTTGTGTTTACCCCATCGATAGATTTATATCGAATCTGAAGATGGCGAAAGGTGAAAGCCGGATAATTAGAACGATGTGTACCATGGAGAAGTAAGTACAATGTTCTCAAGAATTTAGCTGTAAATAAATTATTTTACTTGAAACCATATTTGTTTTGTTGAAGAAGTGGAAAAAAACAAGGTTTTCTTTCCCATACTGTACCTTTTGTACGTATAAAAATTAATGTATACAAATAATTCATATCGATCCTCATTGTTATATTGCCTGCCCTTATATACCCACAATAATATCTAAGTAAAATATAAGAACGAAGATAAAATCATGCTACATATATTCAAGATAATATTATAAATTCCCGCTGTTTAAAAAGCCCTGGTTCTCATGTCATCCCCGTGGCAGATTTTGTCACCCCCATTAGTTGTTGTATTATTTTTACAGCCATTCTGAGAAATCAGGGTAGTGTCTTGTAAATATCATACATCTGGATAGTGTCTTGTAAGTGTTTTTATATAAGTAAATTGTATTCAATCTTCTCTGAACTATCGGTGAAAATGTCGCGAAATTTGCTTTTCTCTTGTTATTAATTAAATTAAAACGAAAACCTTAACAAATATTACGTTATACTACGTATTTTGAAGTTATTTAACGTTACAGAAGTGATAAAACTTTGGTTAGAAAATAATAGTACGAAGCCTACATCCACATATGTTTTCTTCAGTAGCTAGGGAATACTTGTGTAAACGAAACCCTTCAAAAACTATCATTAATGTAAATTAACGAGCATAGGGGATACTACTTAGCAAATATTTCCGTAAACAAATGTGTCTCTTATCATTAAAAAAAAATGCCAGTAAGTGGTTGATTGTTTGTAAATTATAAATAAATATTTGATCGATAATTTTTATTTCCTAACAGACATAATTTATATTGATTTTAAACTTTTTTCTACGTTATTATAAAGCTGTTAGCATGATATAAAAGGAAAAAAGAAGACGAAATTTTACTTCGAATATGGCAAAAATCTGTTTGAATATTATATCAAGCACTCACTGTTATCAAGTCAACAGATGGTTGTTATGAAAACAAAATGTTATATCTGCATATTGCAAAATAACGGGTTATTATAAGATGTGTATAAAGACGTCATTTATACGACAAGTGCAGTGTGGGACTGCTATCGATTGTTGTGAAAACACAGATTATATGTTATTAAAAATATCTTAAATAAATACCATTTTAATTAATATTTAGTAAAATAAATATATAATATAAACTGAAAACATCTCTAGTGAACGACTCCACACTTCAATACGTTCAAATCCTTTTTAAGCGTCAACAATTAAATTTCATTTGTATAATATTTTGAAACTCATATGTACTTCTTTAATTATTTTTTTGTGAAACAATTTGAAGAATGTGTTATACATGTTTTAGTAATCCATCATTACGTGCTTTTTTGCGGTTTCTTTCTCATTTTACCATTGACTATTTGAATACAATTAACTCAAAACATATTCAACCTGCGACGATAATTTTTAAATAATAAACACATTTTTAGGACCGGTTTCGCTCATCACGATAATTATTCCTGATTCAGTTGATATTGCTTGAGATAAGAAAAAACGGGTCCTGATCATAAAATATTTTGTAGAAATAACAGTATAAATGTGTTTTTATTATTTAAAATATCATACATATATGACAGGAATGTATTCTGGCCTTATGGTTTCATTCATAAATACAATTGCTCAATTTCATTTTATATTTCTAATAAATTTATTGATTATACGAAATAACTTGTTTGTACTGTCGCAAACTTGGCAAAAATAAAAATGCTTTCAAATATGTTTGACAGTTTCAATGTCAACACAATTTGTTCAAAATTTAGTACGAGTGAACGATTTTATAGCAGTTATTGCTATCATGACACTAGATATATTATATATTATTATCACATTCTGTTATTTTTAACTGAAAATTATATCGAACTTTTAAGACCATATTAAATTTGCAGAAGAATTAACTCTTAATGATTTTTTTGACACAAGATTAAAACGAAAAATTATTTGTTTTTTAGTTAGAAAATAATGACATAAAGAAGCTGTATTTAACCTATGTCAGGGTTTTTTAGAAATGAAAAGTATTAAAGACATCAATGACTTTGAATACAAAATGGTGAACAATCAATACATTCTTGTGTCTCTGCAAGGACTCTTATCCTTAGCTGTAAACAATCGACCACATCGAATGACCTATAAACTTAATCATTTCCTTATTTATAATAATGAACTTTATATTTTTTACAATTCAATGTTTATTATAACTTTATGAATTTAGTCGGATTAAAGCATCGAATAAAAAATACATTTTTGACATTCACAATCAACATACCTAAATATATCGAAGTCTCGGTATTAAAACAGGACCACCAGTAAATAATCTGTAAACGTACTTTCAAAACACTGTCAAAATGTCATCAATCCACATGTGATATGTCAAGACATATAACATAGATATTGTGTATTTTTTGCACTTTCAAACAGTTCGAAGTTTATATCAACATGTATGCAATACGCGGAGGAGCACTTCTTCGTTCAGGCGAACGTTCTCTCACTGGAACGATGTACGGGGAACTGAAATTAAATTTTAAGCACGCTCATTTAGAATCCACGATGCTTCGCAACGCACCGGTTTTTAATAGTAGCCTAGCCAATAAAATTGGCATCGACCCAGGCCTGTTCAACTTGATATTCTTGACACTGACCGGCCATAGACAATTGCACGTAGATCGTTCGCTCAACACACTTTAAGAAATACTACTGGCACCTTCGAGAGCACAATACATTATCGTCATATAACACTAAACAACATTACAAGAAGCAAAAATAATAATTTCTTCTTTGAAAAATGTCATAAGAACATACGTAATATATTGATTGAATTTGCATTTACTTGGTAAAACTCCATTATAACACGGTGAAAAAAAAGCAATGTATTTTAGTTTTACAAAATTTTTACTAGATATATTATTGATAGCTATTTCGGCTACCGCCATCGTCAGAACTATATTTAAACGAACATTTGCTTATCTATATGTAGCTGTGTACAAAAGGTACACAATATATCTTTTGTCATGTTTTAACGACCTAGCTTATTTCCTGCAAGCCATAAAACTAAAAAAAAATGTAAATGAAACTAAATATAAGCCTGTCGCCGCTCCTCAGACCATGGCGAGAGGAAAATTTTGTAGAACTAAAATATATTGCTATTTTTTCACCGTGTGATACGTATTATACACATAATCTACACTATAAAATGTACATTTCTAAGAGAAAAATTGTAAATGGATGAAGTAAGCGATACAGAAAGAATGAGTTTTAAGAAATGCGTCGACTGTGTGTCACTTGCATTCTTATAAATATTGACTTTTAGTGTGCCGTGGAAAACATAATGTTTCGAAGCACTGAAATACACATTGTAAAAAGTGTGTGAAACTGCAGCGGATGGTGGTCGAACCCATTTGCATACCCTGTATTTGTACCCTTTTCTCGAATTTGAACTTTTTCAGTTGATAAAACATGAGAATGCAGTTATACAAATTGGCCAATTTTTGCCGAGATAATTTCTTAAATTGGTCAACAAGACATTGGCCCTGGTACCGTAAGTTATATAGAACCGTTTTGTGTCTGTTTCCTTAAAGTCGCGATCAAGTTCGGAGGTTTGTACAAAAACAAAAATTAATTCACCGCAATTTGGTCTCAGTTCTTGGGCAACTTTTTTTGTGTATCACCGAAAAAAAATATATTCTCCATTTCTCAAGCGGAAGACTTTTTTCTTTACAAAACCTCCGAAATTAATTGTCATTTCTGAATTTATTACTGTTAAAAAGTGTGGGCCGACTCTAACGGCAAAAAGTAAAATTATTCATTTTAACATTTTTTTTCGGTTCATCAACATCGTGTAGCGCTAACTGTTTTTTGATGTCCTTTAAAAATGTATCAAGCAGTACAGGGCTGGCCAACAGACATATCGCTGAGCCAATTATTATTAACCCAATACCAGGTGCATTTCTTATTCAAATATGTATATAAAAACATGCTAAATCGACAATGACAAATCCGTTATAGTAAGAAATTATAATACTACTATGATATATATTTATATTTCCTTAATTTTTTAAAACGACTAAAGTTTCATTATCGACTCTAAAACTTATTTTATATGTTCCCGATGTTCTATATAAAAGTACTGACAATCACATTTAAGTCGAAAATACCAATTTCACTTTTTAAATACATATATTTTTGTCCTTATTATGATATAGTATTAGAACAGTAAAATTTATATTTGAGTTTATGATTGAATTGGCTTTTACTTGGTAGAACTCTATTATAAGGCGGTGAAAAAATAGCGATGTATTTTAGTTCTACAATTTTTTTTACAAGATATAGTTGATAGCTATTTCGGCTCACGCATCGTCAGAACTGTTTTGTAAATTGTAAATTTTGTACAACTAAAATACATTGCTATTTTTTCACCGTCTTTATATTTGAGCTCTACTCGGGGGTCAGTCAAATTAATATTGAATTAAAATAATAAATTTTCTATTTTACCGATCCTATTACTATGACACTTGTTTCATCTCTTCGAGAGAATCTACGTGGTGTAAGTCCGAATATTGTTCTTAAAGAGCCGAAACACGTGCCAAAGTTATTCAATACAACCAACATATAATCGGTTAAAAAAATTAAATCTGTAGTCAGTTGATCTTACCAAAATCATTTTTTTTTAACTTTACCCTTGCAATAATTGTTTCCAATTATTGATTCTACACCAGTTAATCTAAGCGCAACTCGAACTCTTAAAAAGTTAAAACAATTGCAACGTTAATAAATTTAAAAAATAACTCAGGTAACTGCAGAATGCAAACTTTCAATCAAAAAACCCAAAAAATCTTCAAATCATTTTTTTGTTATAATCAAAATACAAAACGAATATTACATAATACATAATACAGTCAACAATAAGTGTGATGAGCGAAACTGATTGTGATCTTAAAAATATAAAATTCTGGTTTTGGTCAATGTTGGAATCGTAATCGTAGATTCTTTTTTGACAACCTTTAAGCCAATACTAATATTTAAATGTATCTATCTTTAAATTATTTTGCTTAGGTCAGTAACAATTTTTCAATTGTTTACATAATGTTCCCAATCTTGTTCGTTTATGGTGCATTTCTTTCGAACTTATCACGAATGGCGTCGTTCAAAATTTCCTTTACTTTATCTCAAGTCATTCGAAGACAGCTGTCATATTACTTATCTGCTTAAATTCCAAATATTCGAATGTTTTGCCCATATGAACTACAATAGTTGCACGTACTGTCCATTATGACGCTTCGGGTATTGATATTAAACAAAAATCTTCAGTGACATCTACAAAACCATTTAATAAATATAATCTATCGGTTTGTTATTGACGAAAATATTTTTTTCCGTAAACATTTTGGAATTAGCAGTTGGAATATAAATGAGACTATTTGCGTACTTCATCGATTTATTTAGAGGCCAGTCACCTGTTTAGTCTAACACCCACTAAACGGATTATAATTACGATCGACGAATATCTGAAATGTCAATAGATACAAATTACTGCCGCTAAATATTTGAAAGCACATGAAATAATAACTGTCAGTTTTCGAAGTACTCGGTGAATTCTGTTTTGTTATTAATTGATGGTAAAAAAAAAATCATTTCATAATTGTAAAATTCAAGTCACTTTCGTAATACGTGCATTTTAATGAAAAAAATGTTACACGGTAGTTCAGATAGTTCTGACGATGGCGTGAGACGAAATACCTATCAACTATATCTTATAAAAAAACTGTACAACTAAAATACATTGCTATTTTTTCACCGTGTTTTAATGAAGTTCTACCAAGTAAATGCAATTCAATCAATAAATCAAGAAAATAATATTGTTTATCTGCGCAATTGCCAAACAAATATTCCATTTTCTATCCGTCACGACATCCTTTAGAAAAATAAAGCATTTTTATATTTTTAGCTGTATAGTTGAAGTAGCAGTCGTGGAAAATGAGCGACTCAGACAAATTTTTCGATTAGACGATTTTGAAAAATACCTGATTAACACAGCCCCTACTAAACTACCACTACTGCTAAAAAATTCCGTCCGTCGCGGTGATGGACACTCAGTGACCAATTGAAAAAATTTGCTTTAAATTGGAATAATGCTTAACTAAGTTCTTACACTAACTATGTTATAATTGTATAATGTATATTATTCTGTAATCTAACTGTATTATAACAATATAATATATATTATTGTATATTATTAATGTATAGTATACAACTGCCAGACGTCCCCCCTGTGCATTGTTTCAATGATGACTAATTCAACTTATTATTGTGTATGGGCAGAATGCGTGTGCGTAGGGATTTGAAACATTTTGAATTAAATTTCATTAAAAGGAAGCAAACAAATGTACAATTATTAATTATCTTACAACATACTACCATTATAAAACTTGCAAATAAGGATAGTTAAAAGTCATGAAATATACGAAAAATAATACAAATATACGAAAAATAAAAAGAATAAACGTATTACGTAACCTAAAGATCCATCATCGGGCGGCAGGTTTTAAGCAATTGACCGGATTGGTTGGTTGATCTTTCATTTAATATACACGAATAGGAAATGTAGGATAAAAATCTGACAAAATTAAACCTTTTTTTAGTTGGAGTTTGTTGTTGATCAATATCGTAGACAGAGTCCTCAGACTCCACAGTTTTTAATTGTTTGACTTTTGGTTTTGTTTTTATTTGTGAGCGCTTAACTAATTTACCGGATTAACCTACTCACTACGTCTTTTTATATGTAAGCTTATATGAAGCCCTCTGACTGCTACGTTCCTACTATTGAGACGGCTGATTGTAATGTGTTAACATTTGTCAAACAAAAAGAAAAGACAGTTAAAAATATGAAAAAACTTTCGTTTAATTTTTAATTTTTATATTTATACAGTCTTGTTTGACTTGATAATATCCATACGTTTAATAACCAAAGAACTCTTGAATTATTATTTCAAATATTCATTTTCAATATATCCTTTACGAGGCTCAGCAGGGATCGTG
This sequence comes from Himalopsyche japonica, assembly GCA_028555115.1. Classification (NCBI taxonomy): domain Eukaryota; kingdom Metazoa; phylum Arthropoda; class Insecta; order Trichoptera; family Rhyacophilidae; genus Himalopsyche; species Himalopsyche japonica. The sequence goes on along the minus strand of JAHFWJ010000425.1, from coordinate 109,293 downwards.
TTGGCTGTAAATGTTGTAGTTAACACCTGTCACCCGATGATGGACCCTTAGGGTTCAGGGTGTATATTTTTTTTCTCTTTAAATTTACTCAGCCCTGGGTTTTCATATTCTATGTATTCCTCGACTAAGCCTTTATTGTTTATGCAAAAATATTTTAGTATAAATCCATTTATCGATTCCTGCAAAAAATCAACTTTCGCAATGAAATCGGGAAGCACCTTGTATGTATGCGTACTTCATCGTATCGGTATGAGCACATGTAGAAGTGTGTGTCAGCCGAATGCCCCCTCCCACCTATTCGAGAGTTCTGCCGGGCAGGGATAGTCAACTTTGAATTTGGGATGTATTTTTTTAGCCAGTAGGCGAAGTGTTAATAATTTAACATATTCAGTATCCTTTGAGGGCGTGTTCACAATAACCCACCAATGTTTCAACGCAATAGGATTAAACGTATAGGAACGCATACGGAACGAACAAACAAACATATTTTTTCTTATAAATAAAGTATAAATAGCTAAAAATTTATTGTTAATATTATAAAATATATTTATTATGATTTAGATGACTAATCTGTAATCAGTGTAACGTAACAAATACATATATATGACCCGATTAAAAATATGGTTGACTATCGCTAATTTGAACAGACTTCCCAATTCGTGATTCGTTCGCGACTCTCGTTCACACGACCGATGTGTATTCAGCTATTAACACTCATATATAACATATTTTTCTCGTTAATAATATAATTTGTATTGGCATGAACTTCAGAGATACAATTTTATAGTTCCATAAAACGTTTTTAATTACTCTAATAAACTACTTGAAACCGTCAACTTCAAAAACTTCCGATAATTAATCAGAAGTTGACTTCAAAAAACTCCCAAATGTTTATTAGAAAGATGGGCAGTATTTTTTCGAAGTATGTTCAAATACAGTCCAGTGTATTTACACTTCATATGCATAAATACATACATACATGTTCCTTTGACCGATGTAAAATAGATAAAAACGGCGTACTGTATATTTTCCGTGCGTTTGGATAATTTGTATACTTTAGAACGGGAAAGAGAAAGCGTAACGTTCTCTAAGCATACAAATCTATTAATTCCTCGTAAAAACAGAATGTGAACACAAACATTACTGTCAAAAAATGTATGTAAAAGATTTCGGTAGTAATATATCATACTCAGTTTTAAGACATTTATTTTTACAAAGCGAGTATGGATAGAAGAATAAGACTATAACAGATAAATGGTTAACTAATTGCTCTCACTACGTCCCATTTTTATGATGACCAATATTTGGACATCTTAGACATCCGTAACTTTTTCTTGTCTTTTTTTGATGTCTTTACATGGGATTCAAACCTATAAGCATTAAACTATCTGCTTCAATCAGATATCATCTACAGATAAAAATTAACCAGTATGTTGTTTTTCTCTTTTAATAGGTCATTTCTTGATGGAAAGACATGATATTTAAAATAATAAAAACAATTTGTTTAGTTCTTATTTCCACAATATATTTTATGATCAGGACCGGTTGCGCTCATCGCGAGCATTATCACATGAAATCAAACTGAATCAGTTGACAATGCTCGAGATGAATGAAACCGGTTCTGATCATAAAATATATCGTGTAAATAAGTACTATAATGTGTTTCTGTTATTTAAAAAAAAATATTTTTTATTATGTTTTTAAGTTCTCAAAGAAAAAAAAAACATTCCTGAAAATAATTTATTAGCGTCGATTCCATTATTTTTATGCATCCAGAAATATTTACCGATACACTTCGGTATAAATACCGAAATGCAGACGCGATGATTGAAACATATCGGTTGTTTATCATGCACTGGATTTTTTTATATTTCAATTTAAAAAACACTATGTTTTATTTTATACTTATAAAAGACAACTTTATACAATCAAAACACATACTTTTCGATATAACTTATTGCATCTGTGTATTAAAATGTTTGATAGTGCTGAAGGCAAACCCCGGGTCGTTGGCATAACAAAACATATGGAAAACCTACAACCTACGAAACCTTGAAAAGTCTAACACAATAGCTTTTAGTTCTTAGGTGGGGTGGAGAAATCGTTACCTTCATTATGGATTTCAATATTATATATTATTTCGAGTTCATCTCGCCTCTTAACTTACAGTTAATCTATCACGAGAAAGATTTGGGGGTGACAGTAATATCCCGAATATTGGCGATAAGGGTAATCGAGTAAAAAAGCTCTACAGTTCTTGGTATACCATACATCAATCAGAAAAAAACTTACCACACACCATAGAATTAATCTTTGATTTTTTTGTGTATTTTTATCATCCCTGATATCTTGTATTAAACTATGATAATTTATCGAGCTTAAAGCTGAAGTATAAGCTTTAGCTATCTTTATTATAAGAAATCACTAGTTAAGAAAGTATTAATTAAAGTTTTAGTCACATTTTGAACAACAAACTTTTTTCGAGGTTTTAGTTTATGTAATATAAGTGCTATTGCAATGTTGTAATTTTATTATTCTAAAGGCCAAGAATGTTTTTTTTTGGTAAGTGAAATATTATTCATCTTGGTAATCATTTTCAAAAGTTCACATTGTTATTTATGTTTCTACGTTTCTACATCTATAAATACGATAAACACTTATTAAGAACAGAGAATCTAAACCCTTTTGTGTGTCATTAATTCGATAACCAATATTCAGAAAATAATTACCCTTTCCGTACACAGTCTAACTTTAGCTCAAACGGGGGACACACAGGTTTATATTATTTAATATCAAAAATATTTTTCTATAGTTCTGAGACTATCTTTTAATGAGTTTTCCAATTTTATTTCTTTTCCAAAAAAAAGAATATAACGAACAAACTTTAACATTGGTTGAATTGGATTTGAAAAAAATCAATACATTGATTGAAAAATCGATTTATGCAACAATTTACACTGGGTATAGAGCAGTGTTTCTTGCATAAAATTATACTGTGGCCGCATCATCAACATCAGCGGTTCTATGAAAATATCTCGTGGCCGAATCAAATTTTCGTTTTGATATTTGATAAAAGAGCCATTGCGTTTACAAAAAAAAAATGAATCGACTTTATATTCAATTTAAAACATTGTTTAAACGTTTTCGTATTTATTATTAGTTTTTAAAGTATCGATTGAATTGCTTGATGGAATTTTGATATCAAATTTTAATTGTTGAAACTTTCTATGTTTCCACTTGTATTAATGTCATCACTATCGATCCGGGTTTCACCTTCTGTTGATTCTTTTGTATCCGTGTGACAGAATGCCTGAAGGTGCTGAAAAGCGAAACCTTGTTCGTTAGTGACAAAACATGTGTAAACGTACAAATTTTCAACAGTTCAAATTTGATATTGAAATTCCATCAAGCACCTTCAGTTGATATCATAAATTAAAAATGACATTAAAATATCAACTGACTTAAGTTCTGCAGCATCCGTGTGATAGAATACCTGAAGATGTCGAAATGCGAAACCCAGTTCGTATGTAGGAAAACATATGGAAATATACACAGTTTCAATAATTCAAACTTGACTTAATACTAGACTCATCAGTTGTATTCAATCAATTTGATTATATTGATATATAATAACCGATCATGAAAACAATCAGGTTAAATCTTGTGAACACCGTATACTAAAACCAACATTTTTGTCCACTACATTATTTTTTAAAGGTTAGATAAGTTGATGATGGCAAAGTAATACCTTAGACGAAAGCAAAGTTTCAAAATTGCCGGAAATATTTAAATATAATTATATAACAGTAGCACTCAAAATACAGTAAAAACTCATCAACAAGTGAATGCATTATTTACAGATATATGCACACCAAAAAGGTGAAGAGTTTATTAAGGCTAATGATTAGACAATGTCTTCCAAGATATTAATGAATACAAAAAATGGACTCAAACTGGTGGTAAAATAAATATATAATTATAACATACTTAAAAAAGTACTCTTGTATAATCCGTGACCAGAAACTACGGGGCATTTGTCAGAACCGCGAGAGATTAGCGCAGTGCTCCGCAACGGTGTGCCGTGAGCCGGGTACAAGTGTGCCGCGGTCAAATGCAATTTATTTGACATTAAAATGTTTAATAACAAATATAACTTCAAATTCAATATAAAATTTGTTTGTCAATGTAATACTTATATATTTTAACTTTTGATATGCCGCGGAATTCTAGGAAGAATTTTGGTATGTCGTAGTTGAGAAAAGGTTTCAGGGCACTGGTCTACAGAATTAATACACAAATTTTAAAGCTTATAATCTATTAAATATTTTTGAATAAAAATATAGTGACAGGAATAGAGAATATATTTTTTCTGAGTAGAGAAATATTATTTAAAATATATCTGTAATTTTCTAAATTTAGCAGAATTGTCGATATATAGGAACAAATTAAACTGTTGAAAAATACACATGATTTTAGAAGTTTTCATTAAAAATACATTTGATTATTATATTATGTAGCAGGACAGATAAAAATATAACACGTTAGGTTAGTGGCACCCCGTCCTATCATTTTCCAGTTTGTATCGATTTTACTGTGGTTGCATAGACCTGTACTTCCTAAACAGTTTTAATTACCTACCTTAAAATGAAAAAAAATCCACAAAACTATCTTAATAAAAATATATTGAAAATTGAAAAAATTGCGGCCACGCAAAAAACATGCGACTCCCATTTAACTAGCGCTGGTATGCATCATATGTAAAATCTTTAACCTTTTTAAAAGAGGTTTTTTTCATATAATATATATTGTTCATCTCTTTACGAAATTAATGTAATTCTACATCTAATGTATTTGTCACGTTGTACTAATAATGCCTTGAAGTAAAATATTTTATAATTTAACATGTATTATATGAATTTATCATTTGGCATCACTTCAATCAAGTCTATTTATAAACGTGTAGTTCAAAGTAATCAAAAATTATTGCATTCACAATGCGAGATTCCACTTTAACAATGTCACTAGCCAATTCGATAAAACATGGACATTATCTTGATTTCACAATTATACGGACGTCTCCAAATGCCTTAGTTTTATTCCAAAGACATTAATTGTTTTGTAAGACCAATGGGTTAATGAGTAGTAATTAATTTTACCACTGACATATTTTTTTCGATTCCCCGCCATTTCTTATATTGCTTATTGCATAGTTACAAATGATGTCTAGTTTATTTTGACAAGAGTCGTCTACTGTTTAATTATGATAGTTATGTTATATGGTGATGAAACAGCAGTATTAATAAGAACAGTGTTCTGTTTTTACGGTTCATTTAAAAAATAATTACTGGCAATAACTTATACAACGAAAAGAATCATAAATTCAGTTTTTTTCTTTGATCAAGAATTGATTCTTCTAATTTATAATTAAGCTGTTAATTATATTTGCTTTTATTCACTACGTTGTAGGATCTTGGCGTCGGATCATCGAAGGAAATTATCAAATTATGGAAAAACGTGCCATAAAACCTAAGTAAAGACGCATATAAAATATATAATGATAAATCTTCTTATTCCATTAGTAATTATATTTTTTGTACCTTTTTTCAAATAACAAGGCTATTATAAAACGGTAAACAAATAGCAATGTATTATAGTTCTACAAAATTTATAAGATATATAGTAGACAGCTATTTCGGCTTACGCATTCGTCAGAATTAGTTCTGATGAAGGTGTAAGCTGAAATTCAAAACATAAGATTGTTAACAGTGTAAAAACTTTTATGGTTAATTTAGTTTAAGTATCTCAAAATGGCTGGACTAGTCCGATAATTTTCACAATTTTTTTATAACCTTAATACACTGAATTGCACGATGAAAAAATAACAATGTATTTTAACACGGTGAAAAAAATAGGTATGTGCTTTAGTTCTACAAGATTATTTTTTTTTAAATATAATTGATATCTATTATGTGAGCCGAAATATGTTAGCTATCAACTATATTTTAAAAAAATAATCTTGTAGAACTAAAATACATTGCTATTTTTTCCACCGTGTTATAATGGAGTTCTACCAAGCAAATGGCAATTCAATCAATTACGAGGAATATTTATATAATGTGCAACCCCTTTTATAAAGATGCAATATTAAGGTCACTATGGTATATATAAGAAAGCCATTAAATCTTGTAGCTAAAAAAATCATTCGTAAATGAAATTTAAAGATCTTAAACGATTATATATTTTTTATTTCTTTTTACCTTTTCCACATTTTTATTCAGATCATATTACAATTTTTAAATTTCTTTTAGATTAATTTTGTATCGCAAAATCTCCCCCTCTCAAGTAATATAATGTAGCATTATCTAAACTGAGATCAATGGTCTTTTAAAATAACAGAAGTCATCCAATTACTTTTTCTAGTTTTTTTTAAATTTAAATAAGTTTGATATGAATCATACATTGACATGAATATATTGTAAAAAAAAAATTGAGGTTTAGTGACGTTAGAGAGAGGCTATAAAATAAATATTCAACCCTATAAAGTAAACTTTAGTTCAATTAGCTCATAAATTGGCGGCATCGTTATCCATTCCTGGTTTCAGAGTGAATAATGATCCTAAGTTGTTACAAGCCATATACGAATATAAATTATTAAATTGTTTTATTGTCTAGTCTACAATTCAAAATTCCCAATTGGGGCAATCAGGTCAAACGCCCTGATAATTGGCTGTCGCGCTGCTTTGCACTCTTTGGCCAATTTAAAATTCACTACCGCACAAAAAAATGTCCAATTTAATATTTTTCTATTTGATGGCATATGACATCTATTTAAAAATGCTTAACCGAAGTCATAAAATTGATATGATCTCCAATTGACGCTATTGAGTTGTTTATATTACACATATAAATGACTTCATTAATTTTGAATTATGTATGGTTTATAGTTTATATTTTACAAAACTACTAGACTTAATGTTATATTATATGTTCAATGTTTCAAAGAGAATAAATCAAAAATCGGGCAGATTTTGGCTATACATAATTTCACATATTGAAAAAAAAATGCTTAGTACTGTCTACAATTTTATATAATTAACATAGAGGCCGGATTTGTTCATCGAGATCATTATAAACTAATCATTAAAACCACACATTGTATTTTATTATTCATAAATTATTAGTATTTTGAATGATAAAATACATTTTTGGAATAATTTCCAATATATATTTTATGATCAAAGCCGTTTTCGCTCATCACGAGAATTATCAACTGATAGAGCACAAATTGCAAACAAGCATATTTAAACAAACATTTAGGAAATTAATAAAAATAAGTAGTTAAGAAGCAGGTATAAAAAGAAACCAAAAGTCAAACTATGAAAATAAATCATTATATAATTAATTCATATCGTTCTGATGAAGGTATAAGCCGAAATAGCCATAAACTATATATATGATATTTTATAAATTTTGCAGAATTAAAATACATGCCATTTTTTCACCGTGTTTTAATTACTTCTAGCAAGTAAATACCTTTCAATTAGTAAATAAAAAACTAGTCAAAAAAAAAATGTAGAACTAGTAACGTGCATAAAATTTTTGAATATTTTTTAAATTAATCATAAATCCCTTAACACACTATATAATAACGAATATCGTGTAAAACTTGACAAAGTATAACATATAAAAAAATACACTCTAAAAATATGACACGGAATCCGAACGAATTGATAGTTACAGTCAAACGCCGATAAGTAAAATTTTACTTCATTTCATGTTTTACTCTTATAAGTGACTAAAAATACACATTCCTTTCTTGATTTAAAATACTATTCGATCAAAACAAATGCACTAAACTTTGTAATATTGACAGAGAATAAAAATTTCGTGTTCTTTTTGTTTTGTATAGTGTGATACATGTGATATTTAAATTCCAACTAATACAGGACTTATTTCAATGATTGTTATGCATTAAATATGCCAATTTTTTGTTTGCACTATTTTGTTACGTATCTAACACGTAATCATCCATTTTTTGCATAGTTATATGGATGATTATAACTACCTTTCAAGGTATCGCAGCCGTATGATAATGACAGGATTTTCCATGGTGACATAATGATGAACTCATTATTATTGTGTTCCGATAAAAACATGCTTTTAAATATAATTATGCCACAGGAGTCTAACTTTTTATAGTATATCCTAGGTGGTGTTTTAATACTTTAATACGATCATAGGTAAAATATAATAAATCAAAATAAGCAACCTCGACATCTGAAAATGACTTTCCTAGTTCATTTCTTTACGTATTGTATATGCATGCATGTATCTGTGGGTGTGTTTGTATTCATATGAATGCGTGTGTGAGTGGAGTATATGGGATATAAAGATAATGCGTATGTTGTCCACGTGAACCAGATTCGCTGAGGTTTGCTCAGCTCTGCAGCGAATTACGTCTGTCAGTTACGGCACAAAAATTACACAACATTATGTATAAAAGAGGTGATGAAGACTCGAAGAACTCTGATTCTGATGCGTCATAAATCTTAGCAGTCAATTAATTTGATATCATAAAAACGTTGTGGCTATTTCTACAGAAAATATCACCCACTACAGCGTATGTAGTAAACGTTCCTATAGCGGTCCTCTTAAGGAGGAGTTTCCAATAGTGTATGGAGCAGTCCCCCGTATTACGCCCCTTTTTATATAAAACGATAATCTCTGAAACTCTGAAATGAAAACAATTATGACTACAAATAGATATCTAAAAGACAGCCAAATAGCTGTTGATTACCAAATCTAAGACCCAGTAATATTAAAATACGATAAATATTATGTGTATTGTATTTTTTTCGATAAATATAAACAGTAAACAAAACTAAAAAACAAATTCAAATCTGTCACGTAATCCATGTTAGAATCACGAGAAAATTCATCACAGATGAAGTAAAAAAAATTTTACTCCACATGAATAATAAATTGAAAAAAAGCAGCCGAAACTATGTGCGACACGCAACGTATTTTCTGTTTACTATTAATCAACCAAAAAAAAAAGATGCAACTATTTTACAAAGTCTTCTAATGTGACTATTTTCCTTAATCTTTTTTACTTAACGTGTTCTCTTTTTTGATGCAATGACATCTATCGGTGATTAAAAACTTCTTACAATTGTCAAGGTCAAAGAAGATTAAATTGCAGTATTTAGGGAAACGTCCTTGTTATTGTATTGGGTAATTAAAATTTGCATAGATGTATTTTTTTAGATTTCGAATAGATAATAGTAATAACGTAATAAGCGTTGAGATAAAAAAAAAATAACAATCATTTTTATAAATTGTGAATGTAAGTAATTGTGGCTGTAAGGTCAAATAATAATTAAACGATTTTTTTCACAACATGATTTAAATTGCTATTATTATGTCTAAGCCAAAATTTATCAATCTTAAAGTATTATTTATATTAATATGTATGCATCATAATAAAAATAGGTATGTTTACTTTTAAAAGCTTGAAAACTCAAAGATAAATATTTCTCGCCTCGTATTTCTTTCGACTCATACGAGGCTAAAATGAGAATCCCGAAATCTATGATAATATCCAATTGTATACTCCGGATATTTTTTTGAGAAATCGTAGACATGAATTGTTTGTTCTTCCAAAGCTTAGAATCAGTCTGCCAATGGGGATGCCAATAGTCAGAGAATTTACAACGTTCCACAGTATTGCTTCGGATACTAACATATTCCACATGGACAAGATTGAGTACAAGGGAATACTATTTTATATTATTTAAAATAGATTATGCACGTTTTTGTCGTGTTATTTATTCTCGTAATTTTCAACATTAAATTTTTAAACATTTTGACGTTTCGAAAGCATGAAAATACATTGTTTACTACTTATTTCTACAGTATATTTATCAATCAGTGCCGGTTTCGCTTATCGCGAGCATTATCAACTGATGATAGTACTCCTTGATGAGCGAAACCGGGCCAGATCACAAAATATATTGTGGAAATAAGTACATAAAATGTATTTTTATTAGTTAAAATGTAAAGCCTTTCCATTTCAAGAAGTGTCAGAGTTTAACACCTTAAAAGGTAGTTTCAAAAGCAATAATTGAAAAAAAATAGTTTTTTGTAGCATATGTTTACCAAATCAATAAAGTAATCAAACTAAAATCCTTTTAGATAAATATAACGTATGAATTCGATCAAATCAAAACTCATTTTTTTACATGACGGCTTGCACATGTCGGGAGGAGTTGGGAACACCAACTTGTCCCTATTAACGATGATGAGTTTTAGTTCCGAACCGTAACCATTAATAATAATCAAATTTTCCGCTGTTATGAATACCAAAGTAATTACACTGTCATACAAGGAGATAAACTCTGCTTGTTTTTGCCGAATTTAATCACAATTTTAATGATTCTTTTAATAACTAGTTAAACTAATGGATAAGTAATTATACACAATGTAAATTGTCATCGCAATTATCATTAGCCGCCATCTTAATTGTCTAATTAGTAAATACATGCAAAACGTCACTTCGTGCTGCCTATCCGCTTATATTTACAATTCAACAATATAAAGTTATGCAAACATTTTTTGTTGTAGGGTATAATAACGGAAAAATATTATTTATTATTTCAAGAAGTATAAAAAAAAATATTATCGATTACCGCAAAGTAATAAATGTAAATGAATTTAATCATTATGATTTTACAACAGAGAATTACTTCGTATTGAGCTAAAACCATTATTGCATTCTTAGAGAATTTAGTTCGTTATTAACGTTGATTCCAACTAGGGAAGCGGTCATGGTGACATGATGTTTTACGCTTCAAGGTAAATTTTAAAATTTTTTGATTGAATTGGCATTCACTTGGTTAGAACACCATTATAACATGGTGAAAAAATAGCATCATATTTTAGTTCTACAAAATTATTATTTTAAATATAGTTAATATAGCAATGATTTATAATATAGGTGCTTGATGGAATTTCAATATCAAATTTGAATTGTTACAACTTTGTAAGATTCCATATGATTAAGTTCTGTGCATCCGTGTGATAGAATGCCTGAAGATGCCGAAAGGCGAAACCCGGGTCGTTAGTGGAAAAAACATGTGGAATCGTACAAAGTTGTAACAATTCAAATATTCAATGTATTTTATTTCTACAAAATTTATAAGATATATAGTTGATAGCTATTTCAGTTTACGCCTTCATCAGAACTACTACAATGAATTATCAAAACAGAAATAGCTCTGACGAAGGCGTAAGCCGAAATAGCTATCAACTATATATCTTATGATTATTAAATTTTGTAGAACAAAATTACATTACTATTTTTTCACAGTATTTAAATAGAGTTCTAGCAAGTAAATGCCGATTAAATTAAAATGTATCATTGCGGACATTGCTCCAATTTTGCATGTATAAATTAGGTATGTGGCGTCGTTAAAAAAACACGATTTCGACGTCGATCAAAAACACGTCTCTGACCAGAAAAAGTTTAATTTTGTAACGTTTTTTCCTGCCATTCCAATTAATGTACATGAAATTAAAGATTAACCAACCAATTCGGCAAATCGTTCATTGAAATATTCTTCAAAATCAACTAATCATCGAAAAAGTAGACGGAATCGTTCGTTTTTTACGAATCTAACTCCAGTCGTATTACCATGACTCTATAACTTCGACTCCACAGCACTGGTATAAATAAAATAACGCTAAATTAACACCCTATGTGTCACCTGTCCGTATTTCAAGGCTATGAATAATACGGTTGAACTCATACTGACAGTCAAAAAACAGATTATATCACTTATGTACAAAGAACCTTACGCAACATAATGTGTGACGTAATTATTTTTTCGTGTTTCGGTAAGAATATAACTACGCAACATCACGTGACTACGTTCGTACAGAGGGTTGTCAACCCCAATTCTAAATATAGTCGACGCGTAGATTGCTGCGGTCCCGACCTAACCCTTAAACTTTGTTAAGCTAAGTATCTCAACCCCGTCCACAAAGGTTAAGTAGATAGGCTCTACACCTGTGCTTCTTTCACCTAAGCTTTCATCTTCTAAGTCTAATAAAGCTTACCAGCGAGGTAAACTGTGCCTATCATCATTTGAGTTTTTAGACTAAACGCGGCTGTATGCATAAGATTTCAATCTGAAATACATAGTTTATAATGATACCCCCTTGGGCGAATTTGATAATGTATGATTTCATTTGAACTATATTATAAAAAAGGTGTTACAGTGAGACCTCTATTCCACGCTTTTCTGGAGATCTTAAAAAACGAAAAATGAAAATGCGGGACCCGAGGAATGTAGGAAAGCTTCAAATAATAATAAAATCTTAACGAACAAACTAATATAAGTCTGTCGCCGCTTCTCAGACCATTGCGAGGGGCTCATTCTTTTCTGTAATAAACCGTCCCCATCTAATAAACCATCTCATTCCAATATGTAAGCCCATTGATATTGCCGCCTGTTTAGTTTCTTTTTTTTTAATTTTGTAATTTTTAGTTTTATTACAAAAACAAGAGAGAAGATGTATTGTATACCTTTTCCACACAGCTATATATAGATAAGCAAATGTGTGTTTAAACATAGTTCTGACGATGGCGTAAGCCGAAATAGCTATCAACTTATCTTATAAAAAATTTGTAGAACTAAAACACATTTCTATTTTTCCACCGTGTAATAATAAAAAAGTAAAATCTCAAATGAAACATAAAATCTCCTCCATTAACTTTCAAAAATGAGCTTTTACAAAAATTGGTAAATATGAGAGGGTTTTGTAAATATTATTTTAATTAAATCTTATTTATTGGAATAGTCGAATAGTGTTTTAAACTTCTTCTCGTTATATTCTTTATTAAAGAAAGTCTAAAGACATTTGAGCGAACTATACATTTCATCACTGATTTTTTTGGTTAAAATATAAAATTTAATGTGTTAAAACTCACAAATTAGATATACAGATTTATCTACCGAAACCGGTCAATCGAGATAATATTTGAGGCGGGACCATAACATTAAGATCGAGGAAATCGATTAATCGGACAACGGTTAATGCGGAATTATTTAGCATTTTTCTTATTGGTGTTACGGAACTACAAAAATGAATGACGATCTATCCGTTGATCGGGGTTACACTGTATATGCAAAATACAGAATACAATTGATAAAAATTATTGTGATACCTTTTAGTGATAAGTGAAAAAAATATTCAACAAATATTACATAAAGTTTATAACAATAGTGCAAATAAAATCATAACGAAAAATGAGATTTATCTCTGAATCACACAATCTAATCCATTAATTGGAGGTAGTAGTGACAGCGATTAACTAACGACAACTTTTGTCCTCGTCCTTACAACCCTTATCTTTCCAAAAATAAAGCCTTATTTAGAAATTCTTATATAACGGCTTGAGCTTGTGTTTTTCATTATGTCCTGACAATACAATAATCGGGGTCAGTTTCATAATCAACAGACAGGTTATCTTGAGATAAGTTTCATTGGGAGTCTTTCTTTATATTGCACATTTTGAACAGACAACAATGAGACTGAAATCTATTTGTCAATGATTGTCATCTATTACTCTTTTAGTAAGATATAATTTAATTGCTACATAATATTTAATTCTGTTTTTCGTTGTTTTCAGGTAAGACAAACTCATGTGGCAGAATTCTTCAAATCACACTACATCTTAAATGATCCAATATACGATAGTTACTATGGTAAGTGACATTTAATATAATATTTTAACTCTGGCAAATATTGTCATCCAATTGGATTTTGAACGAAATTCCTTCATCACTGCACAATTTATTTTCCCCGAATATTATTTAGTTATTAATTCATCGGGCGCAGCGTCTAAACCACTTTTTTGAACTATTTTCTTCCAATGACTATTCTGTCGAGAATTAAGTATAAATGAAAAAGTAACACAGGTTTTTGTTCACTTTACTTACCACGTGCCATCTGAGTTAAATAAAGATTTTTGAATTAACTATCATATAGTTGATTGAATTGGTGGAACTCTGTTGTAATAGAGTAACATAATAAAGTATTTAGTATTATAACTATTGACCTGATGCTAACGTAAGCCTGAAGAAGCTATAAACAAACTTCAAAAATCCTTGTTGAATTGAATACTCACATATTTTTAATAATAGAAACACATTTTTAGTACTTATTTCCACAATATATTTATGATCAGGACCGGTTTCGGTTATAGCGAGCATAATCAACTGATGGTAATTATGTATTTTTATTATTTAAAATATCTTTCAACCAATAAATAAATGACAGTTAACTCTTTAAAAATGAAATATTTACATATTTTTATTTATGACATCTTAAAAAAAATAACAACTGCTTAGATTTTGACAATCGTTTTTATTAGAATATAAGATTATTATCTCAATTATAAATATAATGGGTCAATAAGCATTGTCTTGGCTTCTTGGGAAGGTTCGTTATTTCATCCCCATCCACAAAATCATTATTTGTATTGATAACAAATACACTTTTTGTGTCTCAATTTCATTCGTCTATATTCAATAATAAAACCATTGATAACTGTGTGATGTCAATTATGAATACTATTTCGCGCATAACAACACAATATTGGATGTAATGAAGTTATGAAATCTTTTATACGTCTGTCGCACAAGAATCTCTCACGAATAAGAAATCGACGAAAAGAAGCAATCTCATACAATCTTCCTCAAAAAAATAACTTTTGACAACGGTAGATCAACTTCAGGTCATTGAATGCCAAATCGATTTATTCTTTCAGTGTGCCAATATAAGCGATAGAAAAGATTCCCTTGTTTAGAGAGAATAAGGGACAGTTGATATTTTTTTGTTTTTTTTTTAAATAACTGAAGTTTTGATAAGTTATATTATAAATCGTATTAATAAAGTCTTAGGTCATACAAACAATACCTGTAAATTTTGCCAATAAAAACAAGCGATTTTTTAATTGAAATGAATTGATATCGTCAAAATTAATCTCATTTCTCCCGTGATAGAATTAACGGAACCAACAAGAAAAAATGATTTCAAAGTAAAGAATTAGGTCATTATTTGGTAAAAAATACAATTAATTGTCTTCGATAACAATTACCTATCTACAATATATGCAACAATATTTTGAGTGTAATCAAATTAATTTCAAAACAAAAAAGAACGTTTTGACTTCCTCAAAATAGTTATAAAATTAGATTTTTTACGTAATAGTTCAATTAATCTGTGAAAATTATTATATCATGATATTGCGAAAAAATATCTACCAAATAATTTAATTTGCGTAATAAAAAAATCTTTGTTTTACAAATGTAAATATTTTCATAATTTTTATGCTGTATTTTAGAGCCATACATTAATACTTACGTATTTTCGATTAAACTTGATAATCAGAGCACGCAATTTGACTAGTCAATGGATGAACTAAGTGTCTTTAACTTTTATTGAACCGTTCACGTCACATTTCACGGATACGTTTTTAGATTAATATATGACAGGGAAATCTCTGCGGGTAGCAACGAAGCTAGATTCCCTACTAAAACGTTCATCAATTTAACGTTAGCGGCTCAAAATCTTTTGAAATCATTACCTACGACATAATGTATCAGACTTACATTACAGGTAGCGAAAAAACTTGACAGTAATTACAAACTTTTTATACACGTTGTCTGCAATAGGGATCAACTCTCCCTGTTTTCCCCGTCTCACTGGTCACGTAGTAAATGACTTTATTTTTATAAAAACTTACTCATCAAAGAAGTCAAAGAACTGACTCATGTTTGCCCGACCAATCATTCATAAAAAAATCATTCACCATTAAATAGCGTAATAAAATATTTTGCGGAGTTTACAACACTGCAATCAAAAACTTCTGTTATTTTATTGATGGCGGTGTTTTCTTACGTATAATATATATTTGCCAGTCAACGTGCATGCGCTCTGTAATATAAGTCAACAAAAATCATCTCGTTTTTTTGGTGTACGTAATTGTTATGAATTCAATAATTAGTATGAGGTTACAACAAATACTGTAAATCTATGGTAAATTTTTTTTTAAATTTTAAACAGGATTATGGAATCGTTAAGAAAAATACGACTACAAAAAAACTAACCAATCCGTCGAAAAAGTAACGTGAAAAACGAACGACTCCATACCAAGATACCAAGTTCTTTCTACTTATAAATTTGTTGTCACAAAATGTGAAAATGATTTTTAATCTCAAGTAACAAAAACAAACTGGTCACGACCATGAAACATATTGAAGAAATAAGTACTATTTTTTTTATCTCTTAAAATATCATGCCTTTCCATCAAGAAGTGACAGTTAACACCTTAATTGTGAATAATTTTTAAATTGATTTACAATCTGTTTAATTCACTTCCAATAATTATTTATTATCATGAGTTGTCTAAATCAAAATAAAAATTCAAAGTAGAATTGCTCAATTTTGTCGCTAACGACTTGGGTTTCGCTTTCGGCATCTTCAGATATTCTATCACACGGATTAACTGGAGTCAGTTTATAATTTTATCAGTTTATAATGCCCGTGATGAGCGAAATAGGTCCTGATCATAAAATATATATTGGAAATAAGTTTTAAAAATGTGTTTTTATTATTTCAAATTGTATGCCTTTCTACAAGAATAAAAAAAGTAGTATTATAATATTAAATGGTATATATCTTATAAACGGGAAGAGAATGACCGCGTGTAAACAGCTAATTATTCTCTTTGAAAAAATGTTCATTTAATTAACTTGCAATATAAAATGTTTGTTCACATCTATAACACGCGCGATAGCATTCTTAATCATCATAAAATTGACATTGAATTATCGATAACCCAATCGAAAATGAATGTTGCAATATATTTTTTACTTGATGTCATTTATTATTAAATATATTACTGCAGCGAATGAATTGATCGCTACACTACAGTTCAATCCATCATCAATGACATCATCTGAACAAAAATCAAAACAATCGATACAGAGATAGGTCAACCAAAAATATTATTTACAATACAGTATGCGCCTTTATACATATCATTATATTTTTGTAACACTATAAATTACTGCGCTAGGCTAAATATCAACATCTGATAATAACTTACAACAAACCATCTTACAACAGATTACGTAATAATACGTAAAACAAAATGAAATTAAAAGGCCATTAGTGGAATTAATTTATATTTGGGTTTCTGAGATCATTATCACAATAGGTTCATGAGAAATGCAGTAATTTTTTGATTTAGCTAATCCGATGAGAAATGTTGGGCAATGTATAATATGAGACGGTGCAAATCGAAACTGGCCATCTCCACTTAGTGGATATGCGTTTATATATTAAATTAAATTATTTCGATGACAATAAATTGAGAATTTTTATAGAGATTTATTTATTATTTATTTACTTTAAAAAATATGTTTTTAACTGTAAATTTGACAAAAAAGTCAAATTCCGAGCGTATTGTATAGCCTTTGAATGAAGGTTCCTCAAGAGAATTGTATAAACAAAACTTCTTTTTTTAAGTAAGTCGAGACTAGGTAAAAACGAAGCGATTTGTTTACTTATTGCTCTTATAATTAGACTTATAAATGAGATTTGTCGGAATTAATTTAACGCATTACAATCATCCGAGCTTCTAGTCAGAAAGGTCTGTAAATAAAGCTTTCTGTACTGCGATAAGGCTAAGCTTTTCAGCGGTATTGACCCTTGTATTATTCGATCAGCTTATTGACAGCAGGACTAAAAATAAGTCATACAGTATAAAAAAAGTTTGTATAGTTTTATCTACTTTGAAAATCTCATATTGTGTCTTCTTCGAATACCTCACCTTTTTTTAAACATTTTTAAGATTACTATCATAAATTAAGCTAAAATCAACCCAAACAAATATGGCCATCACTTTACCCAAACACGCTATACAATTCTCGTCATAAATGTAGTATGAAATAACGGAAGAAATAAATGTAGTTTTATGCATTGTTTAATTTTTATCATCATTACTTAATTTACATAACGCTAATGTAATCTACAAAAAATATTTCACAAGAAAATATAATTCATACAGTAATTGTAGAAGCTTTTATTCACAGGAGCTTTGTGGTTGCAAAATGTTGTTGGACGCTATGTGGTTTCAAAACTAAAAAAGATAAATTTTGAATTATATGTTCTCTGGTATAATTTCATGCCTTGAATAGCACTTTAGCGGAGGCTGCGTTATGTATATGCAAAATAAAAAGGTTTCATTTTTGTTTCACTAAATCAATTTCCAAGCATAAAAACACAGAAAGAAAAAAGCCACTTTATATATAATGCCTTTTTTAGAAATACAATTATTTCCAATGTGACTAAAGCTCGAAATTTACGTAAAAAGGGTGTTAGATTATATCGCTTTGGAGATGGACATGTTTTATTTACAGCGACTCATTTTTTTCCTATCCATTGATTATCTTTTGTTCGTTCGATTTGATATATCATGTAATAATTTCGCAATGTAATAATGAATTTATTTGTTGTACGAGAGCATAATTATTTTTAATAGCTTGAGTTTTCAATAGTTCGTCTTTACTTAACCAGTCTCTTGTTATAAATTTATGCCAATGACACGATATTGTTTAAGAAATCTCTTTCTAAAGTATGATCTTAACAAAGAAAAAAACATCGTATTTTCTTGAATAGAAAAAAACTTTAAAAAATAATTTAACGGAAAACGAAGAAAAGTTTTACGTGGGCTTAATTTTTCCTAGTATATTTTTCCACCCAGGGAAAATTTTTCAAGGATTTTTTCTACGCTAGTTTTAAAAAATATATTATTTTCAAGCGTGTTATTAACTCGCCATAAAGTTGTAAAACGCTTTGTAAGGCGCGTAAAGCGAAAAGAAATTAAAACTTTTTCTAGCCTCGTGGACCATTTAACAAAAGGATATATAATTTAAATACAAATTATTTTAACTCGTGCAATTTGATTCAACAAAACCTTTCGCGTAATATGAAAGAAAATTTGAATACATTTGCGTGGCGAGGATAAATTTGGCGCCGTAATATTGTACATAATTATATTAATCCACAAAAAGTTTTAAATAACTTTCCATTATATTACAAAGAAACGGTTGTCACATATAATATTTTTTAACGAATTCAATGGTGGGACAAACAGTTAATATTGAAATAATTTAATCTTTTCTTTTATAAGCATTAACATAAAAATCTTTCAATACAGAAATTCTTGTATAACATTATCTTGTATTATGTATTATTTGATCAAAGTCACTCTTATTTACTGCACTAATCGAAGTACTTCTGTGTATGAAATTTTATATATTTTCACGTCCTTAAGCAGTGACCAAATTTATATACATTTTTTTTTTGTGGAGTTAAAACATTAATAACATTGCTAATGTTTGTACGAATAATAACTATTTAACGTTAATAAATGACAAATGATATATTTACAGTAAAACGTTAACTCGTTCCCTGCTGAGAATTTTAAAGAATATCCCAACGTCTAGACTTAAAAATATTGGTTGGAAACAGTCTTATTGAGTTTGTCAGGACAAATCAAACAACACATTAACTCAAAAATTAGCGAGAACAAGAAAGTTTTAACCACTGTTAATTTATATATTTTCGGGTATTAATTATCAAGACAATAAAATCAGCCGTCTCAACACTTGAAATTTTAGCAATCAGAGGGTTAATATCAACCAATTAAGAATTGATAACTATTACTCTTTCCCGCTGAATCACGTAAGGGATTTTTCAATATCGGTTATTTTAAAGATTATTTCAGTAATGTTGGTATTAAACGTAACGAAACGTATAGAAACTATCA
Organism: Himalopsyche japonica; assembly: GCA_028555115.1. NCBI lineage: Eukaryota > Metazoa > Arthropoda > Insecta > Trichoptera > Rhyacophilidae > Himalopsyche > Himalopsyche japonica. Next base: position 89,390 of record JAHFWJ010000425.1, on the reverse strand, counting down.
TGACAAATCGGTCTACATTTTAACCGTTAAAACTCCAACGTTGACCAATATTACGACTTCGACTAAGAAAAGTTTAATTTTTTCAGGTTTTTCTCTACTTTTCTTAATTACACCCAGTCCTTTTTTACGCGATACATCGGTTCCAGAAAACGGAGTGTAAAAAAAATCGCGTATAATATATAATAAAATAAAATAAAATATCGCCACTTGTCCAGCCATTGCACAAAGGGGTGGTCTAATTTGTTTCCAGAAGGACCACTTCCGTCCCACACATAATCTTATTGTCATAGACACCTATTGTTTCATTTAGAATTTTGAAAATTTAGTGTCATTGTGTTTAAATAACAAGCTAGGCTGTTGGAAAAGGAGAGAGGATGTGTTGTGTGCCTTTTCTGCACAGATATATATAGATAAGCAAATGTTAGTTTAAGCATAGTTCTGACGATGGCGTGAGCCGAAATAGCTATCAACTATATTTGTTAAAAATAATTTTGTAGAACTAAAATACATTGCTATTTTTTCACCGTGTTCTAATAGCTTACAACTGAAAAACCAAGTAAGAAAAGTGAACTCATGCGATCGCATCAATTGATTGGCATAATCGTGCATTATTTTACCTTTACGCATGCCTAATATAATATTGTAGTGTTTCTCAAAGCAACAAGATGATCGAACCCTTTTGAGATATTATAATTGATCAACGCTCCACAACATCAATAAAAATAATTATGATATAAACAGGGAATAGCATATATAGTTAAAAAATGTATGCTATATTTATATATGCTATATTTTCAAAGTATTTTTTTTTATTGATACCGTAGCAAGAAAGTGCATAATTTATACAAAATATCAGACAAAAAATTCAAGTCAGTTTTTGTTTTTTATCGTTAATTTTTTTTTTTAATAAAACGCTAATCAAACAACACACTATTTTTCTAGTCGCAAAAAATAGTCTCATTGACATATAACCATTGATTTCGAATCTGATTTTTGGTAGCATCAATAATGCAAAAGCTTAAAAGTTTCTGTTACTTTGAAATTCAAATATTTTGAGAAAAAATGGTGAAATCCTTATCAAAAGTCGCCTTAAATTTCATATAAAAATACTGTCGTATAAGTGTTTTTATAATTTGACACTGCCATGATAACAAACGATTGTAATATTTTTTTTGTGTCCATTTTGGGGTTTAGATAAAGTGTCTGTCATTAGCGCTCATTTAAGTCATTCACACACCACAGTTCGGAAAACTCTGCCATTGTGGAGTAAAAATTATAATTGTAACACGTTTTCAAAATTAAAACAGACGTATTCCACGCAATTTTGTCGGTAAAAAAACTATTCAAATACCGGAAGATAAACATTTTCTCGTTTTTTCATTTAACATTACGTGATCTGAACATCTTTACCGTGACCCAATAAACATCAGATACATATAAAACATATTACGAGTACTCTCGTCAATATTCTATTTATAACATATATTCATACGGTCATATTAGATCATACTTTACAGTGATTGACAACCGTTAAATAGTCAATGATTCGCCAGTTAGCTTATGTTCTTTAAAATATAATATGTCCCAAATATAAATCTCGAGAGAGTATAATTTATACGAAATTCGTATATTTTATGATCTGTGCAGTTTCACGTGACTGTCTCTCACAAACTGAATTTCATTTTCAAAAATGAGTGACAATCGTAAGTGATATCGAAAATAAAGGTATTTTAAGTCTGATGATATCCTCCTTTTTGCTTTGTTGTAATAAAATGGCATAGAGAAAAAAGTATTAACCCTTTGCTCTATCATATAAAAAATTACGTTTCAAAATATGATATTTAAAAAATAATATGTACTATTCAAAACATTTTAAAGTGTGATATTTTTTTTTAACATTCCCCTGGGTGAAGGCTTGTTTTCCTCTCACAAGTTTCATAAAAAATATTGTATGCAATTATTTCCATAATATTATATATTCTAAAATAAGGACTGGTTTTTAAATGCAGTTATCATAGTGTATCTTTACATTAACTAATTTTCAAAAGTAGTAAAAAAATGCTTTATATTATTTGAAATATCATGCATTTCCACCAGGAAATAGCTATTTGTTTATGTTTACAGTTAACACTTGAAAACATATTATTGAATACTTTTAAGAGCAATAACATATTTAAGTACAGAATAATACAAAAACCGAATCTTAAAATTTTACAGGTGAAAGGTTTTTTGGTTTAACTACAGAAATATCTCTTTTCCCCTAGATTTCGAATGATGTTCTCTTTACAGACCTTTGTAATGTACACTTTTGGCATATTAAAATACGCAAAATTTGCTACTAGATGACATCTAAATCTAATGTGTACAAAATTGTTGACACTACTTTTTTCCGATTGTAGCAGTCATAAATCGTTGAAATATTGTTAGCTTCGTTTCAAAAAGACTTTAATCAACTATTGTAATAAAATCACCGGTGATCCGCTAAGATTTTTAACATGCCATAAAAGGCCCGCAGCGTCTGAGTTTACAACCCACGACTTTGTTAATAATTCATATTGTCTTAACCAAATAAAAAACAGTAAACAACAAATTTTGCGATCAGTCACGATCGGGATTTGGGTATGTAAAAAATAACAAAATCAATAGCGCGATGATTGTGGACAAGTAAAAAATGTATTGCCATTTAAAAATGTTTCTGTCGCTTTTTTACGAAGCTATATTTTAGAATGATTAGCAGTTATCTATTATAAATGGTAGCTCATTTTTTACATTCATTTTATTAGGAAAACAATACAGATGAAACATATATTGATGCTTAAATATTTTAATGTAAGCCATAATGCAGAGGTGTGTAGAATGTTGATCACAGTTTATCGGTTGCCTGTGAGGTCATTTATAGTCTATACAACTTTAAAAAAGCAATGATAAAAAAATATATAGTATTTAACTACTAAATACATTTCAGGATATACTCAGTCATAAGGCAGATAGTATGCATGTTTTTGTTTGGTGTATACTATGAATAAAGTTGATAATAAAAAAACCAAATGAAAATTACTTGTCAGCATCGAATATGGTTCACACTTATGGTTCTTTAAAACCGGGTAATGTAAGGTGAAAACCTATAAAACAGATATCTTTTACAGTACATGTATACAGTATTTAAATGCTTATAAGAAGAACAAAATGCATAAATCAAACCATTATTTTTTTTATTATTTATGGATATCTTTAAAATTCATTTATCTGTACAGTGTATCTAGTTATGTCAACACATCGAATCCCAGAACCGTATTTTGACGTGGTAAACAAACCCCTTAAAAACAGTCAAATTAGTGACATCTTGCGATGTATTTAACAGAGGAACTCTGTAGATTTTTTATAGTAACGATTCAAAATTTTTCAATGTGTGTTATCACCTATAAAAATATCGATTTGCACGATTTAAAAACTCAATCTTCACCCGTGCAATACACGATACCAATATTCTCCCTTTTAAATATGACATAACAGTGGCACCGAGTCCACTCCGAGGAAAACTTTTGCATAATCCACAGAGCAGGTTGTTTGGAGATAAGAAAAAACATACTTTGATCCTTATACCGACAACAGAAAAAAATGACCTCTTTAAAACTCTCAAAGTGTGTGCAAAGCAAAATAAAAAGTTAGACTATGTATATGTGTAAACATTGTCGTTTGGCTCTTCACAAGGTGGTAATTTACCAAATTTATCACACTAGTGCTAATTATTAAAATGTTTTAAACTATTTTAGAAAATTTCATTTGATTTTATCCAAAACTATCACAGTTGAAACAATTTTGATAAAAACATAAGAAAAATACCATTTGTTCAAAAATGGGCCGGGCACAAGGCATGATTTGCAAAATTTTGGCCGGGGTTAATTAATAGTGCTAAGACCGCTTATGAAACTGACCGTCGCCCCTATTTTGGAACAAATTAAAAATCATATTCTCCACTGAAATGTTTAACAGTGGGATGCTATGTAGTGTTGATTTTTTTAGTAACAAGAATAATATTGACAACCAACAATTAAAAAAACCAACAAACACGAGCAAGCAACGAACAACATTTGAGTTAGTACAAGGATACCGACCTTCACGCTTTATTGTATTTGACTAGTCAAAAACCTACGTATAACAAATAAAAAATGCAGTCGCAAAAACGTGCTCCTTGAGGCTACATAAAATAGGAAACAATTTTCACGCCATTTTACTAGGAAAACAATAAACACCAAAAATACGCTTTGTCACGTATTCGAATATTTTACGCTGTTTTGTTTTAACGTGAATTTTTATTGTAAGGCTGTATGTAAACAGTAAAAAATCTGGAAATTCCCGAGTATAACGTCCCATTGTACAATAAAATGTCCTAAGTGACGCATTAAAGCAGAAGACCTTAAACTTTTGGATTCGCTACGTCCTTTTATCAAAGCCTACCTCATTCAACTTAATTTTAGAATATATATACAGTGGAACCCCGATCAAACGTTCTCGCATAATACGTTTTCCCGGATGGATCGTTCGTTTTTTAAGGTCCCGTCAAACACCTACAAGAACAATGCTAAATAATTCTGCATTAACCGTTCCCCGATTTATCGATTTCCTCGATCTGTCTTTAAATATTATTGTTCCGTCTCAAATATTATCACGATTGGCCGACTTCCGTACATAAATATTTATATCCAATATAATTTGAGAGTTTGAGCACATTTAATCTTAGTTATTAACTAAATAAATCAATGATGAAATATATAGTTTGCTCAAACGTCATAAGATTGTCTTTAATAAATATTTTCTCAAGAAGAAGCTTAAAACACTATTCGATTATTTCAACAAAAATAAGATTTAATTATTATATATACTACAACTTTTACAAAACCCCTCATATCAACCAATTTTTGTAAAACCCCATTTTTGGAAATTAAAGGGTGAGGGACATTATGTTTTTTTATTATTATTTTAAGCTTTCCCGCATTCCTCGTTTCCCACATTTTTCGTTGTTTTTTAGGGTCCCTTGAAAAACGTGGAATCGACATCTTCACTGCATTGACAATGATATTTGATTTGAAGCTTACTGTATTTTCTAAAAATCAACTCTCTTAGATTTTTGCAGGCCATTATAACATAACATATTAAATAGCTGAATTAAGATTAATATTTTATGAATTGATTAAGTTCACGATTACGATACGATGAAATGTGGAAATAGTACTGAAAACAGATCGTGTTTCATTCATAGTTACATATTTAGTATAGATGATTCCCCAGGTTTTTTTAACGTTAATTAAAACTTTTTCGATTTTTTGGGCATACCTGTATATAAACAAACGTTCATTTAAATTGTGCATCGAACTTCCGGTTCAGTATATTGGCGTTTCAATTAAACAATTAAAATAATTGAATCCGAGCAAAATAATCAATTAATACATCCTAATTGTATTTTTCGATTATCGCTCAAATTATTATGCCTTAGTATAAATCAATTGCCAAGCATTGAAATGTATATAAGCATGATTTACTAACGTTCATTTTAACCGAGAAGATAACGGGTATACGTTCTCATACTATCATGTTAGCACCTCAGTTAAGTGCTTTAGTTGAACGTTTACATTTCAGAATAATATAATGAAAAGATATTCTAGATTTGCTTGCTTAAGAAGTGCATTTCATGACGTTTGATTTTACATTTACAAAGATTTTAATCTCAATACATATTTGAATGGCATTCCAATACTTAACGTATTTCTGTTTGAGTGATAAACAGTCTTAAACTATCTCCGGCTAAGTCGCGTAAAAGATATTCAAACATAGAATATAATATATCAAAATTTAATTCAGAGGTTTTAGCATTACAGCCAATTTAATAGGCATATGAAGATTTTCAAAGGAAATCAGGAAATTATACACGAAGTTTCCTCAATGTTAATACCCTTATATTTTTAAGTATCCACTATTAACACACTACAATCTGCCGTTTTAACAGCTGCGACGTTAGTAGTCAGTTGATTGAACAAAGATAAAAAAAAAACACATTTATAGGAGGATTGTCAAATAGACTTGAATCATATTCATCGTTACATATTACATTAAAGAACAATATAAAAATAGAAAGCAAAAACCTTAAAAGAGAAAAAATTTTAAATTACGTTTTCAAACGAATTTAACACTTAAAAGTAACACGTAAAACTCATAAAACAAAGTAGGCTGCGTCTGTACGTATATAATTGTAGGATATGAATAAACACACTTTCTCATTTTCGTACAACAGAATGTTTTCATTTATTAGTATGTTTGTAAACAACATTTTTTTTATAATTTATGATATTGAGTAAAGGTGCTTGATGGAATTTCAATATCAAATTTGAACTGTTGGAACTTTGTACGATTCCACATGTTTTGTCACTAACGACCCGGGTTTCGCCTTTGGGCATCTTCAAGCATTCTATTACATGATGCAACAAAACTGATGAGTCAGTTTTGACATTTCTTTATTCATGGTTAACTTTCAAATTCGCAAATGCACTGAATATCAGAACAAAACTCATCTACGTAAATAAAACATTATTTCGATATAATCGTAGATTATTTAACTTCATGGGTTGGACTTATAATACGCACGATAGATATCGAATTTGAAGCATGTTTTTATCCCTTTTAAGTTACATCTAAACTGTCACTTCTCGGTGGAAAGGTGTGATATTTTGAATAACAACAATACATTTTTAGTACTGTTTTCACAAGTTATCCTATAATCAGGACTGTTTTCGTTAATCACGAGCATTATAAATTGAAGCTTGTTTTTAAGTTTATTGATTTAATTTTCATTTACTCGGTAGAACTCCGTTATAACACGTTGAAAAAATACATTGCTATTTCTTCACCGTGTCTTGTTTCCATGCTTAATAATTAAAACAATGAATGAAGTCATATTTTTTTGTAAAGTATTTCTATAGCACGTATTGAATAAATCAATCATAATCGGATATGCTTGTCTATGGTTTTCGTTACGCTCGAAGAGTTTTTACATTGTCATAAACTAAAACACCAGTCCTTGGCAAAAAAATAAGAATACAAAAAGTATTTTTAAGCCATAAATATGAATTAAAAAAAACAATATAAATGACAGGCGTAATCTAATAAAATATGCTAAAAATCAGTTTTCTGGACGAAAACTTTCAATTATGAGCAATATTTTTTACTATCGACTATAAAATATTTAATCTTTAATATTATATATATTATAAGAATATTGTTCGATACAATAAAAAAATATGTGGAGAAGTATCTTCAATCACAAATTACTAAAAATTGAATCGTAAAATTGAATTTCGATCCAACCAAAGAAGACAGACCACTTCGATAAAAATTATGATAGTAGCGAGTTTTTTTGAATTGAATTAAATTTTCTTATAATATAAAACCTTTTTTTTTAAGGAATAAAAAATATAATTTCATTTCATAAAAAAATGTGGTATTCTGTTCCTTGTAAATTGAATCGACTTAAATTATGAAACTCGTTCGTGTTCATAATTCAGATCTATTTAGCGCTGCTTGAATACCTAGTGACTGAATCTACAGAATGTAAAGGGTCTTCTTAATTCAACAAAGGTACGCATAACTGAATAATTAGTATCCCGGAGACCCCAATGTATCAGGGCACTAGAATAGCTATAGGGGCTAACGAACTGTTTCAACGCAGAGTGTCAAAGTTGTGATCTGATTATCTCTTCGCTCTTCTGTTGCTCTGATAATTATTTCAGATACGATTTCTGCGGTGTTATAAATGAAACACTTCGGCAAATTAAAATATCCTAATTGAATCTACCACTCACTCTATTTGGCTGAGGAGATTGTGTATTAGCTGCTGTGAGTGCGAATGAAATAGCTATCCCCAAACTCAAAGGCGTCAATGAGATAGAATAATATAGCAACAGTATAATTTTGCAACATACAGTGTTGCAAACGCACAGGCAAAATGCTTTTTGTATACATTACCTTTTCATTTTTTAAACATAACACCTTTCAACCAAGAAATGACTGCTAGCAACATACATGTTTTCATTGTTATAATTTATGATATCGACTGAAGGTGCTTTATGTAATTTCAATATCAAATTTTAATTGTTGCAACTTTGTACGATTTCACATGTTTTGTCACTAACGACCCGGGATTCGCCTTTCGGTATCTTCGGGCATTCTATCACACTGATTCAACTGAACTGGCGTAAAATAAATAGTTAGCATCGTCTATATACCAGATATTAATTACAGGAAAATACTTACCCTAAGGAAAGAAGTAAATTGCAGTTAAAACAAAATTGATAATAATAATTACCACAATTTCCTGTGATAATTTTCATTAACGATCTTGTTGACGAGTCATTCTTGAAAGTTAACAAAAATCATGACTTTAGTATATAGACGATGCTAACTGTTTATTTTACGTCAGTTCTGTTGCATCCGTGTGATAGAATGCCTGAAGGTGCCGAAAGGCAAAACCCGGGTCGTTAGTGATAAAACGTGTGGAATTATACAGAGTTGTAACAATTAAAAATTCAATGTTATTTAGCTGAAGTAAATGATAAATTTCTACAACCATTTGAATCAAATTTTATTAATGTTAGTTACACTACGGTTTTGCTCAAACTTTACCAAGGCCTATCAAGACATAAGTAATTTCACGCAATAAGCGCTCAGTTCAAAACCCAACACTGGCACTAGAAAAAATGTATTTTAGTTCTACAAAAATGCAGATTTAAGCATAATTCTGGTGAGGTGTAAGTCGAAATAGCTATCAACTACACCCCTTTTTTTAGTACTAAAATACATTGCAATTTTTTCACCGTATTATAATAGATTTCTACTAAGTGAACGCCAATTCGATCAATATATTCGGAAATCCTCAACACACGACGCGCAACAATTTGTAAAATATATTAAAAATTACGTTGGTTGATAACTTAAGTATTAAAAAACATAAATACTGTTTACATATTTTCCAGACAGTAAATTCGATCTGTCGATCGAGAAAACTTTCTTAACATATCAGAAAGACGTTCTTACAAAAACCTGACATTTTAAAAGTAAGCTGTCTCACCTGTTGAAAAGCACTGATCTACATAAAGTATGTAAGCAAACAATTCTGAGAATTTCTTAAAGAAGTATGTCGCAATTCTGACCGAGAAAGCAATAAAAATCTACATATTGCATATTTCAGAAATTTCCTATGCAGTCTCACTCGCTACTTTCAATTTGTTGATATAGATTCCCACGAATGAAAATTGTATTACTGCAAATATAGCTCGCAAAAATCTGAAAATAATAACCAAAATTTACTGTGCCCATATAAAACTTGTGTCATACTTTTCTCACATTAGTAAAACAACGCAAAAACGCCTCAGTAAATTATTTATTTCATAATATGAAAAAAATATGTCAAAATGTAAAAGTAAATTCCCAAGCGATGTTCAAAATATTATCCAATAATGATTGCTATTGTAAAGCCCCACGGTGTTTTTACTTATTTCATAGAAAGATAATAGCAGATTTTTCGGATTAAATCAATTAGCAATAAAAGTTGGCGTAAAATAAATCTTACCCCAAAATGACACGGAAGGGTTATATTAGGGAGTAGGGTGACAATATTTCTAATTTGAATATTTATTCAAAATGTATTCTGGATTAAAATTTGGCTGGGGCTCATTGCTGCCTTTTTAAATTGACATATGTTATATCTTTAGTTTATGATCTAGACTGAAGGTGCTTGATGGAATTTCAATATCAAATTTGAATTGTCACAACTTTGTGCGATTCCACATGTTTTGTCACTAACGACCCGGGTTTCGCCTTTCGGCATCTTCAGGCATTCTATCACGCGGACGCAACAGAACTGACGTGAAATAAACAGTTAGCATCGTCTATACACTAAAGTCATGATTTTTATTAGCTTTCAAGAATGACTCGTCAACAAGATCGTTAATGAAAATTATCACAGAAAATTGTGATAATTATTATTATCGAATTTGTTTTAACTGCAATTTACTTCTTTCCTTATGGTAAGTGTTTTCCTGTAATTAATATCTGGTATACAGACGGTGCTAACTATTTATTTTACGTCAGTTCAGTTGCGACAGTGTGATGTAATGCCTGAAGATGCCGAAAGGCGAAACCCGGGTCAGTCACATTCAATCTTTTTTTAATCGGTCGGCAAACACATGTTTGCTTTGTTTTGCAGGTCGCAAATTAGTATATTATTTCATAATATATTTTTTTAAGTTTCAATACAATTTTTGATGTTGAAACAGACTTCTGCGCACACAATTCTGGTATATAAAATAATTATGCTACTAACAAAAAAATATGTGAGTTTTATGTGGCCCAAAAATCAATACTTTCCCCTCTAATATCGTTAAATAACACGGTAAGAATCTTCAGAAGTTACCAAAAATAAAACTCTTGTTTAATTTTCAGTAGTCCATCAAAAACTATATGTTATGAGATGATTTTGGTTCTTATACTTCTCTATTTCTGTGTAAACCATGCAAAAAATTTAAGCCAAAGTTCCTCAACAAAAGTAATCAAATTTGTAATATTGTTATACATAACAATATTAATTTCATTAACGTTTGTGAACGATTTTAGTATCTACTCTTATATTATAGTTCTCATGACATTTTTTGAAATATATTAGTGTTTCCGGGACTCAACGCATAGTAAGCGTGTCACGTGAAAACACAGCTCCAGGATTGACAGTGTTAAATTGAAGTATTCTGTGAAAATGCGAGTATATCATTCACAGTTCTTTTAGAGTTTGGATGACGGATAAATAGCCAATTAATCCCATTTTATTGCCTATTTATATTCGATGCTTTTAAGTTTACTTTGTAATAGATTCCTACAAATAGATCATGGAAAATCGCTTAGTGCCTAATCATTAATAAGAAGAATAATTCTATAGTTCGAAACACTGACAAGAGAGCTTTAGTAACTCATAATGATTATTAAAATAATGTATATTAATTAATCACTTTTTAAATTTACAACTTATGGTCAAGCGACCACTTTCCCAACTTGCTAAAAAAGTTTTAGCAATCAAGATGAAAAGTCAGGCAGTACAAAAGCGAAAATTTGTCGCAACCGACCCCATCCCTCCGTGATTAAAATTAAACTTTTTCTTTCAACTTAAGTGCTATTATTTGTCGCGCCAACTTTTCTTTCGCGCTGATAATTTGCTTACCCTTATAATTAAAAAAGTTTGATATTTTGGTATAACGCTAACCGTAAAATGCATGAAATCCAATGCGAGAAAATCTCATATAATATCGTTATATACACCCAGTCCTTTTTTACGCGAATTTTTTTTACGCGCTTCACTCGTTTTTACGCCACTTTTTCCCCCAAATTTGTTTTAAAGAAAACATTTATATATGATGCTAGGCATGTATGTTTCATTATATTTTTAAATTAAAAAAATAAGTGTATTTTTAAAACTTAATTTTGTAAAGCATTCAATTTTTTTAAATACACATACAATTGCCAAATGTTGACATTATATGTTGACTCCATTATGTTATAATGGAGTTCTAACAAGTAAATGCCAATTCAATCGATAATACTAATTTCTGAATAAAGAACGCACTAATGGTTTTCCTACAAATTGGATATGACAAGTCGGTAATGTTTTTTTCAGGGCTGTAGAGTCCGATTCCAACTAAAAAAAGTATATATGCTAAAGTTGTTTTCTACCTTGCCTATTTATGTGCATTAAATTAAAGATCAACCAGATCTGATTGAGATATTTTTCAAATTTGTCTAATCGAAAAAGGAATCGGAGTCTCTCGTTTTTCAAGAATTCGACTCACAGCCCTGGTTTTTTCACCAAGAATGCATATCCATTCTCAACGCCTAGAATGTGTTTATGAGACTAAATTCGAATAGGTGGGATTTTAAGTTATGTCGAGAAGAAGCATTGTCATCTTAACTAATTCTTCCACCTATACAATATTAAAAACGAGGCATAGCAACAATGACTAGACAATCGCTATTCTTGTCCTAGCCCACTTCAATCTTTTTCTAATCTATATAAAAAAAAATGCCAGAGTAACAGAGTAACAAACAATAATTATAATAGAACAAAATCTGTTGATATATTTCGTATAACACATTTTTAAAGTTCATAAATAATGATTAGAAATATCATTTAAGCTCCGAAAAAGATTGTCTGTTACATATTCATGAATAAATCATTGTAACTTGTTTTTATATTATCTTAATCTTGACCATCAAATCACAAATTGATATATGCATAATATTTCATTGTCAAAATGCTTTAAAAAAATCATGGAAATAGCATTTTCGAAAGTTCATCAAGTGTACGGATTCCCAACCATATGGCCCGAGATTTTTTTGTAAATATGGCAACAAAATTTCAATATTTAAAAATGAAGACTTATATGTTTTTTATTGTTGAATTAGACTATTCTTATTTACATATTAAATATCCTTAATATGGTGTTAGATGATTTTTTACATATGATTGACCAGACTTAAGGAAAATATGACGTAGAAAATGAACTTCTATTCAATTTGTGTGATACATATTAAAATCAGGATTTTGATGTTTGTTTGATGACAAATAAAATACCCACTGACGAAAATCTAAATACTTGTTTATAAATATCAATATACAATTCCAACATTGCAAGCAATTTTATGGCAAGGATCATACAATTAGATTGTTATTATTTTTATAATGCATCTTTTAGTTTTTTTTATTTTTCAGAAAAATGTAATATAAATTAAGAAAAAGTTATTAAATAATATTTCAAGCGTCATATTGAAAAATATTAATGCTTGACATTTTAATACACACTATACATATTTATTGTGTTGGTATATAACATAGCCAATATCGTATTAAAGGAAGAAGGTTACGAGTATCATAAAAACCATTTTTTTTAAATAAGAACTCGATAAGTGTTATTAGAGATAAAAACTTGAATAATCAATCATTAGATTACTCGTTTACTACCGATAACGTTTAAGTTTGACAGATCATCTAATATCAGCAGCAAACATAGTCATAATTATAGCCGCATTCAGATATGAACTGAAATGATAAAAAATTGGTAAAGAGAAAATAAAAACATGACTAAGCTTGGCGTGGAGGTATCAAAAATTTATTGATTGAATTGACATTTGCTTGGTAAATTTCCAGTATAACACAGTCAAACAATTGCGGTGTACTTAAGTTCTACAATTTTTTAGCTTAATAGTTGATAGCTATTTTGGCTTATGGCCTCTTCAGAACTATGTTTAACGTACATTTACTTATACAGCGGTGTATAAAATGTACACAATACGTCGTCCCTTCTGTCATTGCAAAACTTAGATGTTGGAACGGAAGAGAAGGTTTATTGTATATCTTTTCAACACCGCTATATATAGGTAAGTAAATGTAAGTTTGAACATAGTTCTGATGAGGGCGTAAGCCGATATACCTTATAAATGTTTGTAGAAATAAATCACATTGCTATTTTTTCATCGTGCTACCAAGAATTACTACCGGGCGGGAGTTATTAATAATTACATTTTATTCAGGTCATAAATACACATATTTACTACTGAGAATTATGTCAAGATTATGTTGGTAAAATCTGCACCGACCACTCTTAATTGTTTGTCATAAATGTTTTCCCGATCACAAATTTCTTGGATACCCCTGATTTCATATAAAAACATATTTGTATATTTGACATTTCACAAATTATAAATACGTGCTTCTATTAAAAATGTCAAGTCCGCATTGTAATCATTATCATTTGTTGTTTTTTGTTTTAAATGAATTAAAAAAGTGTAACAGAGTGGGCGGGTAATATAAGTATTTTTGAGTAGCACTGGTCTATCGATAAGAGCTTCCTCCTAACAATCAGTTCGGTCTGAGCTTGAGTCCACATCGAAATCAATATCAAATTAATGTTTTTTTCAAAATAAAAGAATTTTGAGAAACTTGGATTAAATGAATGAATTCTCACTGAACATTTATAATATCTCTAAAGATTTTTTCATTTCAAAAAAAAATTCATATTTACATCAGCTGTTATGGCAATTATGGTCTGTATATTGATAAATTTAAAAAATAAATTTGTTGATTTGATTGGCCTTTTAATTCATAGAAATCTATTACAAAACGTTGAATAAATTGCAATGTATTTTACGTGTACAAATTATAAGGTGTTTAGTTGATAGCTATTTAGGCTTACGCCTTCTGTATAACTAAAATACATTGCTACTTTTTCACCATGTTATAATAGAGCTCAACCAAGTTAATGCAAGTTAAATCAAGAAAAAAAACAAATTGAGAGAGTATTACGTAAACTTCAATGTCTACAAATTGTTGGTTGACCGAATTTATATGGATTTGAATATATTCAAATTGCAGTATATTTTTAAAATTGAATCCATGTATTGATTATAAACAATGTTTTTCGACTCGTATCGTATAAATCTTGTTATTAAGACATAAAATTTATCAAAATGTACCATTATGTTACACCGGTAAATACATAAATTTTAGCCGTGCGTGATCAAATTATGCAATCATCATTTTTGATAGAGTGTTTGTTAAAGAACGACTTAGCAGAAATTTTGTCATTTAACCAGAATCAACTCTTAAATCACAGTCAGTTAAAGGAGGATATATATTACAGGAGCTTAAAGTTTATAAAAACAAAAAATAATAGAATAATTTAAGTATCGATAAAAACCTGTTTTTTTACTCGTCTAAATGTATGTACGCGCGAAGTTCAAATCCATCGTTTACTATTAGAAACCCTTAAAGGAACACGCGTTGAATATGCTCTAGAACAGAGGTTCACACGTGAAATTTCACTGTGGCCGCATTATAAACATCAGCTGTCATATGGAAATGTCTCGTGGCCGCACCAAATGTGATAAAAATGGTTTAGATATTTATTATTTTATATAGTGCATTACACTGAATGATCTTTCACAATATACAGTTGTAGGTTAAATCGATAAAATTAATAGAGGATTCGTGTTAATTATTTATATTGACTTGATTCATGGTCAACGTATATCTTCGACCAAAATTTTTAAACAGTTTTATTATTAAAACGGCCCTTTACTTAAGCTCGACTAAATGCTGGATAGGTCAGGTTTATTTAATCAATTTTAAAATAATTATAATTTTACAAATTCATTTGTAAAAACATATTTTTTTTAAATATCAAT
The DNA here is from genome assembly GCA_028555115.1 of Himalopsyche japonica. Classification (NCBI taxonomy): domain Eukaryota; kingdom Metazoa; phylum Arthropoda; class Insecta; order Trichoptera; family Rhyacophilidae; genus Himalopsyche; species Himalopsyche japonica. The sequence goes on along the minus strand of JAHFWJ010000425.1, from coordinate 74,117 downwards.
ATTTACTATGAAACTGTTGGTGGCCGCACATGAGAACCACTGTTAACGGTTAATTTTGTCAGATTTTTTCCACATTTCCTATTAATGTGTACATAATTAAAAATTAACCAACCAATCTTGCAAATCGTTCATTGAGATATGCACAGCCATGGTTTAAATATTCACAAAAATCTGTTTTGTTTAACATTGTAATATCCATAAGAGAAATCATTGTATCCTATAGATATTATAGTGAACGAAACCGTTAAAAATCACTGACATGATGTAGTTCTACATATTCTACGAAATTTTACCAACGAATTAAAAATACGAATAATCATAAAATAATATACACCCAGTCCTTTTTTACGCGATACATTGGTTCCAGAAAAAGGCGCGTAAAAAAAATCGCGTAAAAAATCACAACTTTCATATAATTTGATAAATTGGTTCCAAAAATTAAAATACCGCCTAAAAAAGTACCAGAAACGTATGAAAAACCAAAATTTGCTCTTTAAAATTCGTGCAAAAAAAAATATATATTTTATGATTTCAAATCGGTTGCGAAATGTAATCGTAAAACTGTCTTTTTTAAATACTTATGCAAGTATAAATTATCATATTTTTAAATGCTTTTTACTTACTTCAAGAGTAATATTTTTATCTTCGGTTCGCATTTATCATTTAACATTTAAAATATTTTGACGCCATTAGAGCGCATTTATTTGACATAATAATTGAAAATGGTAAAATTTATGGCCGAGAAAATGCTTTTCAACGAATTTAATATATGCATTGTGTATAAACAAGTTTACGAGCGGACATACATCCCATGATTTTACGCAATTGCATTATATTTCTTTACACACCCTAAAACATAAGTTCGCATAATATTCCATACACTTCTCAACATTTGCCGATTTTAAGAGTATTTAAAAAAATGGCATGCTTTACAAAATTGAATTTTAAGAATACTCATTTTTTTTATTTAAAAAAATAATGAAACGTACATGCCTAGCATCATATTATATATAAATTTCTTCTTTAAAACAAATTTGGGGAAAAAATCGCGTAAAAACGAGTAAAGCGCGTAAAAAAATGTAACGGTGCCGTCCAAAAAATCGTGTATAATCGAATTCGCTTAAAAAGAGGACTGGGTGTATAATCAAACGAATAAACGATTTAAGGCCCCTCATAACATACAATTACTATGCATTCATAAAAGTATAAAACGCCATCTATTCAAACGAAAGTACGTAATAATTATTACAGAATGATGTCATTAAATTTGACCGAGGTTAATGTTTCTTACATTAAACTCTGGTTCATAGCGAAAAAGACAATAATACTTTTCTTACAAAGCTCTCCCACAGTCTACAGTCCTCAAACGAGGCCCATTATGAAGACTTTCTTTGCCGAGAGAATAAAAAGTAATTGTCGGTTAGGTGTTATGTGAATATGGAAGTATCTGATGAAATAACCGTTATGCAAAGATAACTTGAACATTATAACCCATTGTCTGCCAGAGCAACAGTTTTACACCCGATATAGACTTCACTCGTTTTACTCGCTCACGTAAATTTTAACATTTTAATGTGTATTTTGTAGAATTAAATTTAAACAAAAAATAAACCTTTCACATCAATTATTGTTTGCAAAACAAAATTTTATCGAGTAAATTATTTTCTATTCAGTTTTATTGAAAATTAAAAATGCATTGTAAAAATAATTAAATTTTGATTTTATTTGAATTTTTAATAATTATTTTTGAATATAAACTCGTTCATGTATTTTACAATTCATGTTTTAATTCATTTCTTTGGCCCTCGTAGAATTTGCTTTGCATATTTTATCGCATCTTGTTTTAAAAAATGGATCGAAGAATCCAGGCGTATTTTATACCTCGCTAATTTAATTTGAAAAGGGTGGTGAGAATTGAATAATTATTTCTTAAAATACTTCATATTGAAAAATTACAATAGAATTTTGCTACGTAGCTTGGTTGATTTTTTATATCAAATCAATACGTAATGCTCTCTCCTTCTTGGGAAATCCTAAAACAACACTTTATTATTTTGTTTGTGATATCGACTGAATTATAATGACGTTTTTATTTATTCTACATAATCGCAATGTCTGTTTATAGTGAAAGTAAGATTACCAATTTTTAAAACAACTTGTTAGTGCGGTACGCTGTACAGAAATCTTAAAACTAGGCAGTCAAAGGGTTAAGCTATACTTGAAGCATTTATCCGTAATATGACGTTATGAGAAACCGTAAAAATAGAGTATGTAAACACTTTGATTGCCAACAAAGAGTTGACTGAAGCTATATTGGAAAAACGTGTATTTTTTACAGAACGTGATGTGTTTTTAATTATGCATCGGTAAATATTTGTACTGTTTACTGACATTTGTGTTGGTCTTTCAGATGCCAAGTCAATGCCAGTAAATTTTTATCTTAAGTAATATAGTTTGTGTGTAAAAATATTTTTTATCGTTTCTGGTACATAAGTACATTAAGCACTATCATTAAGATATGATTATGTTAATTCATATAATGGAGTTGAACTTTCAAGAAATTAAATCATTTTATTCTCCATATAATTTAATAATAAATTATTTTAGAATGCATTATTATAACTCTTTTGTTTGTGCTGCCACTGGTATTTAAATTGAAGGCATTCAAGCAAGTTAGAATTTATTAAGCTTAGGGAAAATGATTACATAGTTGTAAATCTAATTGATTCTTTCATTTGATTCATATAACTGCACAATAAAAATGAATGAATCAGCGTACAATTCCAAACGGATTATATGCAAGTAATATGTATTCTTATTCTACTAACTATCGAAAAACCAACGTTATGCTGAAAATTTGAATTATTTCGGGCTATATTGTGATCAGATTCTCTGTGAGTCATTTCATTGCTTACGATGGCCGTCATTAAGAAAAAAAAACAATTCAAAGTTTAACTATCGTCGTGTTTGCTCATTGTCCTCCTATTAATGAATTTATCTAGAATAAAATAGGTATCAATAGCAGGGCTGTGGAATCGATTAAAAAAACACGATTCTAACTTCGACGTTGACCAACAGCACGACTCCGAATAAAAAAATAATGATATCCTACCTTTCCTGTTTAAAGATCAATACACCAATCCATCAAATTGTTTTTTAAGACATTTTTAAAAATCGTCTAATCGAAAAATAAGTAGGAATCGCTCGTTTTTCTCGACTCGACTCAACATCTCTGATCAATAATGATTCTTAATATTTCATAAGGTAAATAATTGACTCATGTTCATTACAAAAACAAAATTATTTTGATTTTCTAATATCCGTTATCTAGTCGTTTAAATATTAAACAATGATAATGACAATAAATATAAAAATTCAAAAAATACATAGTAAAACAATCAATAAGAATTGCAAAAAAAAGTCAGCCAAGTAAGCTTATGAAATGTCTACTTTAACTGAAAAAATTGCATTCGTCTGAACTCAGTTTCGTTCATATGAAATACCTCAACATCCGAAGCAAAGATGAGACGGTTCAAATATGATTTATATCAAACATATATATTCTCAATTCTTTATTTTATATCTTCAAGATTCATAGTTATTTTACTCCCTGTGAGTATATGACGATTATAATACCATTTAACCAAACAATTCGAAAAAAATAATATTCGAATTACTTTGCTATTCGTTCATTTATTTAAATTCCGTTAAACTAACCGACCGTAAATCTACAGTTTCAAGAATTTAATGCTTTAAACATAACATAAACATTACTTTGGTATAGCGGTACAATAACAATAGCCGCACATCGCAACTGGTATTGTGAAGTTAATATACTTTTATCTTCTTAGAAAAGATGTGTGTTTATTTATGAAATTTCATATACCCTACGTGAGAGTTCATTGAATCACCTACATTTTTTTCAAAAAAATGTGTCTTAAATAACGCCGTCACTAATGGATATCTTCTTCGGATGCTTCTTTATATTTCTCGCAACTGAGAGTTGCTTTTTCTTCACAAGAATAACATTTTAGATCTATATGGCGAACGCGCAAAAATTTATTAGTTAGTAGACATACGTCACTTGAAGGCAGACGAATCTTTTAAGTGATCGAAAGTCACTCGTTCGCGAATCGTCGTTCAGATGAATGATAGTTGATCATCTCAGTAATATTATATTAATTCCAAAATCAAATTTAGTTTATGAAAAAATGACATTAGACAAATGTCTTTCTAATAGAGTGAAATAGTTGACGGTTTCGTAACAGGTTTTATAACAAACGATTGAATAAAAATTTACTTAAACACGGTCTCTATCTCAAACGATTTTCTTTACCTTACCTTTACCTACTAACATACACATTCACATACGTATACACATATAATACATACAGAAACGAATTAATGAATATAATTTACAAAAAATCGTGTAGATTAATATTATCATTGCATTATGGTTATCACTCAGAATAAATGTTGACAATTGGACAGACCATGTTCTCATATTACCTCAGCTTTTAATTGTTCCTTAGAACGTCGTGATGCTGCGATTGCGAGCGTACTTTAAAAAATATATCAATATTTCAATATGATCGATTTATAAATTTAAAATCGTATTTTGTGTTTGTTTATATGACGATTTGAATATATCGCGTAAAACTTTCAAAAGACTACAATTTTTGAGTTGTGTAATTATGTCAATATCACTTATGTTATTTTCTAATCTACGATAAGCGTATCTGTATAAAGTTAGAGTAATATTATTAAATATTAAACTGAATTGGAAACGGTCCAAATTTTTTATCCCATTAACATTCATATATTTTTTAATGCGTGTAATAAATCAAAAATACTTCGTTAATTTCGCGGTGGAATCTGTCGAAACGAGTGTAAAATTTTTGGCAGTCGCCCAAAGAATCATGAATGACTTTTCGTTCTCAAATTGCTTCTCGATTTTCCCATTGAAGCGTTATGAGTGCCAGATTTTATTAAACCTAACGAAATGCCAACAGTAATTTTATTGCTAAACTGTTGAACACGAATTCGGAAATACAGTTAAAACTGACTGTATTGTGAGTCATAATCTCTATTCATGTCATAAGCATGTTGAACTAAACCAGCGGGTGCCAACTTTTTAGCTATCACGAATCAGTACACTTACAAATTTGAATCTTAACCAAATCAATTTTATCGAACAGTCAGAGTATGCTCTTTATCATTATGAAGGATTCTTTTTAACCCATTTCTTTTTGCTAAATACACCTGGGCCTCGTGTAACACAGTTATATGGTTTCACAAAAACCTCGTGTAATACAAGATTTGAAGTTCATACATAAGTAAGGTTTGTGTTCTAAAAAAGACATCGAAGATAGTTTATGTAAATATGTACTTATTTTTTTTTAATAAACATATACACACTAACATTTTAATTGAAAGAAACTTTAATAACATAATATGCCATTCATTCATCAACGCTATCACAGTGGGTGAGTATATGAGTGACCGAACTCTCGCGAATTTCATCAGTAAAGGATCTTGGAGTACAATTCGAAAGTAAACTAACCTTCAATAGTCACATTAGGACTACCTGCAACAAAGCATTGCAAATGTTGGGCTTTATCCTACGTACTACGAGAGCCTTTTCAGGTGTTAAAATTTTAATATTATTGTACAATACCTTAGTACGAAGCAGACTTGAGAGTGGGTCTATTGTTTGGGCCCCAGGAGATTTGAAATATGCCCTTATGGTGGAAAAGGTTCAGAAGAAAATTTTGAGACTTCTTTACTTGAGAGCATACGGATACTATCCGTGGCTTTATCCAACTGACTTTCTTTTGGGTATGCTCACTTTTAATAGTTTGAAAAATCGAAGAGAAATATATCTAGCCACAAATTTCTTTCGACTAATTCGAGGCCAAAATGAGAATTCTGCCATCCTTAATAATGTAAATTTGTATGTTCCGGATAGTTTTTTAAGAAATCGTGTACATAATTTGTTTGTTCTTCCAAAGTGTAGAACCAGTCTGCCAATGAAGATGCCAATGGTAAGAGCATTAACAATGTTCAACGGTATTGCTTCGGATGTTGACATATTTCATGCGGACGAAAGTGAGCTCAGACGAATGCTATTTTTTCAGTTAAAGTAGACATTTCATGAGTGACAAATTGGATATGTTTTTTAAAAAGACTACTACCGCTTCTTCTTCCACTACTGATGATGAGCCAATGGATTGTATGTACTTTTATAATATAAGTACAGCTGACGAAAGATTTTAAATACACAATTCGCTAATCACGTTATTAATAAATCACATAATATAAATTCAAACTCAGCGCCTAAATGTTTGCATCTTTGTAGTAAGGGTCGGAGAATGACGGCTTTGGAACAGCTGGAAATCAATAGACACCAATTATCACAAAAGATTCTTATCGAGCAAACTAACATAATAGTATCGCCACTTGTCCAGCCGTTGTACAAAAGGGTGGTTTGATTTGCTTCCATAATGACCACTTCCGTCCCACATATAACTTATTGCCATAGACACCTATTGTTTCACGGTGAAAAAATAGCAATGTATTTTAGTTCTACAAAATTATTTTTAACAAATATAGTTGATAGCTATTTGTTAAAAATAATTTTGTAGAACTAAAATACATTGCTATTTTTTCACCGTGTTATAATGGAGTTCTACCAAGTGAATGCCAAGTCAATCAATACCTATTGTTTCATTTAGGATTTTTGAAAATTTAGTGTCATTGTGTTAAAGCAACAAGCTAGGCCGTTAGGACAGGAGAGAGGATATGTTGTGTGCCTTTTCTGCACAGCTATATACAGATAAGCGTATGTTAGTTAAAACGTAGTTCGAAATAGCTATCAACTATATATTTTTTTAAATAATTTTGTAGAACTAAAATACATTCCTATTTTTTTCACCGTGTTATAGTATGGTTCTACCAAGTGAATGCCAATTCAATCAATAAATTTTAAATATTAATGAAGTCAAGATTCCACATGTTTTGTCACTAACGACCCGGGTTTCGCCTTTCGGCATCTTCAGGAATTCTATGACACGGATGCAACAGAACTGACATCGATGAACATGACTGATCGTCAGTTATGTTGCATCCGTGTGATAGAATGTCTGAAGATGCCGAAAGGCGAAACCCGGGTCGTTAGTGACAAAACATGTGGAATCGTGCAAAATTGTAACAATTCAAATTTTTATATTGAAATTCCATCAAGCACCTTCAGTCTATATCATAAATTGTAAGTATTATATAATACATACATATTTTGTATGAAATTCGACTTACGAACAATTCGGCTTACGACCAAATTCCAGGAACGTATTTCGGTCGTAAGTCGAGTATAACCTGTACTGTTAAAATTGTTAAGCTTGACTTTTTTTAAATTTTGAAGCAACCTAAATATGTTCAGGTAACCTTATTATAAATATTAGTACATAAATATAATGCAGGCAGAGACACCTCGCGTGTATTTCAAGAACAGTAGACGTGGAACATTTGATGTAATGGGGTATGTACACGACGGCGAATACCATACGGTACCCGAGTCTGCCATAGACATTCATCGCTAACGTGTCACAACTGTCACGTTTTAGATATGCATTTTATTTTACGCGTCGTTTGTTTCCACCTTGAAAGAGTTTTTTTACTATTTTTAGTGGGTACATCAATCGGAATTTTTTGTTCATTGGTAGCCTGTGATTTTTTGCTTCGTTGAGCGTAGAGCCATATCTAGAATATCAATTATTAAATAATAAATCGCATCAATTTACAATTTAACCTGTCGAATGGCAGATATTTTAAATCGATTTGTATAAAGAGAGCGAGGTTTTCTTCAGCCTAATAAATGTATTTTTAAAATACATTCTGTGTAAGACCAAACCTGAATAATTATTCTGTGTAAAAAAATGATGATCCTTCGATAATAAATGGATTATTTAGACAAAAAGCAAAACTTTGTTCCATAGGTCAACAGTTAATCGTTAAAAAACACTACATTTTTAATGAATATCAATACTAAAATCACTACTGAACAATGAAGAAAATAGTTTTATTTTTTTGTCAACACTTCAAAAAATTTCAAACATCAATTAATACCCAATATAATCAAAATATCATGTGAGATTGTGAGGTGGATAAACTCCGATAAAATGTGAGACTTAATTGCGAAAATTTTTTAAAAAAATAGCGTCATTCTGAGCTGTTAATATTTCGCGGGAATAATCAATGTTTATTTGAGTCGATAAAAGCGTAAAGTGTATATCCGTTTTCGAAAAAATGTCAATATAAAAAATTCCCGATAAAATGTACATATACGTGCGTGCCCCTTTTAAACAAGATTTTCGCCCACGTACCGGTACGTGCATACCACTCTACAGTTTAAACTTTTTCCGATTCACGGGTCCGACTTTTATTGGAAGCATAAAACTACATTCACACAATATTCTCTTTACAATATTTTAATTAAATTAAAAATATTATATGCCTCTCAAAGAAAGAAAATGATTGACATTATGCAAAATGTAATTTTCAACGGGTGACATGCTTAATAATTTAGGTAAGAGTTGTTGTAATGGTTAAAATCTTTTCAGATTTGCTGTCATGTGGTTAAAGTAATTATAAAAACTTTTTCGGGAGTAGAAAGAAGATATTTTGAAAGTTTCATACATTTCGTTCCTTTTATATAGCAATAGGCAAAAGACATACATACAAACAAACATTCATTTACAATATATGTACATTAATAATAAAAATTCTGAATCATTCCACTTTACTGCCGACTTCAATTTATTTTAGCAATGAATATCTTTGAATTTACATACGTTTTTATACGTACAACTAAAAAAACGAATTACCTTGTTGCAAATATGAATTGTAGTAAAACATGGTTGTAAAAATCACTTCTATTGCTTGAGGCTATTCCGAGAAAATTGAGTTATACGCTCTGTTTTTCCTCTGAAATATAGATATAATATAAGATCCGCCCAGGAATCTTCAAGGACTTTACGTCAATAAAAATCGACATCCCCGTAGGAAATGAAATCGGGTTGGGACATCGCGAAAGGGGTGACGCCCGGAGACGACTTGTTGAGGAGTGAGGGAACATGTTTGCGCGACACATTCGTGACATGTTCGGCGACACGGTTTGTCGACTACGGAAAATAAACATCTGGAGAAGCTACGGAATAGCATTCCAAGATATAGAATACTTCAAGAATTATTTTTTTATACGAAGCTTGGAAAAGAATGTCGACCTCATTAAATAAAAAAAAAAAAACATACAACACTAAAGGATACGTGCTAAGGATTCCAACTATTCGTCATTTTCAACCATCCGGATATCGAAGAGTAAAACTGAAACTATCCGGATATATCCGGATAGTTCCAGTAAGTATGAAAATAACAAAACATTACTACATATATAAATTTATGTACTAAAATAATACATTAAAAACATTGAATTCATTAGTTATATAAGTCATTTATTCAGATTTTAACAATTCATATTTTAAAAATAAGAGGGCATTAAATGTATCATATTTTAAATTTGATCTTAATTTTGTTTTAATTTGTCCTGCTGTTGAAAATACTCGTTCCGTTGATGTTGGTTTTATTAATTTATGATATCGACTGAAGGTGTTTGATGAAATTTCAATATCAAATTTGAATTGTTACAACTTTGTATGATTCCACAGTGCCTCAGTTCTGTTGCATTCGTGTGATAGAGTGCCTGAGGATGCCGAAAGGCGATGCAGGGGTCGTTAGTGACAAAACATTTGGAATCGTACAAAGTTGTAACAATTCAAATTTGGTTTTATTGTTAGAAGTGTTAACAACACGTCTATCTTTTCAGTCCTTTTTTTAATTGATCTAAGTATTTAAAATCTTTTTTCAGATTATTTGTATTGTCGTAAGTTTCCGCGATAAATTAAATAGAATTACTAATTTCATGTTGCAATTCGGAAGTTGAAAAAGAGAGAGGTATTATTTCTACATCAGAGTCCTGAGAGATTACATCATTACTAGATAACAAATTTTGGGTGAAATCTCTAAATAATACTTTGTGCTAATGAAATGGCTTCATATTTATTTGAGTATCGAAAATGTTCTGTAAAATATTTCTTATAAAGAATACTATCCGGATATTTCCCCAAATATCCGGATATCGAATCGTTAAAAAGGGCCGGATATATCCGGATATCCGAGTTGGAATCCCTAATTATGTGCTCAATATTGCCTCAAAATTTGTAAATTATAAACTGGCTTCTTTGTGGTTTGTATTCTATCATTTGATAATGTTCGCGATGAGTACACCCAGTCCTTTTTCTACGCGATGCATTGGTTCCAGAAAACGGCGCGTAAAAATAATCACAACTTTCATACAATTTGACAATTTGGTTCCAAAAATTGAAATATCGCGTGAAAGAGTCCCAGAAACGTATGAAAAACTGCCGTCCAAAAAATCGCGTATAATCGAATTCGCGTAAAAAAAGGACTGGGTGTATATATAATGTATCTTGATCGGTATGTATATAAATATATAATGTAGAAATAGTACAAAATGTGTTCTTATTTTTTAAATACCATGCTTTTCGTAGCCAACTAGAATTAGCGTAACTTAAACTTTTAATGTGTCAACTGTCACTTCTGGATGGAAAGGCATGATATTTTAATGAAAAAAATTACATTTTTAGCACTTATTTCCACAATATATTTTTTAATCAGGACCGGTTTCGGTCAATCGATAATGCTCGCGATGAGCGAAACCGGTCCTGATCAAACAATGTATTGTGGAAATATGTACTAAAAAATGTGTTTTTAACCGTACCAATAACCGTAAACTGACCTACAGTTGTTCTCACGTGCGGCCGCCAGTGTATTTTGCTGTGGCCACTAAGAGCTTCATCGTAAATATTGATATTTAAAGAATGTGTTTTTTTTTTCATTAATTGGTATCATTGCGACTGCGAGACATTTCTATAGAACCGCTGATGTTAATAATGCGGCCATAGTGTAATTTAACAAGAGAAACACTGCTGTGTATAATATAGGGCACATCTGAATGCCTTTCCAACGATAACTGAAAAATAATGCTATTTTTACAGGCACTCGAACCTGTGACGTTGGACATTAAACCACAGACCGGTCGATGAGACACTAAGCAAATCATGAATCGTCAGATCTATAAATAAATTAATAAATCTTTAAAATTTTCTTTAATAGACAGGTGAAGAAATTTTTATTCATCAAAAAACACATTTTTTCACGATCCATATTTGAATAGTTTTATGAAGTATTAAAGTTCAATATCAAAATGACAGCCATTCTAACAAGGCAAAATTTAAATAATGCTAGTTTACAAATTTCAAATAGATTTTTTACATAAATCAAGCTTAAATATTTAGTCTCTCGTAAAATAGCATCATCACGTAATATAAATCATTTTATGAAATTGCTGGCACGCTAGACCAAGGAACTGTCTACGTTAACGTTTTAATAAACTTGAATCTACTATAAAGACGTAAAATGTTCTGCCCGTTTTCACTGCACAAACTCGAGATGTAATAACGTTATATTATTATATATGCATCGCTAAAAGATGCACGTATTTAAGCAAGTATGAGAAGAAAATTAATCGTAGTATAAAGATAGTTTTAGGCGAAGTCTAGAACATAAACAAATATTTTCGTGATATAAGCAAAATAATAATTTACCTGAAATCTTAAATATCCAGTTATATGTGTATTTTTTTTTTAATAATTACACACATATTTATTTATAAATATGTCACATTATAGTTGTGAAAAATTAGTTATCATACCTTAATGAATATGTGCTACATTACTAAGTCAATGACACGGTAAAACCAAACAGTTGTTTGGTTTTTTCAAAGAAATATACTTGACTCAAGTATGGTACGAAATAATTATGAATGTGTTTTGATTAGAACCAAATGAATCGTGTATTGTGAAAACTTCACGAACCGAGTTAAGTATGGAAACATCTTCAGAATACTTAAATACACAAATGTAATATGAGAATCTCGTATTTATATACGATATTAAATCATTTTACAGCATTGGAAAAAGGTATTTATTACGAAATCGTTACGAGTACACATTATAAAAAGTGGATTTAATTAAAATATATGAACTTTCGAATACAAGAGTTAGTACATACCATAAAATATATTACATGAAAAACTTTCGGTATAAAATTAGTCATAAAAGATATATATCACTCTCCTGAACAATCACAAATGTGTGACTTGTCACGTTTTCTTTATTATCGATTCAAATATAATATAATATAAAATCGTATCAATCATACATTATTCGATCAAATAAAGTTTTTTTAAAACAAGGAAGTTTAATAACAAAGACACGTTTACAGTTACCAACTAGCTCCTTCAATAACATGAGATATTCAGCTCGTATAAATTACAAGAAAAATAATAAATAGTTTTTCAATTGAAAATAAAATTATATACCGCCATTATTCTCATCGCCAATTTATTTACTTACTAAAACTTTGTACGATTCCACATATTTCTTCACTAACGACCTGAGTTAAGCTTTTCGGCATCGTCAGGCATGCTTTCACACGGATGCAACAGAACTGACAAAAAATATCTGAAGAAGCCGAAAAGCAAAGCCCGGGTCGTTAACATGCATGTGGAATCGTACAAAGCTTTAATAATTCAAATGTGATATTGAAATAACATAAAGTAAATTCAGTTGATATCATAAATTTAACATAATAAAATTATAAACTTTCACTCGTTGCTCGAATTTATGTAAGGTAATACTAAAAATTAAAAACAAGAATTTATCAGATAACTTTTCACATTTGGATACATTAAATAAAGATTATTGATTAAGTTTGAATTTGTATAGTAAAATGTTTTATAAAAAGCTTTCAATAAATATACTGTGATTTGAAAGCTTTTTATAATTATTTTGTTACAAAATACGATACTGTTATTTTTTTCGTGCAAGTCTAGCAGATAGCTTTCATGAAGACATACCTTAATGGTACAATAGATACATAGGTTGGAATACTCAGATGTATGTTCTTTGCAGAAGCCCGCTGAGATTTCTGAAAGGTTTACGTATTTGAATCACGTGGCTCGTACAACCTTCGTTGTACGGTGTAGAGCTTTATAGATACAACCTGATTGAATCAAAGCATTTCACACAAAATTAAACTTCTTGAATTCCTACTGTTTAGCGTTTTGTGAACATCAGTTAAAAAATGCAATAATCCACCATATCTTTAACATTTATCAATAAAACAAAATAGAAGCTTAAATATGGTTACAACTTTGTACGATTCAACATGTTTTTCACTAACAGCCCGGGTTTCGACTTTCGGCATCTTCAGGCATTTCATCACACGGATGCAACATATCTGGCATACAAATTAACAGTTAACATCGTCTACATACCAAAGGTATTAATTACAGGAAAACACAAACGTATAGTCAAGCAGCTAAAACAAATTCAATAATATTAATGGAATAATAATCAACACAATTGCCTGTGAAAATTTTCATTAACGATTAATCTTGTTCATAAGTCATTCTTGAAAGGGTTTTACGATAAATAATAATTAACTATCGTTAAATTATAAATAGGTTGTTTTAGGAATACCTACTTATTTCAATCTGGCAAGTAACAATCGAACTTGTGGAATCGTAAACAGTTGTAACAATTCAAATTTGATATTGAAATTCCATCAAACACCTTCAGTCGATATATAAGTTCAATGTGGAAACATTTCTTTTTATTAAACATTATTTTAATAATCTTTCTGAAGCTAGAAATGAAACACTTCACTCACAAAAAAATATGTTACATTATCATATCCCTTCGAGCTCAAAAAATACTTCAATTTTTACATGATTGTGTTTGTTGTATAGTATACAAAAAACCCGACTAAAACCCTAAAACTAAACACCCATGCTAAACCAATTCCAAAACAAAATAGTGTGTCAAAATATTTTTTACGGAAAGACAAATTGTGTTTTTATAAAGGGATGATAACATCAGTATTTCTCCATTTTTTTACCTTTAATATAATGTAATATATACATCACATATATGTTTGTGAAAAGTTAATAAAGTATATTATATTTATTTATAATTTTCCTGCTTATTAAATCATCATTACGCTAATAGTATTCTCAATATTGGCTTCAAAATTTAAATTACGCACAGAAAATTTCTTTTAACCCCATTTGGAAGTGCTTATTCCTTGAAATATCAATAAATCAATGAAATATTCTTTTGTTATCATCTCAATGCCGACCAATAAATTATTTCAAGGCTTAGGCTAACCCCGGAAAATAAACATTCCTTAAATTGAAGTTCCGTCCGATATCTGCCAAAAACTATTTTAGTCCGAAAGGTTGTCTTTTTTATAAGGACACGATGTTTAACTAGACCGTTGAATGTGGTGTTTGTGCTGTCGATAAAACAGAAATCCTTGCCAAATAATAACCTCAGGCTGAGCACACACATTTATTATTATGTTTCTATTCGCCAGTGATGTTTAACACTTTTTTGCAATTGAAAATGCAACAAATTGAAGAAGAAATTAGCTGTATTCATAAACCGCTACAAACTAACGTTTAATATTAGACATACTATATATTACATGTGTTCATTATAACAGTAAAAATTATTTTATTGCTTCAATTAGTAACAAAGAAGACATTTTGTTTGTCAAATTTATCGGGAACAGATTAAAATTATATTTATACCAGAAAATCTAGACTGATCACATACATGCTACTAAGTAGATACTGACCAATAAAACGTAATCAACTTTTTGTTTACTGACAAATAAACTTCCATCAGTTATTACATTATTTTGTTTTAGGATTGTACACTTACCGACCAAATAAATTGAGCCCTTTTCAACGATTGGTTTGTAGAAACTCTTTATATAAAATCCCATCCTGAAAAAGGTCAATTTGTAACGTATCACATTTTAATTTGAATAATACTCACAAATAAAACAGTTTGTTGTATAATTTTAAAAGATAACACGATGAAAAAATAGCGACTAACTTTAGTTGTACAAAATTCATTGCTATTTTTTTCACCTTGTTATAATGGAGTTCTACCAAATAAATGGTAATTCAGTCAATAAGTTTAAAAGATATTTTTAATGTTTAAAGTTATATGACTGATTATACATTTAGAATTTCTACTAAACTAATGGTTTGAAAAAAAATGAACAGTAAAATCAATATATCCAATCAAAAAACTTTCTTTGTCATATCAAAAAATAAACGAATGTCACTAATTTACAACGAAGAATTTGTGATAACCAATTAGTAATTTTATCAATTATACAATGTTAGAGTACAATAAGATGATTCAAGTGATGTGAAAATAGATCAAACACGTCTATTAACAGTTAATTGGTTTTTAAATGAAGACAATTATCGCCTCACATTTTGTAAAACTCACCCATTTTGACACAAAATGAAATGTTCACAGTCGCTTAAAAAATAATGTGCCAAACTAATACGTATTTTAGCAAAGAATTTTATGTAGAAAATTAACACTGAGGAATATATGAATTGTAAACCCTCGATGTGTGTTTTAAGAAACTGTTTTCTATCTCTGAAATAGACGTTACCAATTTTACTCACGTATTTGTCTATTATATAAATGTAGCTTGTTGGAAGTAATATTATTAGTTTGCGATTTCGGCCGAAGCACACCTGCCTACGTACGATGTAGTATTTCATTTATCCGGTATTCAATTTACTTAGTAATATGGACTTGGTTTTTGAAAACGTTACTAAAAAGCTTCCTTACTTTCTGACGTCTGTACTTGAAAACTTTTGCATCATTCTTATTGTACACATTTCAATAAATATTGTTATTACAATCCAGGATTTGATTTCCCACAACTATCCAAAAGCTCTAACATAGAATTAGAACAAAGCTTATTTTTAAGGACTTATAGAAAATGTCAGATTGTTTACTAAGTTTTTCTGAAAGCTATCATATACAGCTTTATGTTTTCTTTTTTTTCTTAAAATTGGAAGTGTGTCTATAATGGAGTCTTTAAGTTAATGATAACATTTTCATTTTTTTTAATAATAAAAACGTACTTTTAGTATTATTTTTACAATGTATTTCACGTTCAGGACCGCTTTCACTCCTCGTGAGCATTATCAACTGATGTTCAAATCAAAAATCTGTTTTTACAACATAATATATCATGCCTTTTCATCAAGAAGTGACAGTTAACACTTTAAAAGTGAATCATACACTATTCATAAATTCAACTTCAAACTTATCTTATATTTTTGAAAGATATGTTGGGATTGAAAACAACTTTTATTAATTAATTTATTAAATAAAAATATTTCGTATTGACAATTTACAGTTTTATAAAAGATATTTCAATTACACCTTACTTATAATATATACTTCTCCTGATCATAAAATATATAGTGTGAAAACAGTACTAAAAATATGTTTTTATTATTTATAATATCATGCTTTTCCATCTAGAAGCGACTATTGACCCCCAAAAAGCGTTTTATATTCTTTATTTGCATTCCAAATAAATTATATGTTTATTTTGTATAATTAAAAAACCACTTCAATACTATAAAAATGAACAGTTTTAATTCTTTGTTCGAATCGTATGAAATATTCTTCTTTCTTTAAAAACGCTGAGAAACACTGCTGTAAAAAAAAATGTAGAAACAAGAATGAATAATGGTTGATTACAGTTAACTTAAACAGTGTAAGAAACACAGCTTGATAAAAATAAATATTCTATGATTAACTACAAGTATCAAGTCTTATGCTTGAACAACAACCGGTAAACCCAAGAACTTGGTCCAGCGATAACAAACGATAGACTGGGCTGAGACTCGTAATTAACACATAGAATCCCGGAACCGTATTTTAACAAGATACAAGATCCAACGCTTGAGTCCCGGAAACGTATTTTGACGTGATAGACCTGCCCGTCGAAAAAAGACAAATTAGGGACATTAAACGAAGTATTTGACAGAGAATTTTAACGTTTTCTAACACGACACCAACATTCCCCCTCCTAGAGACGATATAAAAGTGACACCGAATCCATTCCGAGGAAAACTTTTGCAAGATTCATAAAACAGATTGTTTGGAAATATAAAAAATAGATTTTGATCCCTATACCGGCAACAGAATTAAATAGCTCCCACAGCAGCGGTTTCCACGTGAAATTTGACTGTGGCCCCATTATAAACATCAGCTGGAAATGTCTCGTGGCCGTACCGATGTGATAAAGATAGCTTCGATGTTTATTTTTTATATAGTGCATTACACTGAATGATCTTTCACAATATACAGTTGTTAGTAAAATTGATAAAATCAATAAAGCAATTGTTGATAATTCTTTATATTGATTTGATTCATGGTCAACATATAACTTCGACCAAATTTTTTGAACAGTTTTATAACTAAAACGGTCTTTTATTTAAACTCGACTAAATGCTGGATAAGTCAGGTTTATTCAATCAATTTTAAAATAATAATAATTTTACAAATTCATTTGTAAAAACGTATTTTTTTAAATATCAATATTTACGATAAAACTGTTGGTGGCCGCAGCAAAATCTTCTGGTGGTCACACATGAGAACAACTGCCTTATAGGGTTTGCGAAATGTGTGTAAATCAAGAAAATAAGTGAGACTTGGTACATGTGTAAACATCATAAGTAGAGCTCTACACATGGGGAAATGTTGACAATTTTATGATTCTTAGGCTAATTTTCATAATGCTGTTAACCATCTCAGAAAGTTTCGTTTGATTTTATCCAATATTACCATAGTTGTAACACTCAAGAAAAGCTTCATTTGTTCAAAAATGAGCCGGGCATAGGGGCTAGGCTTGCCAAATTTTGTTCGGGGCTGATAGTGTTAATGAGTTGATATCGCTCGAGTACAAACTGTTTCCACCCCGGACAATAGATGGCGCTGATAGAAATCTTCTCCTGCGGGAAACTGGAACACGAACGAAGACAAACGGCTTATTCTGGAGGGCCATCAAAGGCGCGAGTGTTTCAGCATTATCTTTGAATTATACGAAAGCTGCTAGTACCATTTTAACATAAGTACTTAAACGGCTGTTTTCAAATTTTGAATATTATTTAATTAAGTGTTTTGGTTATTTATTATTAACTTTAATATATATTTTATTTCAAGCAGTTACATAAGAAAATGTATTGAATAATATAGATTTTAAAAGAGAGCTTCTGGTGAAAGATCAAAACTGTTCCTTCAAACAACTCTATAGAGTGATCTAGAACATAGTTTCTCAACCTTTCAACATCCGCGGACCACCAAAAAGTCCAAAAATGTTTTACGGACCATCAACATTGGAATAAAATAATAAATACTTATATAATTAAATTTGAATTGTTTTGTCACTAACGGCCCGGGTTTCGCCTTTGGGCATCTTCGGGCATTCTATCGCACGGATGAAACAGAACTGACAAACTGACATGTGGAATCGTACAAAATTGTACGAATTCAAATTTGATATTGAAATTCCATCAAGCACATTCAGTCGACATCATAAATTTATATAATAGTTTTTTTTCAAAACATTTAATTTTACAACACCGTATGCCGATATAACAATATTTATATATATAAAAAAATCCATAAAATACAACAAAAAATTCGATTGCTTATCGAAATAATATCAAATCGCGAATCATTTAAAAATCTTCTCGGACCACCTGTTCAGAAACTAGGATCTAGACTACCGGCGAGTTAAAGTTATATATTAAAGATTAAAAACACATGAACATATATTTTACAGAAAACCCATAATCATGATTCGTAAGGGGTTATTTCCTTGCTTAATTGTTTCCTATTCGAAGTCTTACTAACGGGTCTATTATAAAAAAAAAAAATTCTGGCAGAAAGAGGATATTCAGGTTTAGTGTTTATCTACCCTAAAAATAATTAATTAGGAATAGGGTATAATATTTGTGCAGGAAGAAATGTGTCATCGATTTTAACTCATTCCCTGCTGAGCCGTTTAAATGATTTTCCATTTCCTCCACTTCAAAAATTTATTGAGTAATATTAGTTTGAAATAATATTATTGAGTTTGTCAGGACAAATCAAGCAATGCATCAACTCAAAAATTAGCGAGTACAAGAAGGTTTTAACTACTGTTAATTGTTATATTTTTGGGTATCAACTATCAACACAGAAAAATCAGCCGTATCAACAATTGAGAAGTTAGCAGTCAGAGGGTTAAATTAAGGAAGGGTTTTGAATATTATAGAAATATTATACATGTCTCAAGGAAAAAATTAACTCATTCAGCACTTGGTAATGTTTTACATTAGTGCTTCTGCCTCACGTTACGCGGACTTCAGTACATACTACTGCTACATATAGCTACATCTCATATGAGTTATTTCATCTCTCACCCTATCGTACTAAAGCTTCACTTCCACTGAATGTTAGATTGCAGCATTTTTCTATGGCTATTTTATTTCGTCTATTTTTGCGAAAAATTAAGGGCATTCTAAGTATAGATTAAAAACTCAATATATGAATACTTACGTTACAGGATGTAATTCTGAAACGGTCACTTTCGTGCATTGTACGTACTACACGTACCAACACCATTTTTAACGTAAAAACAGTAAATAGTGCATGTTGGAAATTAACGAAATATTTATCAATCATTAAATAATATATTATAATCCAACTGATGCACTTTTTTGCACAGGGAATAAGTTACAAAGATTAGTGACCAACAAAAAATAAATGCATATAAAAAATGGTTAGTAAAATCTATCACTAAACCAAATTCAAATACAAGAATTTCTGTTTATATACATTTAAATATTTGTATAAATTGCACTAGGTACGTACTTAATTAAGTAATACATTTACATAACTTTCGACTTAAGTTTAATTTAAGATAGATGCAGCACATGTTTTACGATTCTAAAACGTAAAGGTGTTTTAAAATATTTGTATTGTTCATTAATTTACACTACGTAAACATGAATACATAAACGGTTATACATTGATTTTTTTAATAATAATAAATATATTCTTATGCATATATTTTTATTCTTTTAGTTTTTTAAGCCGCGTTGAAGCGAAAATATAGTAAAAAATAACCGTTATTTTGTTTTTAATCGTGCTATTTCAAAATCGTTCAAAAAGAGAATCTGGTGTATTTGACTGAGTTTTATGTTATATGAATTAGGGTGTTTAATGGATAAATGTGTTTTGTTTGATTTAAGCGATAAGATAAAATATCAATTTATTATTCCAGTTAATTAACTAAAATACAGTTTTGTTTTCCATAAATCTAAATCCGGCTTAACCTTTTCAGCTCGGACTATATCGGATCAGAGAGTAAAGGGTAGAATAATTTTCATAGAGACGATATTGCGAATTACTCGTTGGCTTCATTACCATTAATTCCCGCGAACCTTTGTCTTGATGAGGGACGGCTTTTGGCGCGCTTTCCGGCCTCCAGAACCAAATATCATACGTCCCCCTCAGACCCACCCTCCCGTCGAATTCCGCGGATGTTTATTAATTCATCCAGTGGCGTTCGATATTTCATTTATGAAACACAAGTGCTATCATTTTTAAGATAATATTTAATGTCACTGATGACTTAGCCGATTCTCGATACTTAAAAATTAAAATAGAATCTTTAAATAATCTATCGAGACTAAATCATTTCCTTAAGGTTAAAATAAATCGTATTTGACAACGTTAGTATAATATTATATATTGAAACAGAAATCATTATGCGTAACGTTCATAACACAATTGTAATGCTCTGTTGACTTCATTTACTCTTAGTCTAAATAAATATTTATTTAATTTGAACTGTCGAAACTTTGTACTTTTGCCGACACACGAATGCAACAGAGTGCGATATAGAATGCCTGAAGATGCTGAAAGGCGAAATCTTGTCGTTAGTGACAAAACATGTGGAGTCGTAGAAGGCTTCAACAATTCAAATTTGATGTTGATATTCCATCAAGCACCTTCATTCGGTATCAAAAATTATTAAATATATATTAGTTAATCATCATTTGTACATAAATTAATGATTGCATTGAGATTTACATAAATATAAATCATTTAATTCGGATAAATATATACAATTGGCTCATAACTATTTCATATATTATATATGTTAATTCGTGTACAAATAAATAGACCTTGTAGAAAATATTGGGAACATATATGACTTAAAAATATATTAATTGTTTGAATTTGTTTTGTATTGGTAAAGTCACCCAAACAAAGCTGTTCGGAAGATTTTGTCAATTTTACAGGAACTGACAAAACTGTTTTGCTTTACAGCGTTGTTATAACATAATACATGACGCTTCTCCGCCAAGTGGTAGACTTTCGAATTACTTTTTGATAATGCAAAAACTAATTAATATTACATCCATCGTACATTAATGTTGCATACTTAACTCAACACAGGTAAAAGTGTGCCGTACAGCGATGTTCGGGTGACGTCTTCAATAATCTTTAATTAACACCACTACACACGCTCACACGTAAAGCGTATTGAAGTATTGGTAATACCATTTTAATATATTCACCATGATGGAATGCCTGCCGATTTAGTAACAATTGTCAAATTAATTGGATATGAGTATTTGATACATTAACAATTTTCAATCGTCTAAATAGTATACTAAGTCACGTATATAATAAAACACATTTTTCCCATTAACAATTAATTTAAAAATCGCAGCATTTCTAGCAAAGTAATAATACCAAAAGGCATGACAACAGTATAAAATAGCCTGGAGTGAATTAGACTGAAGTTCCATCAAACTTGTTGTCATTTAAGTAGAGTTCCTTTATTGATTCTCATCTCAGCGTTATTCATGTCCTAGGTAAGTAAGTACACCACTGATAGACGCAGTGTTGATCGCTTAATTAAACCTTAATTAATTTGACTGTACTGTTAATTAACATTTCCGAGATGCTCCGTTTCATCCCAAACGATCTCGATTCATATTCATTAGTTAGCATTTCGTATTTTAAATACATCATGGCATTAAAGTCATAATCGAATAAATGATACTTCGTGCACGTAAACGAAATATTTCCGATCAAAAAGTGCTTAACATTATTTAAATAACAGTAAATTATTTATTAATTGATTTGCTGATTAACCCTTCCTTTACAGTGCCAACAAAACGCGCTCTCTGTTACTGCATATTTGATTTACATCATTCAAATCAGTGAAATAAAATATGTATAACAGAATAATATAAATTCAACAAACAAAGCTTAAAATTTATTTATAAATTTCATGTAACTGTCTGAAGACATCGGAATTTCTACACAATATTTTTCTTGCGCCTGATTTTATTCGATGTGTAAATGTACAATGAAAGAGTATCTATAATATTATTGATTGAATTGGCATTCACTTGATAGAACTCCATTATAACACGGTGAAAAAATAGCAATGTATTTTAGTTCTACAAAATTATTTTTAACAAATATAGTTGATAGCTATTTCGGCTCACGCCATCGTCATAGACACCTATTGTTTCATTTAGTATTTTGAAAATTTAGGTCATTGTGTTTAAATAACAAGCTAGGCCGTTGGGAAAGGAGAGAGGATGTTTTGTGTGCCTTTTCTGCACAGATATATATAGATAAGCGAATGTTAGTTTAAGCATAGTTCTGACGATGGCGTGAGCCGAAATAGCTATCAACTATATTTGTTAAAAATAATTTTGTAGAACTAAAATACATTGCTATTTTTTTCACCGTGTCTATAATATTAGCCTATTGCTTATTACATTTATAGAGCAAATGGTTTTGTTAGAAGTTATATGTAGTCATTAGACATCACAGGAAAAAGAGGGTTAACAAAGTCCATTAGAACATGTGTTTTTCATTTAAAACAAAATTAAAAAAATTTGCAGTACAGTGAAACTTCGATTCAAAGGTACATTCAAAGGTCGCAGAATGACGGCTTTGGAACAGTTGGAAATCAATAGACATCAACTATCACAAAGGATTCTTAACGAACAAACTAATATATTATTGTCCCCATTAGTTCAACCTATTCCCGGGGGGTGGTCTGATTTGCTTCCGTAATGACCACTTCCGTGTCACATGTAAACTTATTGTCATAGCCGCCTTTTGTTTCATTTACAATTTTTGAAAATTTAGTTTTATTGTGAGAAAATAACATGCTAGGCCGTTAAAACAGGAGAGAAGATGTATTGTGTACCTTTTCTACATAGCTATATATAGATAAGCAAATTTTTGTTTAAGCATAGTTCTGACGATGGTGTGAAATGAAATCGCTATCAACTATATTTTAAAAATAATTTTGTAGAACTAAAATACATTGCTATTTTTTTCACCGTGTTACATTCAAATGCCTTTAGAAAAACTACAATTGCGGGAAACCTAAAAATAATAACAAAAATATGAAACCCTCTCCCTTTTAATTTCCGAAAACGGGGCTTACAAAAATTGGTAAATATGATAGGGTTTTATAAATGTTATATTAATTAAATCTTATTTAATGAAATAATCGAATAGTGTGTTAAACTTCTTCTTGTGAAATTCTTTATTAAAGAAAATCTCAAAACATTGTGTTGGATATAAAGATTTATCTACCAAAACCGGTCAATCGGCATAATAAATATTTTAGACGGGGCCATAATATTTCGACGATAGATAGAGGGAATCGATAAATCGGTGAATGATTAATGCCTGATTATTTAACATTGTTTTAAGGGTTTGTTTGATGGAACTGTAAATAATAAACGACACGTCCAGGAAATAGTATTATGCGAGAACTGTTCACATATTAGCAAACTTATTACAAGCCATTGATTCAATATTTACTATTAAAAAATGGAATCCAATTCTGGCTAAGTATTTAGTTTTCTATTCTTATCTATGAATTAATAAACATTAAAATGACAAAGTTATTCGGAGTGAAGACGTGTCACATCTATATACCTAACATAATAACAAAGAAATTAATTTTATTTTTATTAAGAATTTAGTTTCACTTTGAAAATAATTTTTTGTAATTATTTTTGGCAGGAGTTGATTTAATAAATGATTCTTGTTGTAGTGTAAAATGTATATTATCAGCAAAAAATATACAATTTTCATAATATTGTAATGAAACGTTGGTTTTATTTAAATGATCAAAATATGGTTTCTTTGAGTGTATAAATTTAATGTCCTATATGACAACTTACTCAAGTCTGTAAGGAATTTATAATATTATATCTTTACTCGACCGAACATAAGGCCAAAATATTTGTAAGGCCAGTCAAAGTTTATGTGATCCACGGATATTTCACAATGTGAAATATTCTATTCGCTTCAGTACACAGTTTGAACTGGATTAGAGAACGCATGTATATGTGAGCCCAATTCCGCATATTCCGCACACGATAATACAATACTCCGTATAACACACGACACAAATACAAGAGACGGAAAGATTCATAAGGCAGTAGTTAATTGAACGGCATGTAATTCTGAATTACTTTATCGTATAAAAAAAAATATTACTTAGAAAAATAGTATGGTTTTTTTTAATATATATTATATAATTTTTAATTCTTTTTTCCAATTTTAAGGTGTCAACTGTCACTTCTTGATGGAGAGGCATGATATTTAATGTAATAAAAACACTTTTTTTTAATACGTATTTCCACAATATATTTTTGTCCATGACCGGTTTCGCTCATCGTGAACATTGTCAAATGATAGAATACAATTTACAAACAAGTCTTTATAATTTTTTTTTTGAATTTAAGGTAGCAGGTATACAAAATCATGGGTTCAAGAACTAAGAAACAAATTTACAGGAAATCATATCGGTCCTGTTCAAAAAATATATTGCGGAAATAATTGCTAAAAAATGTTTTTTCGTTCTTTTTCCACTATTGAATCGTGCATTTAGAACACACTTTTAATCCTATTGTGAAAATTATTTCATTTGATATATATTATATTAATTTTATGGTATGTTTTAACTCGACGAAGACTCATAACGTTTTCATACCACATGCATTTTTTCAGTGCTCTAAAATGCTTCAATAACATTCAGACATGGGAGATTTTCGTAGTGTGTATTTAGGTATTTTGAAGATGTTTTCACACTTAACTGATTTTTTTGGGAAAAATGCGACTTGTAACGTTTTCGTAATACACGATTCTATTATATATTATATTATGATCAAGACCGGTTTGGCTTATCACGATCGCTCCTGATGATAATATTAAATATAAAGTTGTGGAAAGATGTGAGTCTCAAAAATTTGTTTTCTCCACCAAGAAGTGACAGTTGATACCTTAAAATTTATTATTTCAACCCTTCCCTGCTGTTCCACGTAAGGGCTATTCCAACTCTGAATATTTATAAAAAAAAATCACAGTAGTGGTTTGTTTTCATTATACTTCGGTATATTGCCATAAATGGTGAATGAAAAAAAAACTGATTAAAATCATATTTGTGTCGTGAAATTTTGCTTGTGTTTTCCCACGGTGTAATTTACTGATTCGAACTATTGTTTTATCTTGATTTTTCACGTCCAAAATCCTTTCCGTGACTATCTTTGAATACGTCAATGTGTGACTAATTCTGAAAATGTTGGAATCTCTTTGTTAGTAACATTTGAAATTCCATGCATGTAATTTCATTATAGAGCTACAGACTTGTTGAATATTTTGTCTTTTAATAAGATAATTATTTAATTATCTGTTAATCATAATACCGTATAGATATATTTCACTCGGGTCTTCGCCAGTCTATGTATTTGAAAAATATTCAATGAGAAAAAAGCGTAATGTTGGTTTTTAGATTTAATTTATTGAAACACAATTTCTAGAACTTTTTCCATATTTTTTTATTTGAAGATCAAAACCGGCAACGCTTGTCGTGATTATCACCAATCGGACAAGATATTAGTTAATTTCAGTTGATAATGCTCGTAATGAGCGAAACCCATAGTAATTTTCAAAATATAAACCCGTTGAAATATTAGTAAACATTATGCTTTTATTGATTGAATTGGCATTCACTTGGTAGAACTCCATTATAACACGGTGAAAAAAATAGCAATGTATTTTAGTTCTACAAAATACATTGCTATTTTTTCACCGTGTTATTATGCTTTTATTATTTGAATATAATGCCTTCCCACTATGAAGTGACGTTAGGTTTTAATTCTTAAATATCAGCAAGGCGACGGGCATCACCAGTTTCTTCAAAGAAAATTTATAGTAGGATATATATAATAAATAGTTAATGAACAATATACAAAAGCAATATCGAATTTTTATTTGTATTTTGTAAAATGAAAATATGTATGATTGTTACATTTATAAAACATTCATCTGAAAGTTAGTGTGTTTTTTGGCATTAAATTTCAATGAACAACACCTTATAATTGGTAGACGATTTTTCAATTAGAAATGATTCTTCGTTAAAGAATCTTTAAGCTTTTAGAAAAACTAAAAGTAGATACTTTTTTTAGTCCAAAATATTCGAAATGTCGTTATGTATGTTGTTATATCAGATTTTAAAGAGCATAGCATAAAAAATCAAATTATTTTAAATATTAAAAAAAATTTTCACTGTAGAATAGTGAAGTAAGCAAGCAAATTGGTCTATGGGAACGAGGTTGATAATACCCGCATTAAATTGTGCGACAAGGCTATCGAATTCTGCGTGTGCGCGTTTAATAAAAAATAATACAATAATTACTATCTTCATTCATTAGTAAGTGATGTCATTTCAAAATTTTACGATTCCCCAATGTCAACTTGTCCATTTAAAAATATTTAAGCAATTCAGGCAGCAAAGATGTATAAACGCTATACAATATCTATACATACAGTAGTATTTTAATGTTCAAGCCCTAAAACTAATACGATATCACTGGAAGGGATCTGTTAAAATACATTTTTACGAATGTGTTGTATTATAGTATTATATTTCAACTGATGACAATAATATGTGACTAAAAATGATAATAATGATGGATTGTGATTTCACTGAGACATCTGTAAAAATAGTTTTTTACTTGAAATACACTATCGACTTAATTCGCTGCTACATACGGTTTTGAAAATACCTACAATTCGAGAGTTCGTTCGTGAGATTTTTCAAAAATCTTCATCATATTTTTGTATGCATGTTATGTATATGTGAGTATAGTGTATGGGGAGGTATATATAAATAAAATGCATAAAGTGTCCACGTGAACTGTATTCACTGTGAATTACTCAGCTCTGCAGCGAATAACGTCTATCAAAAAATTGTCCAGCAATTAAATCAATACATGTTAGTGCTACATAAATTTGATATCAAATAAATATACATCTAAAATAAACGGGTTCAGAACATTCAAGTTTTCTCATATAAAAGTCAAATGAGTTTCAGAATAAAATCGTCATATTCGTTTCAATAAAGTTTGAAGCAGTTTTCTTCGAAGACGTCTAGAATTCGATATAGTTGTTAATATGTAAGATGATAAAAATCTAGCATACACACTTTCACCATCCTGGAAATATTATATTTTATGTTTATAGGCACGTCGCACGTGCATACTATATATCAGCGGTCTGCAACCTATGCCACGAGTGCCAGTAGATGGCTCGCGAAAGGATTTTATTAAAAGTTTTAGCTTCCAAAATTCTAATCTCAAAGAAGTCGCTAATATTTAAATAATTAAATTTTATTATGTTTTTGTGTAACGTGTGTTTATATATTCAAAAAAAATATTGTTATATATAATAGATTTACATGTTTTATTTCAGTGGCACGCTGAGTGTCCAGTACATTGAATTATCTGTTTTTTGGCACGCCATTACATTAGGGTTGCCGACCACTGATACATATTATAATACTGGTATGATAATGTAACCATTGCAGACATTTTTATTACACAGACAGCTCATGCGCACAAAATGGGGATTTTTCGAAATTCGTGCAAACCTCGATTTTTGTAGTCCTTTTTTACACGGTATATTTAGAAAGATTTATAATTTTGTGTTAGTTGGCAATTAATATGCAGTTTTCAATTCTAAAATAATTAATGTCATTTGTTATAACGCAATATAAATATATTAATTTTATATTCTTTAAAATTTACCGCCCAACATTATTAACACATTAAATGCGGAAGACACGTCTAGTGCATTAACGCGCACACATTTATATATAAAGGTCTTTTAATATATATGCTCTAAATTTGTGAAATTTAAATAAACTAAGTTGTGTTTGAGATAATCCACTCAGTTTATTTTGATTTGAAAGTATATTTTATGGCATTAAGTGTGGTTAATACAGAAAGAGACGGCTATTTTTCATGATGAAATTAATCATTTTTGCATCTTCGCTGAGGTCAAAAATTGTTTTCCAATATTGTCAAATGTTTTCCAATAATTAAATTGCAGAAATCAATTCAAATATTGTATATGATTCCCTTTGTTAATAAATAGTAATATAATACTTATCGATGAAATGTATTCAACTTGGCTTCAATTGATTGTGCAAAACGTCCACAGTCAACGAAATATAATTTTCCGAAGGCTTTAGTCAAACAGTGCCAGAAAACCTGTTGCCACCGTTCCCACCCTCAGCGTTTGGAGGCTTCCATGCCACAGAGGGGCTGTTTTCTACCCTCGTTATTTGGCTTTGGTCAGCTGCCAGTGGCGTATCTATCCGAAGTTTCAAACTGGAGGGGGACGTGACACTTCGCAAACCAAAATGTGTATGTTGCGTGACAACTGCTATCGGATGTTTAATTATTATTGTTTGATCTTGAATCGTCGTATTATCAATTTAATTTCACATTATCCAATGAGGATAATTTATCACATGTCCAAAATTCATTTTAATTTAATATTTTTAATCCACATATAATAAATTATATTCTCTCTATTATAAGTATTTAAAAAGAATTCTTTTTTCATAAAAATCGGAACATCGAATGTTATTTATTTTCAATGTTAACACCGATTTTAAATTATTGGTAGTTTTTTTTGTATTTTTGTAGTCAAATTATATTCAGTACGGATATTTATACATCATAATTAAATGTAACAAAATAAATTAATTACTCGATGGAGTTTTTTTGTACATTGTCACAAATATTAAATTGGCGATAGTTTTCAACCTATATAGCAATCATGACAGTTTTCGCAAGAGAAGCGGTATATGCCACACTGCAACAATGATTTGAATTATTAAGTAAAGTATTACAATCGTTGTGTATTTATAAATAAATAACACCTCATTAGCTAGTTTAAAAATGTTCCTCTAAGAGGCAAAAGGTGTTTCATATTTAATAACAAAATTAAGAGGACAAAAACGAAGTTTTTTACAGTAGGAAATATAATCCAAAAAGTTAACGCCATACCCTAACGAAACGTGAGTAAACATTTATATCATGTCGCTGGTATAAAGCCATAAATCAATCGAAGAGAAAATTTATTCATTCCAATATTTGAACACGTGCTTCCAACGTCTAGTACATTAACGTCCAACTGCAACTACAAGAAAGATGAAAAACAGCGCTTAAAATCAAATAATCAACTCTTAAAACGCCTGTATTTTACGTTGGAATAAAATAATGTTTTCCCTTTATTTTGTTTTACATTTTAAATTATGCACGCTACTATGTACCTTACTGTGCTTGTATTATACAATGTTTACCACAACTTGAAGGAAAAAAAGCACATACCGAGTACTTTGTTTGACCTCTTTAAGTAGAAGCTTTCAAACCACAACTCTTCTTTTTCGATTCTGGAATGCATTGTACCTTAAAGCTTCGCCTTGTTTGCGTCTCAGTTGGCCAAAATAAACGGAGCCTGGTATTTTGTTTCAAAGGCAAGTTCAAGAATCTACCCAAACCCCTGTTTTCATTTGTTGAAAATATCTCTGAAGAATTTTACTTTTCTTTAGATTTTTTTGCGAGATTTTATTTAGGCTTTCGTAATAAATATTATCCGAAATTTACTTCAACATTATCGTAGCCGAGCTTAAACGCTTTTAGAGGGCTTTTTTTACACATATTTGTGATAAACAGTGTCATTATATTATTCGTATAAATAATTTACTTTAAACACTACGACAATCAAAGAGCGTTTAATCAACATTGTTTCCTCCCCTAAAATTATTCATATATCTACATTTAGCATGTAGCAATAGGATAAATGACTGATCGACGACTTCTCGTGCAATGTCTTCTCATAAAAACTAAGTTTACATAAAATATTATTATTTTTTACACAGTGAAAAAAAAAGTTAATATACTTTTACTCTAGATTCATATATCGTGATATTTAACCCATTGCCTATTAAGCCTCGTAAAGTATATTCCAACACCGAAAATTTCAAGATATAAGTCTGGAGCTTACAATAATATATGGGTATTTACATATAATTATAATGCATTTAGTATCCACGTGAACCGGTTTCACTGTGTATTACTCAGCTCTACAGCGAATAAATTATTTTGACAACTATTTTAAAGTAATGCAAGAAATAAATAAAAACATAATAGAGAGATAAATGAAATTGAAAAGCTCTGATGCTAGATCATAATAAATCAATTCAATATCCAATGGAATTTATAATACATTAAAAATAAATGGATCACTCAGCACCTAAATGTTTGCATCTTTGTAGTAAGGGTCATAGAATGACGGCTTTAGAACAGCTGGAAATCAATAGACATCAATTATCACAAAGGATTCTTAACGAACAAACTAATATAATAGTATCCCCACTAGTCCAACCTTATTACAAGGGGGTGATCTGATTTGCTTCCGTAATGGCCACTTCCGTCCCACATGTAAACTTATTGTCATAGCCACCTCTTGTTTCATTTGGAATTTTTGAAAATTTTGTGTTATTGTGTGAAAGTAACAAGCTGGGCCGTTGGAACAGGAGAGAGGGTGTATTGTGTGCCTTTTCTGCACAGCTATATATAGATAAGCGAATGTTAGTTTAAGCATAGTTCTGACGATGGCGTGAGCCGAAATAGCTATCAACTATATTTTTTGAACATAATTTTGTAGAACTAAAATACATTGCTATTTTTTCACCGTGTTATAATGGAGTTCTAGCAAGTGAATGCCAATTCAATCAATAAAGATTTTTCATCTAAGAAACTTTTATTCTAACTTTTCTTAATGCCAGTAATATGCCAGAAATAATAATCTCAATCAATTTTTAGTCATATATTCATTAAAAGAAACCAAAACTATATATAAATTAAGTACATCTATCCCTCGATTTACGTGGTACTCGTTTTACATATTTTCGCTTTTGAAAATAACGACTATGATCAACAGAAACATTGTTCTCGCCAATTGTATTTGTTCATACGCCCGTGTGCCGGGGTATTCATCTGGGTGAGTCCATTTCTAGGCGAATCCAACTTTATGGATTTCACTGCACGTATGTCTCCTCACGCCATTCGGCGTTTATCTTGACTTGACTATCTGAGCTTGACGTCAGCTACAGCGACGCAAGCTTTATTTGAGTCTTCAACTAGAAATTTTCATTCTTCATATTCGTAAATAAAAACAAGTACATATTGTTTTTATTTATGTATTTTAGAAAAAAACCAAATTATGCTTTTTGTGTACTTTTCAATTTACACGGTTTTAAATTAAAAAATATACAATTTCGATTTACACGTTTTTCTTAGGAACCTATCTTCCGTGTAAATCGAGGGATAGGTGTTTATTTATTTAAATCTTTATTGATTATTTTCAAGATAATTTAAACAATATATGGTTAACGAAATATCATAAAGTGGACACAGATTTACGTTTTTTAATTCCAGTTTTAATATATTTCTGGTTTTGCAGTAAGTTTACTAATCATTTTTCTTTCGTAAATTAATGTACTTTTTTTAATATATTATATATGGCCATTGATGATAAAATGTGTCGCAATAAATCATTTGACCTTATAGCAATAACCAAAAAAATAAATGCTCGATTCAAAAAAACCTTTGTATCAACTCCATTAACTCTCAATTGCTACGGCGTCGCATAAAACAAATCGCTCTTACAGCATTTTTATAGAGAACTGTGTAATGATAAAAATGGAATTGCAACTGGAAGCAAGGATGCAGTTAGGCAGCAAATAGAGATGTTTATATGGCCATTCCTTCCGAATAACAAGTAACATTATTTTTGTTTATATAACCGGGTTTTGTCGTCGAGTCTTTTGAGTACATTTTAAATTATAAGAAAATAGTCTAAACATGTTTGTATAACAGTGTACACTCAAACCTTTTTTTGTGCGTTAGATGCGTTCCTCGGCAAATCGCACAAAAAAAAGCTATGATTTTCATACAAAAAGTGAAGATGCGTTCCATGGATTTTAAAAATCGCATATCTTTGAAACTGCTAAATAAAATATACCCAAAACCGCACAAAAAAACTAATGATATATAGGAAAACAACAGGGCATAAAAATAATTTTAAATTCTTATTTATTTTATTTAATAAAAAAATAACATTTTAAGGATGTCTTGCATAATTGGTAAAATTTTAAGTTGTTAAATTATGGTATTAAAGTTTCCAGACATTCGCTAAGGAAATAATAATTATTTTAATTACAAACTATCAGCGCTGTATGACAATTTTCGTTGCGTTTTGCGATATGGCTCAAAATCGCTCTCTTGTTCGGAAGAAGTAAGAAGCGCAAGAAGTAAGTGGGTGCTAAGAACACGGACTCAATTGATAAAAAAAATACATTAAAAAAAACCCTTTAAAATCGCACAAAAAAACACACAAAAATATCTTTGAGTGTAAAAGGTTTTTAGTACTTTAATCCTTTGCAAAAAAAAACAGAAGGTTAAGAACAACATATTGTAAGTGTTATCATTTTTGATATATGCAGATGAATTGGTTAAAATTTAGAAAATGTTTATGAAACTCTTCATGCATCTAAATGCATTAAACATTATTTAGTATCTCAAAGCTTAGTAAGTCTATGGCTTATATGAATATGATAGAATAAAGTTACAGAGACATCTATTTTGCCAACTGAACGCATTTATAAGTGTGATTTGATGCGCATATTGTATTATTGCTGAATTTGGGTTAACCACTATACGTTACTATGTAGGAAAGTTAAATCAAAGTTAGCATGCATTGGGAAGATTACAGAATTGCCAGGCAAAGCAATTTGCATGGTGCTTTTATGGCAACAGTGAAGCAAAACTGTTTATCTTGATTGTTTTCATGTCAATATTTCATCTGTCTTTTAAAATCTTCTTGATATCGGATTCTTCTCGTTTTACAACTGGAGTACAAAGTATTGTTCGCATATTTACCTTAACAAAAACACCACTCTTGATGTTTTAGCTATATAATTAATACCTATATAATAAATACAAATTTGACGACAAAATTACTCTAAATATATTGATTAAATTGACATTTTCTTAGCAGAATTTCGTTATTTGTTATATATCATTTACAATGTTGTAAAAAGATGTTCTGACAAGAAAATTGATCCCAAATAAAAAAATCAATGAATCGTTAAGTATACATTCAAATAAAACGATTACCCGAAATTATTTAATTCTTTATAATGCTTTAGTAAGGATAATGAATTAATGTTCATTTTGTCACTTACAAGATTATTGCCTTAAATAAAACTAAATATAAAAATGATATGTCAAAGTCGTGATGCTATAATAACGATATGTGGGCTCTCTTCTTAAACAGTATATAAAGGTAAATTCACATTTTGTTTGATTATGGCTATGACGATGGTGCAAACGAAATAATTATCAATAACCTTAAATAAAAAAAAAAAAATTAATATAGTGTGATATTTTTATCTTATTACTATGAAAATATTTCTAAATAAGGCAAAAGACGTGCCTTAGATTTATTTAAATCTAGTATATAATCAAAATAAACACTTTTTAATTTATTGATTGAATTGGCATTCACTTGGTAGAACTCCATTATAACACCGTGAAAAAATAGCAATGTATTTTAGTTCTACAACATTATTTTTAACAAATATAGTTGATAGCTATTTCGGCTCACGCCATCGTCAGAACTATGCTTAAACTAACATTTGCTGATCTATATATAGCTGTGTAGAAAAGGCACACAACACATCCTCTCTCCTGTTCCAACGGCCTAGCTTGTTACTTTAACACAATGACACTAAATTTTCAAAA
Organism: Himalopsyche japonica; assembly: GCA_028555115.1. Taxonomy (NCBI): domain Eukaryota; kingdom Metazoa; phylum Arthropoda; class Insecta; order Trichoptera; family Rhyacophilidae; genus Himalopsyche; species Himalopsyche japonica. The sequence continues at coordinate 39,823 of JAHFWJ010000425.1, read as the reverse complement.
TTCTAAATGAAACACTTTTTAATTTGTATTTGATTGTCAAACAAACCACCCGAAAAACATTTTTATATTCAACCTTTTAACTAAATCATATTATTTTTTAATAGTTAAACATATTAAAAATGATGTGTAAAAATAGCAAAGGTGATTGATATTCTTAAATATTCAAATAAATACAATGACAGTTCTTCATATCGTTTGATATCAACTTGATTAAAAAATACACCAAAAACACTCGACGCGTACAACAGTGATAAATTCAATTTAAGTAAATATTTTTACCAAACCAAAAGTTCATCACTACTGTATTTTATGTTTTTGTGAGATTCTTCCGTTAAATATTTTACATCGCTTATTCGGAGAATTGTTGTTTTTTTATCTAGGGCTTATTTTTTTATCAGTGTGATTATTCATTGTGTACATATAAAATGATGAAATTCGTAGATTAAAAAATATCTCCATCTTAAATTAGGAACTTGAATTCGTTTTATGTAAACAACTAATTTATCTTTTAAATAGAGTGACTAACCCGTCATTTGATAATAGCGATAAATTTAGAATACCATTTTACCATATCATTTTTTTTGTAATTTGTAAGACGCTTGCATAACAAAATAAAAAAGCAAATCTATATAATATATATTTTTAACCTTTCCGATAACCGAGATAACAGTTTCTCGGTTATACGATTAACGACTGAAATTCACAAATGCAAAGTCACGCCTAGAATTTCGGCAGCGTATGTTCTAACGCAGATTGGCCATCATTTAGATTTTTATTTATTGAACTCGTAATGGTTCAACCTAACTAAACGATTACATTTTTTTGATTGATAATAATAAAATTCAAAAAACCTTGTTACTCGTCACCGCCATAATAATATGTTTAAAAAAGCGAGATACCAGAATACATATAGATATTGGTATTAATTTACAACTAGCTGCTTCATATTCGAGATTTTTACTAGGACAAAAAACAAGTAATTAGAAACACAATTAAAAAAGTACACTCTTTGAAGTCATATTTTAAAAAATCTAACAGTGTTTGGTCTCCTTCTAAAATCTGCCACCCGTGTGCAACGCACAACTTGCACATAACGTAGGATCGAGTCTGCACACAAAAACTCTCTGGTTTAAGAAAACGATTGTATAGTTTGCTTATGAGTTACCCAAACTGTACGCCGCACCGCCCCAGGGCGCCGTGGCTTAGGTTTTCTATAAGATAATTAATGTAGTCTGGTGGGGTGCCAGAAACCGAACAGCTTGGGAACCCCTGGTATAACTATTAAATTTCAACTCAACCAGTTTTCAATAAAAAAAATTAACTCATTCTAATGCAACATAAATGATATTCATGATCCTAATTCATAGCGAACATGACTTGAAAATATATATATCATATAATATATATTATTTGTCGATAAACTGAAACCGTCATCGCAAATAATATCTTATACTTCATTACAGTCGTAATTCAATTTAGTTTTTTCATAATAAACTATTCTAAATTACAAATCAAATATAACTAACTCTCGACAATTTAACATTTGTTTCCTCAAAGCTTCTAGCCTAACATAATTCATATTTCTACGAAGGATGTTGACCACAAATTGTAATAGCGACTAATTAACACTGTAATATATATTAGTATCCGCCATTTTGTCGTATACCGTATAATCAAAATGGACGCATTGTACCGGAAGTCAAAGACGAACAATATGGCCCGTGATAACATCTGCCGCCCGTCCAGTGAACTAATTTCTCGGATGTGGTCAGAGTTTTGTCCGTCCAACACATAACTTCGTTAATCCATCAAATTACCTCCCTTGACCGGATTTGTATAATGTAACAGCAGATTTCACACACGCTTTATTATTCGTTATATTAAACACATCAGACTTTGTTACTAAACCATCTGTGTTTAATCTTCTGTGCGGGGTAATTCAATAATAAGTTTGACAGTCTAATGCGTCCATAACACAGACATTATATAATCAAGATTAGATTAGGATCGAACCCGTTGTATATATTATATAAATAAATATACATAAGTAAAATAATTTAATATTGTAAATAATCTTTCAACTATAGCCACACACAGACTTAAAGTTTTGCGCTTAAATTCTGCTTTCTGAATAGTAATTAGTTTTTACGAACTGATCTCAGAATGCAATACACTCTCAATGTGTTTCTGTACTAAGTACTACGTATTAAAATTCGGTCTTTATCTAAAAATATTTTTAAAACTGTAAATGATATACAATAATTGTTTTAATTTATGATATCGACTGAAATTGTTTGTTGAAAGTGTGAAAGTGATGAAATTTTCAATATCAAATTTGAACTGTTGAAACTTTGTATGATTCCACATGTTTAATTTAAAATGTTGAAAAGTGAAACTCAGATCGTTTGTGACAAAATAAGTGGAATTGTACAGAGTTTCAACAATTTTAACATAATAATTGTATTTATTAAGTTATGTTTCATTTAAATGATTTGCAAATTCCGATAAATTATTACCACTGATTTATCTTATGTTCTTTAATTTTTTTTTTTAGTCTTTATATGATAAGCGACAAATGCTTGACTGCGAAAATGACCCTAATCTATCACCCAGAACACGTGTAACATCTAACAACACACAAAGTGAAAAAGCAAAGCTATGCATTTTAAATAACATAAAAAAACTACAAAGTTACAACCGTACTCAGCGGAAATAATTTGCCTGAAATACGTGATAAATCGATCGATAGAACTATTATTTATACTCTGATGGAGTCTAAAATTTGCTAAAAATAGTTTTCACGTAGACGTAGTAAAATCACAATGACAAATTATTATGACAATATAATTCCGCATAGCATTATGGAAATATTGTCACAATGGGAGAACGCGTAAAAAAATGCACCGAAATAGCTCAAGGCTGAATATAAAATTACGCGATAAATTTGCATCGAATCATTAGAATATTGATGCGTCTAATTCGAAATAATCACGACTGTAAAAGCCTCCGTGTTCTACCTATTTACAAATGGATCTGACAATAGGGAATTAAAATTACTTACAATATGTTATTATTACAGCAATTGTTCAATGATAAATATAATTTAAAACTACAGCCAAACACAATAGAACATAATATATCAGACTAATTTCGACTAATAAATGAAGGTTTTTAATTGTACTGTGAATTAATTTGCATTATATAGGATATTGAAGAGAAATAGTGCTCTATACGACTATACAAAACATACAATGCTAGTTAATATTTTATTCAAGCTAAAGCAAATTAAATAGTTACATTTGTTCCGGTTTATACATGATAAAGACACGTTCTTTTCAGTCATAAAAACGCACCCTCGTATTTTCTATAGAAGGATACAAACCTTTTTGCTATATTTTTAGATAACATTAACACGTCTCCGCCTATCCCTAAGTGCAGTGGTCGGCAAAGTGCTGCTCCAGAGCCGCATGTGGCTCTTTGGCTCCTTAAGTGCGGCTCTGGCACAAATATCCACTTGGTAAATAAAAATTTAAAAAAATTAAAAAAACTTGGTAAAAATCAAAATTCTTCTATAAAACGAGAACATGTATAATTTTTTGTTTAAGTTAAAAGATAGATAGGTAATTAAAATTTATATTGTTGTAAAAATACGTAACGAACACCGAGTTTAATTTCATTAGTTTCGTAAACGTAAACACAAACCATGTACAAGCTACAAGCAGATTTGCCTCCAATAACTTTACCATAAACAAGCAGATTTGGCTCCCAATTACTGGCTCCCGATTACCATAAGCAAGCAGACTCGGCTCCCAATTTTTTTTTAAATTGTTGTAATGTTCATATTTGGCTCTTTGGCCAGTAAGTTTGCCGACCACTGCCTTAGTGCAATGAATGTACACTTTTATTCAATATGGTTGAGAGGCTCTAAATATGATCAACTTTTTGCTCAACTCAATTTATTTAATTGATTGATATTGAATCAGCATATAGAATACATGTATTGTAATAACTCTTACTAAAATATATAACTTTTTTGTTAAATCATTGTCTAACACTTAAGCAAGTAATCTTAATCGTAACATTTAGTACTATTTCCACAATATATACTTATAATCAGGACATTTGACTCTTCACTGCCAATGCTCGTGATAGACGGAATCGGTCCTGATAATAAAATATATTATTGGAAATAATACGAAAAAATGTGCTTTATTATTTTAAATGTAAATCCTTTCCATCAAGTCGTGACAGTAGACACATTAAAAGTGATAAATTAAATCGTTTACCAAAAAGCCACGGACGTCATTTAGAAGTTTAGATGGGGACATTTGCAATTACATCTGAGTTTTTAAAAGCACACATTTTTCCGTTTTTCTACTGGCTTGCCCAAACAGATGAAACATATATTAACGTTTGCCCTTTCCGTAAAAAGACATAACAAAGCTAAAATTATGTTCTAGCAAAAAACCCTGTTTTTACTGTCAGTCTGTAAATTATCTACAACTGAAGTCTGTTAGGCAAATTTTCTAGATGGAATACATTGGATTCGCTGTTTGAAGTTTCATTTATTCTCCAATTTTCTATTATACTATAAAAGTCCAACACAAAAAAAATATCAGATATTTCAACATAACATAATACATTACACTGCTAATGAAAATGAATTTGTGTTTGTAGAATAAAATACGGGTCCGGTTATGATCGGTCTATACACCCACAAAATCTAGACAGTAAGTGCTCGTCAGCATTAGACTGAACGGTACAATTTTTGTATTTTTGTATACATCTTTTTTTGTTGGTAAATCTTAAAGCGATTATTTTCTGTGCTCGAAATTGGCAGCTGTAGGTTATATAGTCACGTCACAACATCTCGTTGAGAACAATAAGTTATCGAATAATGAAACCTTCCTTACACATTTTTTAGAAAAATAGTTTGGGTAATTTATACAATTAATTTTCTCTGGTCTTTAATGTTATCTTATCATGAAAATGCTTTCTGGAAACTTACGTTAGTCTTAATATAAAAAAATACTTTTAGCGTTACTTAGCTTTAGTTACTTAGCTTTAGTTACTTATGAATTAATTTTACTTTAAAAGACATGTACAAAGCGTTGCTGACATGAATCAAAAAAATAAAAAGTGTAGTGCTGATGGTTTTATTGTAGCGTTTTTAAGACCTAAACTTTAAACTTTTGTGATAAAAATATGTAAAATTTAACAATGTATTTAAACGTTTTAATATCTGCACCGCTTTTATGTTCACGTATATTTACGTACCTAAAACTAATAAAAAGATTCCCGCTTCACCCTTTAAAATATGCAAATCAAAACTTAACGTATCTTTTTTACTACTTTGTCTGCGGATTTGGATGTTTTTACGTAAGAGAAATGCATGCGAATTAGCTTACTTCCAGACGATTTAATGTAAATTACTAAAATCTTTAGCCAGTCATTATTCCAAGCAAACAGAAGGTTTCGATAAGGGAGTGCTCTTTACAAAATGAACCATGAATTTTAATTGTATCTAGTGATAAAGATAATGACTTTATGGCATTTTTTACATAACAGTTCCTTTAGAAGACAGCAAAAGCAATTCTGAATAATATAACTTGTAAAATATTCTATATATAATATATGAAAATTAAACTTTCTTTCATAATTATTTGTGTAGCAGCTAAAACATATAGTTTATGATATTGAATGAAGGTGCTTGATGAAATTTCAATATCAAATTTTAATCGTTACAACGTTGTACGATTCCACGTGTTTTGTCACTTACGGCCCGGGTTCCGCCTTTCGGTATCTTCAAGCATTCTATCACACGGACGCAACAGAACTGACAAACTGACTGACTGTCAGTTCTGTCGCATCCGTGAGATATGATGCCGGAAGATGCCGAAAGGCGAAACTCAGGTCGTTAGTAATAAAACATGTGGAATTGTACAAAGTTGTAAAAATTTAAATTTAGTATAGTTATAAATAAATAAATTAAAAATCCAAAAGCTCATATTTCAATGCCAGAGATTTTGATGGTAAGCTTAAACTGAATGAATACAACCTTTTTAAAAAATTAGGTAAGGAAATTTGTCCAAATTCAAAAACTGGCCGTCAGGGCATTTTTTGGTGTGTGATAGTGTATACTTTAAAAAGTGTGGTATGAAAAAATAGTAGATATATTTGGAATATAATGAATTATTTCCTTGAAATATAAAACTATTTGTGTTATTGATGATGAAATATTATGTCTTACCTGTTTCTCCAAGTTCTCTCGTTGTACTTTATCTCCTCTTCCTGAAGATGCTGAAGGGGAAACCCGGGTCGTTAGTGACAAAACATGTGGAATTGTACAAAGTTGTAACAATTCAAATTTAATACATAATAGTTCGTTCGTATTTTCAAAAATATTTGAAACATTTTTTCGTGTAACGTGTCTACAACGTAAATCGATGAATTCTTCATACGTCATTTTTTCCTACCAATTCTAATAAAATCGTGATCTTATGTAACTTTCAGATAAATAAACGAAATAACTTTATTTTCATTATACTATTGTGCACTTAAAATACACAAATTTTATAGGGGCGCTTACATTCCGTTCAACTTTTTGTAACGTGTTTTTCTAGAGAAACGTTTGCAATTTGCTGAAGTAGACCAACCCTTTCGAGAGGCCGCTGGGGTGGGTAGGAATAAATGTAAACGCAGACTGGAGTCAAAAGCAATCAAACTTGCAAATCTGAGCTTATCAGGGACGCTATATCCCAACAGGTTGCTCTCAACTTGGGATTGAACTCGGAAGCCGGATGTAGAAGGATACGAGTAATTTTATTACAACAAACTTTAACGAGCAATATTCTTTTTAAATACGTGTCAAACGGAATTCATTACTATTGACAGATCTATAAGTATAAAAACTAAAATAAAACACGTTACAACACGGTGAAAAAATGGCAATGTATTTTAGTTCTACAAATTTTTTATAAGATATATTTGATAGCTATTTCGGCTCACGCCATCGTCAGGACTATGAGATGGCGTGGCAGATTGATGGTAGATGTTTTGTAGAACTAAAATACATTGCTATTTTTTACCGTGTTATAATGGAGTTCTACCAAGTAAATGCCAATTCAATCAATAAAACAAGTTATATGTTCGAAGTAACGAAAAGCTTCTGTTTATAACGAAAAAAACAGATTTGCATTAGCGTTTTCAGATTAGCGTACGTTAAGCATCACCTCTATACGGATTCATTATTTAAGCACTAAATTATCTAAATAAATAAAAAAAAGTCTTAAGAAGTTACCAAAAAATTGAATACCAAAATATCGTGACCAATTGATCAATCGCAAATAGTTTATTTGCATAGGTTTATATTCCTCAAATGTATAATAATATTCACGTGATGTGATCGGAATCTAATTTTATAGCTGCGTGTTGTAATATATATATATAATATAATACTATCATCGTGATTTCCCTTCCAAATATGCACATTTTACTTCCTTATCCCTATTATTAACCTTGCCGACTTTTAGATACGGCCGCGTAATCACTGGCTTCGAAATAACATACTGAATCAGTGAAAAAGTAAAAAAATCCTCACTTATTATTTTACTTTTAACACTCGGAATTCCCACCCAAAAGGCTAGCCGCAGTGCTTTTTCCTGTAATTAAAAGGAAATGTTTCGATAACTCTTTCGCTGAGGCTTAAAACAAGGTAAGCATTTAGAGTTAACGTGTAGAATAAAATATTGCTGTTTACAGAGCTTTTAAAAATTTTGCAAGCTTTCAGTTCCTTTTACGGACCATATTGCTACATTATTTGATATTTCTTAATAGGGGAGTAAGTATTCATATTTTAAGCATTTAAAATAAGCCTAAATATATGACTAAATATTGAAATGTGTTATTACAGTTTAATAATGACGCGATTCGCAAAATCTACACTTGGTCACATATTTCGCTTAATAGTCGCTCTGTTTGATATTTAAAATAGTAAAAATGAAGTGTTGCAGCAGGTTGGGAAGTTAAATTATTCCCAATAAACTGCCACGTCAGTAAAATTACTATTCATTACATGAAAAAAAAACAAACAATATTCTTCTTCAATTTTATATAAATAAATATGTCATTAAGAAACACGAACTTTTAATTTGCTTTTTTTATATATTGATTTGGCTTTTATTCAGTAGAACTCCATTATAAGACGGTGTAAAATAGCAATGAGAGCATAAGCCGAAATAGCTATCAACTATATATTATATCTTACAAATTTTGTTGAACTAAAATATATTGATATTTTTTACCGTGTTACAATGCTTAGTACCATTTCCATAATTGTATATAATATTTTTACAATCATCATTAGCTAAGTGAACTAGTTCTGATGAAGGCGTAAGCTGAAATAGCTATTAACTATATATCTTAGAAATTTTGTAGAACTAAATAATACATTGCTATTTTATCACCGTGCTATTTTTTTTATGTGAGTAGCCCAAAAATACTTGTAATAACTAACTTGGCCCACAAACCGATTTATATTAAACCATAGTTTGTCAACCGGTGGTCCTTAGAGATTTTTGGGTGGTCCGCTATGTGATATTATTGTTGAAGATCCGCAAAACATTTTTGGATTTTTTGGTGGTTCGTGGATGTAAAGAGTTTGAGAAACTATGTATTAAACTGTTGACCTGGTCTAGAATATCTCGATCTATATTCCGAATTCCTTGTGTTATATAAACCTCCAATTTCCTCAGTATCATGACAGCGTAACGTTCTTCCGTGTCCATCATATCTATATGACATAATCGACAATTGTGTCAGATAATTTTTTTCCCGTAGGAACAATAACTACATAATAATGATTAAAATTTCGATATCATAGCAATGATGTCAACTCGTAAAATTACTCAGGCGTGTTTATACTGTCATTGTAGATCGACATCAATACATTATTTATCGATAAGCTAATTACACGAATGGCAAACATTTGAAATACAATGACGTATTTTCTTATAATGTATGCATTATAATATGTGAATATATTAGGTGTGTTTAACAATAAACATAACGTAACTAGCAATTATAATCAATAACAGAGACCCAGTGCAATGAACATGAATTTAGAATTTTTACTATCATAACTTAAAGGTATAATTAAAAAATGAAATAAACAGCTTAGAGAATATAAAACAGTTTGACCTATATACGCAAACGATGTTTATTTCATTTTATTCACGATTTAATTTTCAGATGTCATAAACAATTAATAAACGTTTTATCATGATACATCAATAAAAATAAGAATTAGATTGAGTAAAAAAATAAAGGAATTTATTAGCTTTCGTATAACAGATATGCAGCCGAAAAGTTGCACAAAAAGTTAGAAGCTTTTATAAAGAAAAGAAACTCAGCAAACGTAGCTTTCACGGTCAACAACAATTTAGGCAGACATCTTAAAAATAGTAAAGATAAAATTAATAAACTTGACAGAAGCGGTACTTATAAAATGTCCTGTGGCTCATGTTTGTACGTTTATATCGGACAGACAGGTAGAAGTATATCCATTCGAGCTAAGGAACATGTAAGATCATTCAACAGTAAAAAAAACACATTATAAAATAATCACATAATATAAATTCAAGCTCAGCGCCTAAGTGTTTGCATCTTTGTAGTAAGGGTCGCAGGAAGACGGCTTTGGAACAGCTGGACATCAATAGATATCAACAATCACAAAGGATTTTTAACGAACAAACTAATATATATCGGTCACCATTATTGACTCCTCTGACTGTTGTCTCTTTGTTTCTGTAATAGACCATTTCTGTGCCATATGTAAACTTATTGATATAGCCGCCCTTTTAGTTTCATTTACAATTGTTATTTAATAGGTTGTTGGAATCGTACAAAGTTTTAACAATTCAAATTTAATATTTAAATTGTATCAAGCACCTTCAGTTGACATTATAAATAAATAATGAACTATTTCATTTACATGTTTGAATATGTGTTGTATTAATAAAAAAAAATTACTACGTGAAATAATAATTGATATAATTTATTGATAATATTCCGCCTATTTTTAATTTTATTTTGAAAATTTGTATACAACTTTAGTTACTGCAGATTAAAAAAACGAAACGATAGTTTAAACTATTCATTTGCTTAGATAGTAAATGTTGGAGAATTAACACCTGGATAATGGTATATAATAAAAAAACTTCTTAATGAAAATGGCCTTTATTTTACTAAAGAATGTTTCTCTCTAGATTCCACCCAAACACAAATGCTTGTTATTTGTCCCTGTAATCACATCTGAGGCAATCAGTAAAGTGAGAATCTTTACAAACTTTTTACAAGTCTTTGAATCATCCATCATTTCTAACGCTATACGAGACCTTTTTTCAGATTTTTTTAATCTGATTTTTTTAAAACAAACAGTTTTTATGTGCTTAAGTCAGTAATGGAGATTAAGATCAATTTGAAATTTACGTAACATACTTTTTTCATTTTTCGATTGTCATCAAAACAAAGGGATGTCTGAGGTCTAATATTTTAATACGAAAAATAATTCAGTGAATTGTATCATGTTTATTATTTTGACAATTTAAATTAGATTTCGAATAGACGAGGTTTTATAATTTCATTTAATATATCGCATCGCTACAAAATGTAGAAACCGCAATATTTGTATAAACATATTCTGTGGAATAATTCTTTGGAAAGCCGATGAATATGAAAATTGAATGGCTTTTTTTACTATGAATTTCAATTAAAAAAACAAATTTATACATTGCTCTTAGATTTTTGGAAAAATGGGTTAATATTTTTATTTCATTCATGCTCAGATCTAGCGTGGAGCAAACAAGGCAAAAAAAATATATAACATATCATTTACAAAACATAACAGTTATGAACCTGTCGTACATTGTTAATACTCTGCAGGTATTTAAGATAGTTGGGCGACCTTTTGATGGCAATCATACAATATTAATACGATATATCCATAATTGACGGGCAAAATAAATAATTATTAAGTAGTAATTCTACATCTAAAGTTGGGTGGTTTTACCTTAAAAATACGTACAAAATTTCACTGAACTAAAATTACATTAGAACCATGCATATAAATTATAATACATATCAAAGATAACAAAGATTTCGGTCTGATTCCAACTTAAATTGTCACTGATAACTTTATCTATACTAGTTTTTTTTATTATTATGGATGAATAAAGAGATCACTTCACATAAAATTATTACCGTTGACAATATCGTGAAATCGTGTTAATTTTCTTTAACACTACACTGCACTTAGTTGACATTGCATTCTTGGTGTTGAATTATGTTCAATTGTTTCGAGATTTTTACTTCAATCGTCAATTAACACAATTCTTTGAACGGTATCGTAAATGCCGATAAGATAATTACCATGTTGTAAGCATTTAAGATAATAAAACACACGAAGGTTACTCATATAAGGTAAACTAGAACAAATCGATGTTTTTGTAGCTCTGTTTTAAAATCTTATTTATTAGGTGTATTTTGATTCAATACTTTGAAACAGATTTATAACAACTAACATATTTTTTTTCTCTTGCCTGCTACCAAAATTAAGCGTATGTTCCCCAAATAAAAATCTCAATAAAAGTTTGTTTCATATCTAAGAGCTAGTGCAACCTTAAAATACACTCTTTTAAACCCTTTTTCCGATGGGTCTAGAAAAAGATTTTGTCGACCTCTGTGATCTAATTATTAAAGTTGCTCTTCTATATTTCAACGATCATTTCGGTCTTGGCTTAAGTTTCAACAATATTAATAACAAATGATGGTTATTTCATATAAGTTTTGAGCTTTGGACATCGGTAGTTGTGGTATATTTTCTCCCCCAGGTGATCCGAAGTGAATTCTCTATCTTTTGAGATTTTTTCATCTTACTTCAATCATTCAAATATTCAATTCATTCTCATACGTTTTTACATATCAAAAAACTTACAAGTACTAAGTGTGTTGCGTATAGTGAGTTGATAAAAAAAAGACAATCAACTTTAATGGGTAAAATTATTTCAAGGTTTCTGGTGATGTTCATCAGAGTCAATAAGCATTATAATGTAGTTGGGAAAAACCACAACTTCTACTAAAAATGTCTCCTGATTTAAAGAGAAATGATAAAATATTAGATAATGAATTACAGTAGAACCTCGATTATCCGGACTAATTGGGGATGAAGATAGTCCGGATAAGATCAAATCCGGACAATTGAAACAAATCGTAATTGACAGGTTAGGACAAGTGCATTCAGAAGTAATCATTTTTATTTCCTTAAATTAATGCATAACTTTAACATTAAATAAAAAAAATATTTAAAAAATCAATTATTGATTACTGCTTCAAGCTAGTTTTTCTTTACGATGTTGCCAAATCGCGAATACTTTTCAAGGCATCTAAGTTTTCCTGAATTGCACTCTTCTTGACTCTCAAACCACTTCATAGTGACATCTAAATACTGAAAAGTTTCAAAATGTGTAGGACCAATGTCTCCCATCTCACAAATCTCTTCTTCGTCTTCTTGGTCTTATTCATCTGAGGCAGATATTTCTTTAATTATTTCCTCATCATTCAAAATTTGGAATCCAAGATCGCTTGAATAAATATTTAAATCGTGATCAATTTTTCTAGAAACTAATGTTCAATGCGTATCGAATTTTGACGATTACTGACCCATATTTTACTCAGGACTTGTTGAAACAATTGTATAAAAAAGCAAATGCAACGATCAAAATGTTAAGATTTTAGTCTATCACGTTCGTAAACAGCGGCACGTGCATATCAGCAAATTCGTAATATTTTAGTTTGTTGGAACCAATCTGTGTTATCGAAAATCCGCATAATCGAGGTCCGGATAATCGAGATTTTACTGTATATTCAAAATTAAATTATTTCGATTATTTACGGATCAAACGGTAACTTTGTGAATATTGATTTGTAAGATAAAATTTGAATTGTTAACATTTTTGGTCCATTTGGTTTATACATATATCTTCAGACGTACTACCAACTATAATGGCACATCGAGTAGAACAACAAACTTATCAAATTTAATTTGGTTTTTATATTGTCGAATGATTGACATTATTAACATAAATAACCAAGTATTATTGATAAAAATATATATCCATGCCGGAATAAAAACCCGTTTACAACGAAAGTCAAATATTACCACTCAGTTAAATTTGCATTACTGCCCTCAAATTCAGCTTTTTCAGCTCGCCTTAACTTTCATGTCGTTCAAAATAATGAAATACGGGATAAAAAGGGTCAGAGCCAATTACTGGAATAAAATACGGGATTATCCCGAATATACATAATATATGTGACGTATGGTAGTTCTATAAATAGCGTATGTGGCCAAAAAGACCATTTTATGGATAAGTATTATTTGGATGGTATCTTTTGGAATAACGTAATAGATAGTAATATATGATATATATATTTTACCCATTTTTATTTAATAACTGTTACACTTAGAGGCGAATAGTTATTAATAAAATTTATTCTGATAAAGCATCAGAATGAAATTTAATTAATTCATTGTGTTTGGTTCTTTAAATATACTTAGCATCTATTTTTATTGGAATAACAGAACATTTACGCCATTAAAAAAACCATTTCTTGTAATCATATACCCAACGATGGGTTTTGAATATCAGGCATGGATACTTTGATAAATTTATCTTTCAATCGTTTTTAGAATGCATATTCGATACCATGGATTTATGAACATATGATAGTGTCTTTTAATATTTTCATAAAGGGAAGGGATGCGTAAATCGGTTCAACCTTTCAACGGTCACATTTAAGTCAAAAAAACATTCCTTTCAAATATTTTCGGCGTTATACGGAGAGTTTCTAGTCGTTAATTCATACAAGCCTTTCTACATAGCCCACGCCACCAAGTCTTGCACAGTTGCTCCAAAGAAACTACCAATTATTATATTCTATTGAAATATATTTTGTTAGTTAAAAATATTTTCTTAGATCTTGAATTATTCATTTGTATTTGTGTTAAGCATTCACTTAATTAACTATTAAATTTGAATTGTTACAACTTTGTACAATTCCACATGTTTTATCACTTTCGACCCGGGTTTCGCCTTTCGGCATCTTCAGACATTCTATCACACCGATGCAACATAACTGCCAGCCCGGGTCGTGAGTTGTAACAAGTCAAATTTGATATTCAAATTCCATCAAGCACCTTCAGTCATTACATCAACATATCATAAGCTTTTCACTATATTTCTTTTTTTTTTGTAAAAAACTACTGTGTCAGTAGATAATCCTCACGGCGAGCGAAACCGGTCCAGATATTAATATGTGAAAATAATACTATATGTTGTGTTTTACTTTCTAAATATAAAGTTTACTCCTTAAAAGTTATCAATGCGGTTTTCTTTCTGCAACAGATATATAAAAAAACAAACTTCTTGGCCTGGAGAAAACTGATTGACAGTTTAAAATTATATATATTAGGTGTAGTAAAAAGTCGTCCGTGTTTTTTAAATGAAACTCAGTGTTTTTTTTAAGTATTTTTTTTATTTTTATTTATAAAAAGTAATCTCCCTGTCTGTCTATAACCTTCTGCTAGCTATTAGACAAGTCTAAAATCTATTTAGTAAAAAACTCTACTGATTTGGAATTAAAATAGTTGGAAATAGCGTTTTTCACGTCATTTTTTGTTTGAAATTTTTTACCGCTAAAAGTTTTTTAAATTAAAAGGAATAAATGGTAATCCAATTGTGCTAGATCTGGTAAATAAGGTGGATGCAATAAAGTTTTCCCACCCAACTCCTGGATTTTTTCCCAGGTCATATCCGCCACATGCGGTCGCGCGTTTTCGTTTTGCAGTTTATCGTTGCGTCCATTCATCCTGCCAGGCCTCTTTCTTGTCAAAACTGCACTTAATTTGTTTAACTCGTCTAAGTATACTTGTACCGTCATAGTTTTACCATATTTTAATACTTAATAATGAATTATTCCTTTGAAATCCCTCCAAACACAAAGTAAGAGTTTTTTGGGTGTAAACCAGTTCGAGGGGTCGGAATTGGTTGTTGTCGACGATTTAGATATTGTTTTTTCTTCGATGTATTCGTATATAGCACCCACTTTTAATCTCCGATAATCAGGCTTAGAAAAAATGGTCGTCAAGTGTGTTTTTTTTGCAGCAATTGGCACGCGCTTAGTCGCTGCGCCTTGTTCCAATCGCTCAACGCGTGTGGCGCCCAAATTCCTACATTTAGAATTTTTTTCCAGCCTTTTCAGGTACTTATGTGTTATGGACCATTTAGTACCGACTATATTGGACAATTCCTTTTTTGTTAGCATAGGATTTTTTTCGATTTCAGCTTTCAGGGCGACTTCATCCACTGTATGAGGTCGTCCACTTCGAGGGTAATTTTCAATGCTTTGAAATTGCCAAATTTAATTTTTGTAAACCATCTGACATTTTCGAACCCTTAACACGTCTCTATAAACGTCGCAAATGTCTTGTGGCGACGACTGCACTGTTCTGGGCGTAATATTGAAAAAGCATGCAACCGCGCAGATATTCTTATGAAGGACAAAGGTCGGTCATTCTGTTTGGGGCGAATGAATCTTTTTTTCTATACGGAACGTAGCTTGAGATGTCACACAATACGAAAAAAAATATTATGACATCTTATTTAACCAAAGGCCCGAAGCCGACCGATTTTAAGACACGCGTTTGAAAAAAACGTCAGGACTTTTTACTACTCCTAATACATACATATTAAACTAATCGAAGTCTTCCATTATCGAATCGAACTACAGTTTTATAAAGTAAACTAACAAAGAACAAACAAGCGAGTATCACAAAAGATGATTGGAAAATCATGTCATCATTTCAATCTCAAGTTTAGATTGCTGCTATTCAACGAATGTGTCCAAGTCTAAAACTGCATCAGACAGCTAGACGAAAGTTCAAATGCAGCTGCGGTCAACCGTTGCAGATGTAACTATAGTGCACTAGTATGCTTTAACACTTTGGCAAAAGTTGCATCTTTAGTCAAATTATTAATAACATTTTCAAAGTGTTTTCTGACTGATATAGTCGAATAAAACTAATTCTTTTAAGAAGAATAAAATATCTCTCCAACAAGATTTGACAGTGAACACTTAAAAAGCGATATCATTACGTACAAAATCTTCATTATTAACAACCATTTCTTGATGTCATTTATAATTGTAATTAGCAGTACGTTATCATTTTTAGAATAATCTTAAAAAATAGGAGATACGTGTTATAAAAAGAACTTCGTTATTCTTTCGGTTCTTTGATTATTTTTTTCCGTTATATTATATTTAAAAATATATATATTGTAATCTAGAATATTATACGATGAAACATATATTTTACCGGATAACTTTCATATTTTTGATACTAACACTTATCTCTGAATACATATTAATACATCTAAAAGAATTTTCATATCTATGAGAACTAAATTCATTACTTCTTTCAGCCTTAGAAATAAGGATAAATTCTTTTCGAGAGTGTGTTGAACTTGATAAGATATCTAGCGAATAAAAATATCAAGTTATAATATAATGACGTTGGAAATGTGTTAGAGAATAATTATTGTATCATAAGGAAATGTCATACTTTGACAAATTAGACATTCAAATTGAAGATATATCATCAAAATTTAATCAGCGATATTCAGTTATATTATAAATAATTCTAGAAGCCATCAATATATGATCTTACATTCTTTCAAATTGATTTAAATTCATCATTTTAAGTCGGTAAAATACAGCAATAAGTCTACAACAATGAGGGGTGTAATATAACTTAAAGACTTAAAATATCAAACAATTTTTTAACGTAGTCAAAAATATATTTCAGACATAGCGGAATTAATACTATACAGTAATAATATACTTTAAATAATAAAAACACATTTTTTTTTTTTAGTACTTATTTCCACAATATATTTTTTGATCAGGACCGGTTTCGCTCATCGCGAGCATTATCAACTGATAATGCTCGCGATGAGCGAAACCGGTCCTGATCAAAAAATATATTGTGGAAATAAGTACTAAAAAAAAATGTGTTTTTATTATTTAAAATATAATGCCTTTCCATCAAGAAGTGACAGTTAACACCTTAAAAGTGAGTAATAATATACAGTTTGCCTTTATAATTTTGCAACTATATTTTTCGTAATATGCTTTCAGACGTTTGATGAAAACCTAATTTTATCTGCTTTTGTTTCTACAGAAAATTAGGGTAGCCGAAATAGCTATCAACTATATCTTAAAAAAAAAAATTTGTAGAACTAAAATAGATTGCTATTTTATTCACCGTGTTGCTTATTTAGACTTTTAGTTTCTCGACGATATTTAAACATTAAATGTATATTCGTCACTTAAAAATAGACCATTGTGTTCATTTTGCCAATGGTTATTAAGCAATGTCAGTAGATTTTGCAGCAGCTGAATGGCCAACGTCTCTAAAGGCAAACTTTAAATTTCGGTCACACTGCATATAACTCTGCGCATTATACCCATTGCACATCCGTTCAAATGAAAACTGGGAGTTGATAAAAGCTTAAAACTTTTCGATATATTGTACTTAGTCACGAGATATACTTCGCCTGGCATCTAGCTGTATGTTTTACAACATACATTTGTGTGCTACGAATATTAATACCTATATTATATTTGATAGTTTTGGTAAAAGTTAGAGAATAATTATTTAATTTCTTACTAATTAAACTAACAGTCATCGAATTAAAAAAAAAGGACGTTCAACCATTTTTTACCCCCAGTTCACTTTATAAATGTTCGACATTTCACGGCACACCACAAGCAAAAATGTGTGAACTAATGACATGTTTTAAATTCACGTTTTTTTATGTAATAATACATAAAAACACATAATCAAATTATAATATTTTAAGTTTAAATATTATTTTTTCGACAATAGTGATTAATATAAACGGAGATTTTAAGAAACAGGTGAGCTTACATCATTTTGAATGCCATATACCACGGCACACCTAGCATCGTCTTATGGCACGCTAGTACACCATGGCACACCGGTTGCATTCATTTATTGACTCAATATATTTGTATGTATGAATGTTTGTTTGTTTGTATGTCTTGTATGCGTTCCTATACCATTTATTCGATTGAGATGAAACTTTTGTAGATTGTTGTAAACACACTCATAAATGTTTTTAAAAAGAAAAACAACGATTAGATAAAGACCGGTTTCTCTTCTTGCGAAGGCTTTCAACTGATACACTAGACTATGTGGATATGCTTCTCACGTCGACAGCTTTATGTGGCCTGCTCACGCGTCGTAAAAAACTGATTTATTTATGTACGCAACAGACGGAAAACAAATACAATGTGTATCCAAAAGAACAGAATTATAACACAAACACTTATTTCTTTAAGTGACATTGCAACGCATGCCGGGTAGTCGCTAGTATTATATTGTATAAAATAAAAATTATAGCTTATATATTTCATTGGTGGTATCATCAGGCGTGACATGTGTTTCGCTTGTTTGATAAGCATCTTCAGACTTTTCACCATAATCGATTTCAAGACGACAACAGTATTGCGTTTAGTACACAGTATTGATAAATTCCTTTTATCTTCTCGTCACACAATCTTGTTGAGAGCATCAGAACATTTCCACTAATGAAACGGTTATCAGTAAATAATCAAAATGAAAATTATGCAAACTCAATAACAATGTTTCTTAACTTTTGACTTCTACAACTTTGAAGGAAACACTATTGCCATAACTGTAATATTATTGTTTCAAATTTAATTTCCAACTATATGTCTCTCGTTAAAAACAACCCTCTAAGGGTGTAGCGTGCCCGTCTCGTAGAACCCTCGTTAAAAGGGTTACTTACTGAATTAGCTTCAGTTTCGTAGCATTTATGAGGAACACATGATTGAAAGAGCAAAACTTTTGAAGCGTTTTCACGTTTTGAGAGTAACTTAATTATGCTAGCAATCTCCTTTTGATTATTAAAACACTCAAACTAACTAGCATAGTAAATAACAAAGCGAACGAAATATACAAACGTGTACATTCGACGTCTAATTTTACCCAGTTACTTTTTAGCACGGTTTCTCTTCGACGCCATCAAAGAAAATGTTACACATTAATACAAATTAGGACCGTGTGGACCGTTTCAAAGAGAACTGACAAATATTTTTTTAAGAAAATAAGAAATGAAAAGCTCAAAAAAGCTTCTCATATACCAATTGATTGTTTTTCTAGAAATAAATAAAATATTTCATGTGATACTGAATGTTATATGAAGCCGTCAACAACAAAATAAACGTCGTTTAATAAAACAGCAAAGAAAGTAAAAACATTTTTATGGCGTTAACTGTCACTTCTTGGTGGAAAGGTGTGATATTTTAAATAATAAAAACACATTTCTTAGTACTTATTGGACCGGTTTCGCTCATTGCGAGCATTATCGCGAACCGGTCCGGATCAAAAAATATAATTTGGAAATATATTTTTATCATTTAAAAAAAAGAAGATTAATGTTATTTTAAATTTTAATTATTGAAACTTTGTACGATTCCATATGTTTTGTCATTAACATCCAGGGATTCGACTTTCGGCATCTTCATGCCTGGATGCATTCATGGATGCAACAGAGCTGACATTCAATTATGTATATTGATTGAATTGGCATTCGCTTGGTAGAACTCCATTATAACACGGTGAAAAAAATAGCAATGTACTTTAGTTCTACAAAATTATTTTTAACAAATATAGTTGATAGTTATTTCGGCTCACGCCATCGTCAGAACTATGCTTAAACTAACATTCGCTTATCTATATATAGCGGTGCAGAAAAGGCACACAACACATCCTCTCTGCTGTTCCAACGGCCTAGCTTGTTACTTTAACACAATGACACTAAATTTTCAAAATTCGCTAATCACGTTATTAATGAATCACATAATAAAAATTCAAACTCAGCGCCTAAATGTTTGCATCTTTGTAGTAAGGGTCGGAGAATGGCGGCTTTGGAACAGCTGGAAATCAATAGACACCAATTATCACAAAGGATTCTTAACGAACAAACTAACATAATAGTATCGCCACTTGTCCAGCCGTTGTACAAGGAGGTGGTCTGATTTGCTTCCATAAGGACCACTTCCGTCCCACATATAAACTTATTGTCATATACACCTATTGTTTCATTTAGAATTTTGAAAAATTAGTGTCATTGTGGTAAAGTAACAAGCTAGGTCGTTGAGTAACAAGCTAGGCCGTTATGGCGTGAGCCGAAATAGCTATCAACTATATTTGTTAAAAATAATTTTGTAGAACTAAAATACATTGCTATTTTTTCACCGAGTCAATTATGTTGTATCCGTGTTGTAGAATGTCTGACGATGCCGAAAGGTGAAACCCGGTTAGTTAAGCAGACTATGAATTCTGTTGCATTTGTGTTATGGAATGCCTAAAGATATCGAAAAAAAACAATAAATTACATAAATATATTTTTCTCTCGTTGACTTTTTATGGTAAGTGTTCTGTTTTTAGGCTCCATAGTATGCAGTAATATTGCCACTATCCATTACGATACCAGATCACATATTAAAAATAACCAAGCATAAAATGGAAAATTATACAAATATACAAAAAGTTGGCGCGTTCCTTAATTTATTGGTATCCGATAAAACTTGTTCTATTCGTATTCACGCCGCCGCTGCGCTGTCTGATCCAGAGGGGGCCGGAAAAACCCTCTAATTACATTTTCTTGCATAATAGATAGAAGCACGTGCCAACGTTGGAATCGAGTGGAATTAAATCGCAATGGGCTTAACAAGCGACAGGAACCTAAGGAAGTCTAACTTAAGCAATATTTTTAAATTAGGTAGTTTTACGTATTCTATACGAAATATTTTAACCCGTTTTAATTTGTGTAAAGATCCCCTTTAAGTGAATTCACGAGGTCATTTTGGAATTCTCTTTACTATAATATTTTTAATGTGTTAACTGTCACTTCGTGGTGGAAAGACATTATATAATTTTTGAAATAATAACTCATAATTGATTGATTACTAAGAGGTCCTTAACATTTTATTTGCAAACTATTTTACTTTATCTGAATATATTATATATTGTATGATTACTTGTAAATGGTTTTCACAGTTCTTTTTTGGTTTTATATACCTGCTAATTATATTTAATGTGTTAATGTCTCTTCTTGATGGAAAAGCATGATGTTTTAAATAATGAATAACGTATTTTGTAGAAAATATTTTATCAATTATTTTATGATCAGGAGCAGTTTTACTCATCGAAAGCACTGTCAACTGATAATACTCGCGAATATATTGTGCAAATAAGTACTAAAAATATGTCTTTAATGTTTGAAATACCTCAAAAAGCTTATTGGCTCAAAATGTTTTATAAATAACCTATTAAGGTGCTAACTGTCACTTCTTGATGGAAAGACATGATATTTGAATAATAAAAACACGCTTTTTAGTATTTATTTCTACAATATGTTTTTTACTCAGAATTTTGATAATGCTCACGATGAGCAATACCGGTCCTGATCAAAAAAATTATTGTGGAAATAAGTACTAAAAATGTGTTTTTTTTATTTAAAATAAATAACCTAGTTTATAATTTACGTTCTATCAGTCGATTACGCTCGCGATAGACTAAATCGGTCCTAATCATAAAACATGTTATATTATAGAAATAGTATTACTAAAAATGTGTTTTTATTGTTTTAAAGAATAATTTTTTGTTTTTTACTTTTGGCCGTATGTGAATATATATTCGAGGTTATTATTCTCAAGTCTCACTGAATTATATTTCAAACAACATTTTGAATTTAAAAACAAAAAAACTTAAATTATTGATTGAATTGGCATTTACTTGGTAGAACTCCATTATAACACGGTGAAAAATAGCAATGTATTTTAGTTGTACAAAATTTTGTACATACATTGCTATTTTTCACCTTGTTACTAAGTAAATTGTTTAAAAATGCTGTTTAATACAACATGCCTTAAAACATCGTATTGATTACGAAAGCGCTGTCAAACACACCCTTGTATGACGTCAAATAATGTTTTTAATTGCTATTATTCATTACTTAACGTAAGTTTTAAATTGAAAAGCTTCCATTTGCAAATGGCTATGTCGCAAACGCTCAGCCCGAAAGCTTCGCAGGCTGTAAACGGATTAAAAGTTCGAGCGTCGAACCGTTCGGAAAGTTAAACTTTTTTCTCACATTGATCAGCTTTCGTGATAGCTTAACCGGAGCGCTTATGTAAGAAATGGATACTCGACGAAAATTGCGATATAAAATATCACTTTAGATTTATTTACTCATTACAAAAACACTATGCACGGATCCACATTTTACACGGTCCGTTGGTTCGTTTAAAACACCAAATAAATCGAAGTATTTACTTGCCTTCATTACGGAATAATTATTCAACAATGCTATTTCTTTAATATCCTTAATATAAATTGTCACTGTAAAAGTTAAGAGAAACAAATATTTTTCAATACAAGTATATATGAAATATATTTGCAATATAAAATAATACAATGTATGATATCGACGGTATCAAATATGAACTGTTGAATCTTTTTACGATCCCACGTGTTTTGTTACTAACGACCTGGATTTCACCTTTCGGTATCTTCTGTCGCATTCTATCACACTGTCCGTCAGATTTCTTTCATCAGTGTGATCAAAATGCCTAAGGATGCCGAAAGGCAAAACCAGGAACGTTAGAGTCAAAAAATATATAATCGTTAAAAGTCATAAGGGGATTGCTATACGAAACTTTGCTTTAGAAGGAAACGCTATAGCGTTAAGGGGTGTTAAATGTAGATTCTTTTTATATATATTCAGAGACATTTTGAACGTGGTCAGTGGTGAATAAAAACTTGTGGAACACTGGTCTAATGTCTATAGATTTTTAGATAATATCGATAGCGTACGTATACTCAAAGTTTTAAGCTTGGCGATCGCTTTAAAGCCAGACAATTTAAATAATTAACATCATAGACATCAAATACCTTAATAAAAAATATACATAAATTTATATGTAACGTTAACCCTAATAATTCATAAAATTGTCACGTTTAAATTTATTAAGATTATACTGAAATCGTTTAGGATTATTTTGGATCGTCTGTTAAATACACATAGTTTATAAGTATGTTCATCATCACGTCATACTATATGCCGGGAATTCCCGGTGCTGTGGTAAGCTGTGATAAATTGAACTGGGTCCAACATTAATGTAAAGTCAACCGAGCGATGTATCAGAGCCCCGCATGTCGTGTATGTGTTAAGCTTTGGGCTATTTATTACTGCAGGGGTGTCAGAAAATAATACCGGCATTAGCCCCGAGTGAGATTTAAAAGGCGTGGTATTTTTGTAATTTTCAAGCGATAGGATTTATTCCAGAAACTATCATTAAAGGAATAAAAGAGACGTCACAATATAGAACAATATAAGAACTTCTACTATTTCCGCGTATCTCTTTGCTAATTGTATAATATACTAATCATTATTTTTAGGTCAGTAGTCATCATTCTTTTTACTAAGTCGATAATCGCAACCAAATTGTTTACGTCAAATAGGTCTTTATTTTTTTCATCTCTGTGTAAACAACTGTAGAAACATACATATATATTTAAATCACATGTTTTCAATGTTATATTTAACTTAACATATTGTTACAAAGTATTTTTTTTCATTATCAAGAAAACTCTCTAAGCTTCTTAATTATAAACATACGTTTATTATGCAAAGTGGATAACAAATTTATTTTATACACTTAATTTATTAAAGAAATAATTATTTCCCTGATCAGATGTATTGAAAGATTTTTATGATCGTTTCTGACGTCCTTTTAAAATTTATTTCAATAGCTAATTATTTATATTAATTTATTACGTATATAAGAAAGTAACACGGTGAAAAAATAGTAATGTTTTTTAGTTCTACAACATTTATAAGATATATAGTTGATAGCTATTTCGACTTACGCCTTCATCGGGACTATATGCTTATATAAGAAAGTGTTTACCAGTTTCAACACAAGTCCTCATATGAAATAAAAATAACTTGGTATTATATCATGTATAATAATATTAAAAATTTCTAAATCATAACATGTTACTCAGTTAAAGCTTTATAATAATAATTAAATAAAAATGTTGATCGGTATTTTTTGGCACAACCCTAATTCAACAGCGCATCGCTGAAGCGGCAAAATTGACGCTCGGTTCCAATATCATTTGAGAATGATGATACAGCATTATAACCGGGTGAACAAGCAATAATGTGAAAACTTTTAACGAAGAAAATGCTTTTATCCTGAGACATCTTTCAAAGACTTTATTAAAATAATAATCGATC
Source organism: Himalopsyche japonica (assembly GCA_028555115.1). Classification (NCBI taxonomy): domain Eukaryota; kingdom Metazoa; phylum Arthropoda; class Insecta; order Trichoptera; family Rhyacophilidae; genus Himalopsyche; species Himalopsyche japonica. Next base: position 15,350 of record JAHFWJ010000425.1, on the reverse strand, counting down.
ACTAAAGGTCCGTACAACTTGCATGGGTACATTCTTAGGCGAGCCGGTATTAAATATAACGTAGAATTTTCTGACAAGACTGATGAACGGCGGAGACATGTAATATTATACTAAGAATCACATTCTGTTATTTTACGATCAAGGTTAGCTGGGCCAGATTTATATTTTTAGTGTAATTAATACAAAACATAATACGCAAAACGTTTATTTTGGCGACGTCGTCAATTTTCATCAACTGAAAAATCTCTAAAGTGAATCAAAGATGTTAAAACTTGACATCTACGCTAAGACAGAACTGAAAACTCTCACAAAGTTGCTTAAAACACTAAATTGTCAATTGTGAAAAATAATATTATTGTTTCTTATAATATAATACATCAATGTATGTGTCAGTAAATCGGTTCTCTGAGATTTCTCTCGCAGTTTATCTATGCAGATGCTTGTTGTTTTTATAATGATTTTATTTAATATTTTCATTCATGTTGAATTTATAATTATGTCACGATAAGTGTATTAAAATATAGCATCAAAATCATGAAATATTTTCACAAAATATTTTAGAAATGAACAGGGTGCAACCTAGGTAAAATGTATCCGTGTTCTTGAATCCCGGATGAAACCGAAAAGCGAGACAAGAATTATTTGTCCAAAATATTGAGGACGTAAATATATAAAACATTAAATATTTTAAATTCCCTCATGTTCTACATGACATGCAACCAAATGAACTGAAGGAAACTTGTTGAGGAGGCCAGAATTCCTTCCCATACTGTACTACTCAAAAAATTATAAAAAAAAATAACAAATATTGCATGAAAAATATTGTTACGTAACATTATAACGTAATGTTATATACTACGGCGAGTAATATGTTGATATTATCTCTCAAGACCTTTTGTAAATATAATGATTAAATTTTTAATGTTCAATCCATTATAAAATATTTTTTAAGGTGTTAACAATCACTTCTTGATAGAAAGGCATATTATTTTTAATAATGGAAAACCGATATTTAGTACCATTTCCACAACATATTTTATGTTCAGGACCGGTGTCGCTCATCGCTAGCATTATCATCTGACGGTGTATTTTTATAAACATGTTTTCGGATATCAAATTAATAGAAAGTTAAGATGTATGACTCTTGCATCAGAATTATTTAAATCTCCTTCATCTCATATATTCTGATATATTTTTTGTATTACTTTTTTGTCGTTGCCAAAAGAAGTTAGTCGCTGCAGAGCTGAGAAACACATAGTGAAACTAGTTCGAATGGACACCTTTATATTCATATTTACATCCCCATATATCATACTCACCAATACTCCAAAATTGAACATCATTCAACATTGTATTCGCTTGAACTCACTTTCGTCCACATGGGATATGTAAACATCCGAAGCAATAATGTTTAAAATTGTTAATGCTCTTTCCATTGGCATCCCCATTGGCAGACTGGCTCTACACTTATAATATGCCTTACATATACTTATAATGCTCGCGATGAGCGAAACTGTTTCGAATCATAAAATTGTAGTATTGCAATAGTATTGAAAAATGTATTATATTTTTATTATGTTAAATATTTTATTTATGGTAGGGCAAAACAATTAGGTTTATTATTGGTAGGGCAAAGTAATATTATCCTACTAGATTCAATTAATTGCTAGTCATTAAAATAAAATTAATATAATAACACATTGGTATTTTTGCTAAAAAGTATATTGTTATCATATATGAATAGAATTTGTCAAAAAAAATCCCACCATCGGTTCAAGTCATTATTCATGTCGTACTGCTGTAAATTTTGCATTAGATCCGGAATTTCGATTAAAAACTACGGCCAATTTGATGTAGTTGACCATTTTTAATCGGAAACGGGTAAAATTTGGTAAACAGTTGCCCATTGGTATATTTTCCATTAAAATTGAGTGTTTGCTTTACCCGCAGAATATTTCGATCACCGGTGATGTTCAACGATTTATTGCAGATTCTTTTATCCTGATGGGAAAGGGCGTAACAGCGGTTTTATTGCATCCAATTTGTTACTGCCAAACTTTAATAAAAACCGTAAATCACCTAACATGACGTGAAGCCGGGAAATGTTTCTTTTAACGGCGAGATTTCTGGCTCTTTTGGTTGAAAATTTCACGAGTTGAGTTAAATCCTATTTAGTGTTGGATATGTCGCAATAACATCCTTTTTGTCGATTATGCTATATCACACAAATTCACTTTACGGCTTTCCAAAACGATCAAAGCATTCAGCATTATTGATATTTGTGCGGCCGCATTAAAAATCGGCAAACCACTTCTCTCTCATTTTTCTTATTGGAATAGAGTAGAAATAACACTTTTCAATCTATTTCTTTGCTTGGTCGGTATTTTTCAAAGAAATTCAAAGGTTTCCATTGTTTTTACAATTACGAAAGTAGCGTCACTAAAACCACTGAAACTTGCAAACTAATGATCAGATTTTAGTGAAATTTTGACATATATCGTTTGAAGGTTGGTACTATCTAGAAAATTTATTTATCATAAATTTGTCAATTATGCCGCCATATATATGTCATCGTACAAATTTATTGAGCGATACGTAATGTCGATGAGAAAAATATTCTTAAATTTGAATTGTTACAACTTTGTACGATTACACATGTTTTGTCACATACGACCCGGGTTTCGCTTTTCGGCATCTTCAGGCATTCTATCACACGAATGCAACAGAACTGATGCAAAATAAACAGTAAGCATCGCATATATACTAAAGTTATTAATTGCAGGAATACGATTACCCCAACATGTGGAATCTTGCAATGTTGTAACAATTCAAATTATATATTGAAATTCCATTAAGCACTTTCAGTCGATATCATAAATTATAAAATATTCTTGATAAATATCTACATTCTATAAAACGGTTATTTATTTATGAAGTATCAAAAAATGCGAATCAAGTTTTCTTCCTGCACATGATTCATATTGGAAGGATATAGCAGACATGGTTGAAAAAATAAAATTAAAAAATGTGTACAAAAATTCCTTCTGTACTGAAGAAAAAATTCCTGTTTGCAGACAGTTTCACAGAGGAAACTTTTCCTACATAGTTGAACAATTTATAAGCCGTGTTCTTTGACCCCTCTGTTTTATTTACTGCACTGGAAAAATGTATTTTAGTTTTAATGTAAATAAACCAAGCAGACTCTATTTGACAAAACTTTAGTAATCTGTCTACATTATATACGTCTTAAGCATTCTTTTAAATGCAACATTAAGTTTTCTAAATTATTTATGTGAACAGATGTGTGAAAATTAGCATTTTTGCAAAGCGTTTTCTGTTTTTACGATTTTTGAAAGTACAACAGTAATAAAGTACCGGGTTAAAACATTAGCGAATCTAGACGAAACTTTGTCAGTTAAAAAAAAACACGATATTTTAAATAATAAAAACATATTTTTAGTACTTATTTCCACAGTATATTAATCAGAACCGGTTTCACTCATTCATCATCACTTAGATAGCTTTTATTTCTAGATTTATTTATCGTGATATTCAAACCGTCGTCTTCTGAGCCTCTTAAAGAATATTCCAACACCAATTTCAAGTAATTCTGAGGTATCGATTGGATTGGCATTTACTTAGTATAACTCTATTATAATACGGTGAAAAATAGCAATGTATTTAAGCTCTACAAAATTATGAGGTATTGTTGATAACTATTTCGGCTTAAGCCAAATAAGGGTACAAAGAGAGTTGAAGAACTCTGATACTAACGCGCCATACTTAACGCTTCATCAATTACAATAGATATCCAGAAAAATGTAAAAAATACTTTATGCGTTGATAATGCTCGCGATGAGCGAAACCGATCCTGATAATAAAATACATTGTGGAAATATCTTGAAAAAAAAATGTTTTTATTATTTAAAATATCATGCCTTTCCATCGAGAATTGACAGTTAACTGTACTACTTTATTTTACAGTTACTATATCAACATTTTTATCGGTTTCGAACCTGATCTTATATAAAATTTGTTCTAATATCAATTATAGAAAATGTGGAATTGTTGCTAATATTGTGTGTGCTTTTTTTATACTGTAAAAAAAGAATTCCATATGCTCCGGGTTAGGAATATGGCACGGTGAAAAAATAGCAATGTTTTTAGTTCTACAAATTATTTTTAACAAATATAGTTGATAACTATTTCGGCTCACGCCATCGTCAGAACTATGCTTAAACTAACATTCGCTTATCTATATATAGCTGTGCAGAAAAGGCACACAACACATCCTCTCTCCTGTTCCAACGGCCTAGCTTGTTACTTTAACACAATGACACTAATTTTTCAAAATTCTAAATGAAACAATAGGTGTCTATGACAATAAGATTATATGTGGGACGGAAGTGGTCCTTATGGACGCAAATCAGACCACCCCTTTGTACAACGGCTGGACAAGTGGCGATACTATTATGCTAGTTTTTTCGTTAAGAATCCTTTGTGATAATTGGTGTCTATTGATTTCCAGCTGTTCCAAAGCCGTCATTCTCCGACCCTTACTACAAAGATGCAAACATTTAGGGGCTGAGTTTGAATTTATATTATGTGATTCATTAATAACGTGATTAGCGAATTGTGAATCTGTTTTTTTACTGTTGAATGATCTTACATGTTCCTTAGCTCGAGGAGATATACTTCTACCTGTCTGTCCGATATAAACGGATACATGGAATATGGCTTTCGTAAAAATTAAAACCTTACGCTTAATTTTATAGGCTAAGGCAGTTTAGTTTTTGAACTTAAATATTATATAATTCAACTTTCAACTGCCACCCTTCGTACGTTGTAAGCTACTTATCAAGTCAAGTCCTGAAGCTCAAATGTCTCGTTGCGCGTGCGTCGTCTGTTGCGCAGCTTTTTGACATATGGGAATATCATCGTTAGTATATTACTTAATGTCAAAATGCCGCTAAATGCTCGGATAGTTCCTTATGAAATATTTCCCGCAATTGCCATGAACTAAAATCGTTAGTTATTTTTTTACACCTGATTGAATAATAAGCAATCATTACGTGCGTGGTATATCATTCACCCCCCGTTGACAAATATACTAACACCAACCATAATTAATCAACAGGTTTAAAAACCAGATACGAGATGTCTCTGTTCTACCACATAGCTTTACATCAAGTAGTTTTACGTCGACCGCATTTCCCGACAATGGCAGCCAGACGTGCTTCGGTCTTTAGTCTATACTTCCGTAGAATAAAATATACTTACTTCTGCACGGCTACATATCTGTTGTAGAGAGTCTTTGTTAGATATGTCTTGTCGTACATTTTGATTAGGGTCCCCAGACATTTTGCTCCGCTGGGAAGAGTTCTGTTTTATCAACATGGTTTGCGACTTTGCTGTTCGTTGGGTTGTTTAATGAATTTACTGCCTTATTTACAAGGCTCTCTTCTGCAACCAAAATAATTTATTTTTATATAAGAATAAAAGAAAGTAAATGGGCATTCCTTCAACTGTGCGTAATTTATACTATTAAATTGTTTTACTTAAGTAATTTAAGTAAAAAAAAACATACGCCTTAAAAGTCCATTAACCGTTAATGTGCCGCGATCGGGTATATACGCTTTATATTTTCAAACAAGGCAATACAAAATTAGCATTACTAACGCCACTTAAATTTTTTATTTATTTGTCATACTATAATGTTTCTGATGAAACACTGTCACTTCCTTTGAAATGTGAATTAAATTGAATTAAAATTGGAATCAAATCACTAATTACATTATAGTGATCTACCTAAAGCCTTCATCAGACGTTTGCATAACTCGCAGAAATAAAGACCTGTCAATAATCGATAAATTAAAACCCCTTAAATAATGATAACTGATACGACAAACTTAAAGCCCTTGCAGAACTCTATGTTGTTGCATAAAGTTTTGCAAGGGCCTATTATACCACATGTGTATTAAACAGCCCGGTAAAGACATTATTGGGCCCTCAAAACCAATAATCGATGTAAAATTATTTATCATTGCTTTTATAAAAAATAAAAATAAAAATAATTAAAATACGGGAAACAATAAACGCGAGAACGATTGATCGGGTTTTTAGTGTGTTCACTGTATATTAGCTGTAAGACCTACAAGGATTTTTTCCAATAACGATTATTGAGACGATCTTTTTAACTTTTCTTATGACCCGGGTATCACCTTACAGCATCTTCATTCATGATCTTCAGGCAAATGACTTGGTCAGTTATGTTGCATCCGTTTGATATAATGCCTGAAGGTGTCTAAAGGCGAAACTCCGGTCATTAGTAACAAAACATGTGGAATCGTACAAAATTTCAAAAATTCAAACATGAAAATTTATTATATCGACTGAAGGTACTTGATGGAATTTTAATATCAAATTTGAATTGTTACAACTTTGTACGATTCCACATGTTTTGTCACTAACGACACCAGGTTTCGCCTTTCGGCAGCCCTCTTCAGTCAGTTCTGTTGCATCCGTGTGATAGAATGCCTGAAAGGCGAAACCCGGGTTATTAGCAACAAAACATGTGGAATTGTACAAAGTTTCAAAATTCAAACATGAAAACTTATGTTAAGTGTCTATGAAAAGAGAACGAAGACGATTTTAACAATCTTAATTTTTATATCATATAACTATATTCTTTTAATGAAAAAGTACCATTTTTTTTCTGGTCCCTCTACTAAAAACATAGCATTTTGGCATACCGTAACTTTATGCTGAAATAAAATATTTTGCTACGTTGTCAGTTCCCTGCCGAGGCTGTATTTTCTTCCCCATTATTTTCCTTTTGATCGTTCAAAAAAGATATTGTATAAAAGGTATTTCCATACCCTGCACTTTAAGCGGATACACACTCAATTTCAAAAGGAAACTTTTGGACTGGGAAATTTAAGGAGAGATAAAGGTTTATCGAGAAGCTTAGTGTCAAATGGCTTTTATTGATAGAATCGGCATTTACTTTATATTGTATATTTACAAAACATCCATATAAGACGGTTTCGATTTTTTACATTTTGAAAATATTCACCAGTATCCATCAATTGAATAAATCAAATTTATTCATATCACGATTCAATCGACCACGAGGAATCATTCATTTGAGTCACCTTATTAGATGAATGTGCTGACTATATTAACACTCAAGCAACCGCACATTTCGCGCAGAAAAAACGCCTATCACAGAACACTTTTCGATACTTTGCTATTTTTCGTGACATTAGGAATTATGCTTATAACTTTTTACTCAATTGAGTGAATTTAATAAAATAAGAAGTATTGTGTAGAGTATAGTATAATATATGTAATTTAAAAACAATTGGCTTTAAAATAAAATTATCAAGCTACAAATCCATGATTCAATTATATTTTTTTCATAAAAATCAAAAAAATATCTTTTAACACTCATATAAACCCACAAAGTAATGTCAAATTCTTTAGAAATCCTACACCATGTTACACCTTATTGTGTGTTTATTATATGTAGAGTTTCTCAAACTGTGGATATGTTTATTTGTTTCTGTTATATTCTCATATCACTCGGTTGTCGGGAGTCTCGAAAAATAGACTCTAGCCGAAGCGGGCGTTTTTCGGCACAACTTGAGAGCCAAACAATATAATTTTTAAAATTTTCAAAGAAATTATGTGTAATATTTGGTCATCATAGACTAAATAAAAAAAGCGATCTAATTATGTCATAATTTCAGCATATTTCTAAGCCGAATATAAACATCTGTTTTTTTAATTTTTCAATTAGGTAAATGGCACTAAACATATTTTTAATTTGAAATATTTAAAATATTGCGGGCTCATGATATAGTTTAGTTTTAATTATATCATATAAAAAATAACAATATATACTCGATATTCCTACAATTTCACAATCACTGGATCTCAAGTCGTAAGTATTCGAGAAACATGTTTCACGTATTTTTTTACGCAATGAATGAAACCATTCTGTCTAACAACTCAAGAGTTTTATTGCTTTTCGTCAAAAATGGTCTCTGGTCGAGTTGCCTCAACTAAACCATTCTAGATAAGTCACTCAAAACAGAATGGTTATTGGCTAATAAAAATTGGTTATTGATAATCAATCATATACTATAGGTCCCTGTAACTTTACTATCATGATTTTGTGAAGATATTTTTAGGGATTACGTCTTATGCAATAATAATATATTCAAATAATAAAATACGAAACAGTCATCGACAAAAAATATTTATGGAGAGTTGTTACACTTCCGAGAATTGGGGTCAGGGTAGGCGCTTACTATTCATCCATCAGTGATTTACGACAGGAACAGGAGGCACAATGAGATACAAAATATTTCTTTTACTAGCCAATACACGTTGAAACATTTATTATTATTAATTTTTATAAACATTTAAATATTATTTATCACTACACACTGCCTAATAATATTGATAAGTCAGTAGTAATAGAATATTATTACTAATACCTAATTATGAGTAATAATATTCTAGTACTATTTATAATCACTTAAATTTTATCAATAATGCTTTTTTGTATGATTAGTAAGCAATGAAAGTTTATTGCCGAGCTGTGATAAACAAAAAAACTTAATTTGTTACAGTCCAAGAGTAATTATAGGAAACTTTTGGAGCTGGCAAATATTGTTTACTTCAAGGACGATTTGGAGCTATAAATTTCGGAGAAATAGAATGAAAGACACGTAGACCAATAAACAGTTATAAGTCGTAAATTTTAAAAATATATCCACATGTGTCATGTGTTTGACCAGCAGACGTAAAGATGCAGCGCGAGACGAAATCCGCGCGAACGCGGGACCGGTTGCTTGAGTGTTAATTCTTTTGTTAGCCGTTCCTCATTTAGTTACATTTAGGTCATATGTACGCGAATGATCAGCCAATTCAATAATAATTAACATTAATTACATTAGTTGTTAAAAAAAAAACGACTCCGACTAAAAATGTTTAATTTTGTCAGGTTTTTTTAACCTTTCCTATTTATGTGCATTAAATAAAAGATCAACCAACCAATCCGGTAATTTATTCATTATGATATTTTTCATAATCGTCTTATCGAAAAAGATAGTTAAAGTCGCTTGTTTTTCACAACTTTGACTAACACAGCTCTGATTTAAATTCAAATCGAAAATTAATATCGAAACAAATATCAGACAGTCAGAAAGTTGTAACAATTCAAATTTGATTTTGAAATTGCATCAAGCACCTTCATTCGATATCATAAATCAAACTAATTTTGTGCTTTATCCCAGACTGGTTTAGCCTGCTCAATTTTTGAATTTTCTACACAGTCACTTAAGGGTAAGAGGAGCCTAATAGTTGTTTTCAAATTACTCCTCGAAACATATACAGATACTTAGAAGTATAAGTTTAACTTTTGGCACTATTCAAGCGACAAAATTTGAAAGGTTTTGTATGAAAACCACAGTTATTAGTCGCTAAATGACTGGTATGTTTTGATTTTTTTGTGACAGGTTCTCGTTAACGACGTATAGTTAGTATTGTTAGAATCGTCGTTGGCACATTCTTACCCTAGAATTATCATAGAAACATATCTGGTATACCAGTGCCTAAAAATGACAAACCTTAATATGAAGAATGATTTCATGATATATTAACAATGATTGTGACTACTATTCAAAAGCTATTCGTTTTAACACCACTGTCATACTGAACGAATAAAAATATTTGAAACGAATATTTTACAAAACATGATCAAAAATTCCTTATTTATTAAAAAAATGTTGATATTAAATCATTGCCCGAAAGATTAATCTTACTTACACAGCTTAATAAATCAAAATGATAAAATATTGGTAGGAAATGTAAAAATAATTTATTGCTTTCAAAATGTGAATATCTTTCGTCGGGCCCACTGAAAATGTTTTGATACGAATTATATTTATATTTGAAAGAATATGAAGATATGAAATGTTTTTCTCAGAAAACCGAGGACGATTTTGGGTATCTAGTTAGTTACGTATTTGCAGAGAACAGAAAATAACAACATTGAAAATGTTTCTTTTTATTTCAATTCAATATAACGAAATATAATATTATAAAAAATTGATATTGTTATTTAAAAATCACAGTGGAATATGGAAATAATTTCCATCGTATATTATTATTGTATATCGTCAAAACGCCACGAAAAACTTTAGTTTCTCGCTATCAAGTTAACTCTTTCACTGCTGAGCCAAATAAGAAATATTTTAAATAATTTAGTATTGTTAAACAATAATTATCAGTCTACATTTCGATAAAAATTGGCTTATACAAGAAAATCAAAAAAATTTAACAATAATATTTTTGAGCAACAATTATTAATACACTGAAATCTTTTGTCTCAACAATTGAAGCTAAAACCGCGAAAAACAGTGACATTGTTGTTAGGAATAAAGATCTCACATACTACAAAACGTACTTCTTTTAAGAAGCAAATTAGTTATCATTTATTCTAATGTTGAATTAAAATACACATATGTTTTTTGTTACTTTTTAATGTGTTATCTATCACTTCTTGGTGGAAAGGCATAATCGTTTCTAAGCTCTTGAAAGATTTTTGTTTTGATTAAAATTTATCACTAAAAAGTTCTCAATATTTCATTTGTTTATTATTTTATTTCAATTACATTACATGAATATAATGTGAAACTTTTTTCAGTTCTTATACCTTAGGTTTTGTACACCTGATTTTTAAATAAGAAAAATACACTTTTAGTACTATTTCCACATTGTTTTTTTATGACCAGGAATCATTAATCAATTGATAATACTCATAATGAGCGCAACCAGTCCTTATCGTAAAATAATTAAAAATTGGGTTTTTATCATGCCTTTCCATCAAGAAGTGACATTCAACACTTTTAAAGTGTTAATTTAATAACTTATTTTTTTTATATATGTTACATAGACCTGTTTGTATGAAAGATTGTATTGTATCAGTAGACAATATTCGCGATAAGCGAAAACGGATCTAGTCATAAATATATCGTTGATATCAAACCAATATCTGATTTGTGGAAAAAGTTAAACTTTAAGATATTGAATAAAAACGTTCTCCAGTAAAATTTTATACATAGAAGATTTTTAAAAACCAATTAAAATTATCGGTATATATATTATACGTAATTTTATTTGAATTTTTGGTATTCAAATGTAAACGTCAAAATTCTTGAATCTTCAGAAAGTGTTCATAGCATATATTGGTTCAAAAAACGACGATATGTCAAAATTGTACTGAAAAAATATTTTTTTGTTTAATATAAAATGGTGTGTTTTTAATTGTTTCAGCTAGCACAAATCTTGTGGGGAAGTTCACCCAGAGTGTAAGACGCATCGTCCAGGACGTAAAAGATGAAGGCACTTCTAGTAAGTACAAAATAACACATGCCATTACAATGAAATATTATACAAAATAAATAACCCAGTCTACCATTAACTTCGATCGACCACGTTACTTATGCGCGTGGAAACGTAGCGCTGAGTGCATTTCCGGTCTAACACAAAAGTTGCCAGAGTTCGAAAATTTTAAAATACCTACTATTCCATAAATACATTGAACATGACAATATTTATCTACAATAGGTTTTAATGTTCATTAATACCGTGGCTTCTTATTTGTCATTTTTGCGGTCTGGTCATTCGTTTTATATAGGGGCTTCAATTTTAGTTACATCATCCGCCGCATTTCCGGGTGCACTGTTATGGTGGTCGGTCAATACAATCGTTTGTTCTATCTGAGATTGAATATACTCTGTCACTATATGTTTAATATGTCATTTATTACATTATTTTCATGTGTTTATTAACGATCCTTTTACTCTTGACTTTTAATTCGTATTGTGTCATTTGCTGACAAATAGTTGTGATCTCAAGTTCCTTAAGTAATTTATTATATTTTTTTATTTATGATACTATACATAAACATTTCTAAAACAGAGCTCGTATACACTTTGTACTGTCCCCCGTCAATCTTTAGGAAGTTTTTTTTCACTTGGTTATATGTGAGTATCATTATTATTAAATAGCATTATAATTAAATCTATATTGATGAAAGTTATTTCAGTTGTTAATTTGGATCTTTGGGGCCTTAGGGTCTGTGCTTTTTCTTTTTAATCAACTCCTTTGGTATATAAACGATTCTAACTGTTTATTGCGTGTCAGTTCAGTAACGTCCATGTGATAGAATACCTGAAGATGCCAAAATGCGAAACCCGGATCGTTAGTGATAAAATTTGAATTTGATGATAATAGTGATTTCGAGCCAACCAAAAAGAAATATATTAATTGAATTAAAATATAACAGTGAGGAGGCAGAATAATAAAATTACAATTTTTTAATTATGCTTTTAACTATAAATATGTTATCGACTTATCGATACTTACCTATAAAATTTATTTCTTAGTAAAATTCTCTTTTTTCACGTGTATATACAATTTACTCGTGTTAAGCGGTTTTCTAGAACTTATCCCCCTACTTTATATGAAATTGAAGTCTCAGTTTATGCGGATTTATATTTTATGAAATCGAAGTCTCGATTTATGCGTTGTCTCTTGGAACACGTCTACCGCGTAAATCGAGGGATGGGTGTATTCTTAATCGAGCTTTTATTTTTTTACGGTTGGTTATAAAATGAACCTGTTATGAACTGTTTACATGTGTATGTAGGTGGCCAGAGCAAGGAAGAGGTTATTGAGACGAACGAGCGTCTAAGAGCCGTTCGTGTGAGACTGGATGACTCGTATGACACCGCCAAGAAAGCTCTCGTTAACCTCATGGCTAGATACGGTGACAGCAAAGCTCAGAGGAACGTCTTTCAGCGGTACAACTTGCTAAAGCTTATGATCAAGGTAATTATATTGTAATGTGCTTTCAAGTTTATTTATTAATTGAATTATCTAAACAGAATTAAGCTCTGTTTCAATGACTGAATCATACTTAGCTATACTTTACACTGGTTAATTTCCTAAGTACACAATCGGTACGATGTGACACAAAACTATGCTCATTAACTTATAGCGTCAAGTATCTATTCTTTATAAGGATATGAGATACTTTCAGAAAGTAAAATTGTCTGGTGAGCTACCTATACATATTGCTTCTTTATAAGTGTTGATACAAATGAGCGAGTGAGAAAGAGACAAAGTGTTATGGTGCAGCTCGCATCAATCGTAATACATATCTGACCACTTCCGGTCCGCCGAAGCAAAACTTAGTCGATTCAATTTACAATTGGAAATTTCGAAGATTTTTATAATTTTGTATATAGAAAAACGGTAAACGACATATTTAAATAATATCATTTAGAAAATATTTAACCGTATTTTGAATTATAAAATAAAGTAAAAAAACATCAACGAAAAATATTGTAGGATTATGAGTGGAAATAGATTGCTATGAAAATTAAAAGTAACTCTAAGCTTCAAAGCGGTTGCCTACCCTTGAATTACACCAAAGTCAAAATTGTACCTCGGTGCCCTAGGGCGCCGTGGGTGTTTTATTGGAGCGCCGTGAATTTTTGTCGAAGTATAGTACTATTTATCTCACGGATGCATTGTCAGTTTTATTACACACGTGTGATACCTGAAGATGTTGAAAGATGAAGGTCGGACTGTAAGTAACTAAACACGAGGAAATGTACAAAATTTCAACAATTCAAGTGTAATATTGAAATAGCATATATATAACTTTGCTTGATTTTTAAATCTTTTATAAGCGATACACGATTTCTTGTTCAATGTGTCAATTTTAAATCTCAATATATCGCTTTTACAATGAATATTCTGTTTTATAACACAATATAAATATTCATTCTTCGCGATTCAACGTTAAAATTAAATTGAGACACTTTCTTCAAGTAAAATGAAATCATTTGCTATATTATTTCATATTCAGCCGCATTCGGCTCGGTTATAATCTTGCCTATTTCATATTTAAATACGCACATACCCCATACTGTCACGCAAGAAACAAGTGGCGTAGACAGGAAAGATGAAAAATGGATTGTACGTGTAAAGTATACACATATTTCTGACAAAGTTCGTGGCGAGCTGACTGTCACACGCGTTGATACTACTTTCCTCAATTCCCAAGACGACAGTTTCCTTGAGTGACAAGCCAAAGCTGAAAATATTTGGATTCATTCCGACGACGGGTTCTCAATCAAATATTTCTCTATCGTCTGCCAAGATACATTAAATTATTGATCAAAAAAGCATTGGGACATACAAAAAAAAAATACGTTTTTTTTTTATCGACACGACATGAGCTTGTTCCTGACCTGAGAACACTCCGGGATGATTTAAAGATCGCTAATTTGAGATGCTGTTTTGAAGTTAATAATTGTAGATTTATTAAAAAAAAAAGAAAAGTATAACGATGCGAAACCAATATTTGAAAAATACTTGCGGTCCTCAACATGCATGCAGTAACTATTTCCTTAAAATGGGTGTTAATCTTGTATTTACAAACAGAGTAATCAAAATAACCGTTAGAAATGAGTTTTAAAGTATTTATTAATCAATCAAACAATAGGTATATTAAAGTTATACTTAACCATAATAGCACTAAGGTGAACTTTTCATTTCATTTCTTGATAAAGAGTTTTATCACATTTAATGTGTTAACTGTCACTTCTTCAACGGTGTTTAGTGTTATGAAAAAGGTATTGTTTCCACCAAGTATTTTTATCATCAAATGTTTCGCTTAGTGAAATTAAAAATAATTAAAAAAATCTACATAGTAAAATTTTAATAAAAACCTAAAATGGATATTTATATCAACTTAGTATGGAGAGAAAATAGAATCGTGAAAGTATCACGACATGTAATGCAATGTATTTTATCAGTTTTCAGTGGACGTGTGAATATGTATTTCAAACTCACGATCCGGCCTGCTTCCCGACGGTTTTCGAGCGAAAATCACACGCTGCCCCACCTATTTCTAATGGATACCACTCGATTGCCTTGGTTTTATTATTCATCCGAATGCATTATATGAATCTAACGGAAATTGGATATTAAGGTTGTTTAATTTGACATTGAGTAAACAAACATACCTGTACTAAAATATCTGAATTACACTCATTTATGTTATCATATTCTATTCGCTATGTATAAGGATAGTAATACGTTTATCTATGGTGACTTAATGTTTTCATTTCACCCGACATTTACTTACGATTCAATGATAGCAGGAAATAAATTTTGATCCGATTTGAAAGTTGATCACATTGGTGTTGTCAACATCGAAACGAAGTGTCGTCGATTGTATTTTTAAAGCTGTGTTCAAACGT